>OX235277.1:25509817-25553959 GCA_944472155.2 Trichobilharzia szidati | reverse complement strand
TCACACACACCTACAAGCACACTACATGATGAGACATAAGGTGAGGCAAGTTATAATCACACAGAAATGTGAACAATTCAATTCCAACTGTTGTTGTAAGACTGAAGATTAAGAAAGTGGAAAGTGAATAGTGAATTTTGATGTGTTGTTTTTTTATTCCTTTACGTTCCCACTGGAACTCAGGACAGCTTCAAGCTAGAGGCTTGAAGTTTCGGTAGCATTGGTGTTTATTTTTACAGGATGGAGTTGCTAGCCAGCCTCAGGTCCAACCTTCCCTCTTTGCCAGTTTTATTAGTGGCTTAGTGAGGTAAAGGAGGAGTGCGTCTGTGGCCGGGGATCGAACCCCGGGTCACCTGCATGGCTGGCCAGCATTCTACCTCTGTGCCACTGACGCAATGAATTTCGATGTAACGATTTATAAAGGGATTGCATAACTAGTAGTTGAGTATTCGTGGTAATGTATGCGTCGGTGGCACAGCGGTTAGGACGCTCGTCAACCATGCATGTGGTCCGGGGTTCGATACCCGGCCGATTTACTCCTTTACCTTGCTAAGCCAGTAGTAAGACTGTTGAAGAGGGATTGTTTAGCGTGAAGCTAGCAATCTGATCCTGTGAAAATAAATATCGCTACAGAAACTTCAAGTCCCTAGCTTGAAGCTGTCTTATGTCCCACTGGGAAAGTGGGGGAATAAAAAAATACGTGGTAATAAATAACGAAATAGGAAACTTGAATACAACTGGGAAATGTAACTGTTTTGATTTATGTCGGATCTAAAAATGTTTCAGTCTTTATCGATATGACAGCCCCTAGTGTAATTAATGGTACAACATATTAATATTTTTTACTAGAATCGCCTGAGCAGCAAAATCGTGAAATCTTTACGTTCTTCAAGTGTTTGGTCGATTTTCAAGGACCTGATTGACTTGAAGTTAGGTTTCTCGTTGGCATTAGTTAGAGGACCATTGAGGTCCGTCTGGAAGTAGTACTTGACCCGATGGTTGTTTCGTCCTAGTCTGAGAGTCCTCATCAGTTTTCACCCATGACTGAAACTAGCAAAGAGAATTTAGGATTTTCAGGTTACCAGAGGAGTCCAACAGGTCGCGTGTGAGGACAAATACTCGTGGACGACTCTGACGGAAGATTGCACTGTATGTCTCGAAATGACATAAGTTAGAACTCATGGATCCTATCCGAGTTCCGGGATGCAATCTTCGTTGGGATAGGCGAAAGAAGGGCACACCTCCGATTTTCTGAACATGTGCCGAAAAGCCTACATTTCAAGGGAACAAACTCTTATAATAGCTCTATTACCAGTCATCTCCTCGATACGGGTCATGAGGTGGAAATCGCGAAATCCTTTAAAATTATCAGTAGACAAAGTAGCTCGATTCTCCTCAAGTTTGCCGAAGCAATTTCTAGCAAACGCTTGAAACCAGATTTATGTGTTTAGAAAGAAGCAGTTATTAGTCTTTCCTTGCCCTGGTGACTGGATGTCTTTATTCTTTCTTCCATCTGATTACTTAATTATTGGCTTTAACCTCACCTCTTTGAAAGAGTGTAATTTTGCTTGTTTCTTGTTTCTATGATTTGAGTTGAACTCAGTACATTGTTACCTAATTTATTAGTCAATCAGCATCTTACGCATCTCTCATCTTTATCACGTAACTCCTTTACCATTGTATGCATACATTTATTTTGTTTAAACTTGAACTGCCTGTGTAAAAACTATATAAGCGCAATTTTTTGAGCACTGTTCACTAATTGTGGAACCTCCTGTCAACTGACACCATAAACCTCATAACTCACTTAGGCTGTAAGCAGCTGATGAGAAGCCAACGAAATAAACACAGGATGGTACCATCCTCTTATTCTGCACAAATCACTGTTATTCTTGCTTTATTCAAATTCATCAAGGGGAATAAATGCGGAAAGTCTTTGTCTCGACAAGTCATCTGTTTAATAAAGAATTCGTAAAACTAATCCAATATGTATATATATATATATTATAGAACGTGTGTTACATAATGTGAGGTGTAATCTAGAAGGAAATGACTAAGGGGAGATTAAAAAATGCGACGGAAGTTAAGATTACGTAATGAGTGTGAAAAGTTGTCTAACCGCTGCAAATGAAAAAAAGGATAGTGGAAACTTGAAGATATACAGGTGAAAACCAACAAACTGACAGAAGAGGCAGTCACCGAAGACAGAACTCCAAGTTAACATAGAGAATACGGAGGTGACGAAGATTCCCCCTGACCAACAACAAGAAGCACCAATCACCATCAACGGGAGAAATTTGAAAAGAGTCATTTTTTTCACTTATTTAGAAAGCATTGTTTCAACTACACGCAGTTGCCACTGATGAGGATGTCAAGGCTTGTCTTCTCCCATTTGTGCTCCACTTGAAGGCCCTGCCTGGGGCGCGATATAATTCAACAGTCTTCTCAGAGTTTCTCCTGTCTATCTCCATTTTCTTCGGAATATCTCTAGAGTAATTAGTTCTTTATTGATTTATTAATACGATTCATTGTTGCCAATTCTTTCTAGCCAGCTATCCGACCTTCAGTATGTAGCAAGTGAACGCAGCTGTTGATGAAAGTCTGCATTAGTCTGTTGGAAATGCTCTCTACGATGCACCAAGTTTCTGATGTGGTCCCTTCAGCGCATAATTCAATTTGTTGAAGTGAGCTTGTAGATTTCTCAACGAGTTTATTCGTTACCTCTCCTGGTGGGTTACCTTGGGGGTGATTGGTTGCTTTTGTGTGTACACACCCTCCAGAATACTTGTATTAGTACCAATTGTTACTTCCACCTGAAGTTTGACCGTTTGTGTGTGAGAATTCCTTCTCATCGATTGGAAAATTTTGTCTATGTCAATGTATCTATTAATTGAAGATTCACTGGAATAGCAGACGGAATCTAAGAATTCTCTAGGATTCTTGGTGTTTCCTCTGTCTAATATTTGAACATTGTCCCAGGAGAATTGATGTCCGTGGTTGTCTGTATGTAGAGATATGAGGGAGTGGATGTCATGTCTTTTGACGGTTAGCTTATGTTCATGAATACGAAGAAGAAGGGGACTTCCACTTTTGCCACTGTAGCGTTTTTGTAGATGATGTTGGTTTTATCTTCTTTTGTTGTTGAGTCTTTCAGTTGACACAAGGCTGGTTGGCTGGGTGAAGTGATTTTGTTGGTTTATGTGCTAAATCAATTCCTAACGGTTTGAAGAGTCTTGCAGTAATTTCTGAGATATCATTTATATAAGGTGGGGTGATTTTCTTTGTGCTTTTCTTTGGGAGCCTTTGATTTGATAGGTTGGCTTGGAGGATAGGGTAGATTTCTTTTGATGAAATTCCATGGATATCCATTCTTTTGAAAGACATCCATGAGATATGTTTCTTCAATTTCCCTTAAGGTGGGAGTGCTGCAATTAGTCCTGGCCCCATTGAATAGTGTTCGTATACAACTCCTTAGGTGTATTATTGGATTGTTGCTGCTGTAATTCAGTATTTGGTCTGTGTGAGTTGATTTTCTATAAACTTGAGTTTCTAATTCCCCTGTAGTTGTTGGCTTGACTAAGACGTCCCAGTTTCTGAGCCATATGCTGAAAGTGATTTAAAATTGGTGTGTTGAAAATCCGAATCTTGTTTTTTATGGTGATTGTGAGAGATTTTCAAATTGATTTAGGATTGATGAATGTCCACCTTCCATTTCAGATCCTGTTTAACTTTGATATCTGCATCGGTTCGCAATCCCTGTAGTTGAAACGATGATGCTTAGATGAATGAAAGAAGTAACCGCCCATTTGCAACTTAGTTTGGGACCAAACTTTCAGTTCAGTTGTACTTCCGCCTGTCGGCTATCTATCCTTTAACACCACCGCCAAACTTTGCCAAAATCAGAAACTGATTCCTGATCATCAACCAGGTGAAGTGAGACGCTTCAACACTGAATTATTTTTATACTGTTAAGATCAATAATTACAGAAAACTTACTTTTCTAACTTGTAGTTATTGGAATGTTTGCTCATCCCCACCATTCCTCCTCCAGCCTGGCCTCATTCTAAACATCTTAATCACCACCTAACTTTAACAATGAATATAAATTGATTAATCGATCACAAGACCACATCAGAAAAACAAGGGAGTACTTGAAAGCTGTTTCCTACTAGTGTTTTGGACAGTTCAGCAGTACGCACCCACTTAGGTTTCAGCTCAACACCTTCATGTCCTCCAAGTGATATAATTCCGCGATCCAACTCCAAAACATTCCAGATCTCCATCAACTTAGTTAATTTGTCTGTTGCTGATTCCTGACTGGCTACAGGTGCAGTCCAGCAGGTAAGATGTGTAGAGAAATACTCGCCAATGACATTGTCCCATTGTAGGATTAAGAACACAATATTCAGCGAAGAGACTCTTTTCAACTAATTAATTATCAAGCTGTACAATCGTATATACACATGTGGCTTTTAAGAAACTATATCCGGTGGGGGAATTAGGTCAAAGGTGTGAATACATGAAATAATAATAGTAGTATGAAATGCAATTAAAATATAAATATTTGTGATTATAGTCATAGTTTAATGTCAAGTGGCAAAATAATTAATGTCATATATAGAATAATACATGAGGTGTATAGATTTTGGAAAGGGGTACATAATTATAGGATTAGTAGACGAATATAAAATGTTACATAACATGGTGTGAAATTTGATAAGATAGAATTCAATATTGTAAAAATAAAATATATAAAAATTAATAATTTTGGATTTAGAATGACAAGTGGGTCAAGTGGAAACAATTCAGAGTGAGAATAGTAATAATAATAATGGTAATAATATTAATAATAATCGTAGTAATAAGGGAAGAGTACATAGAATAACTAAATAAACAAAATAAATAAATGTCTATCCCTCTACAGCCAAGGCAGAAGTAGGGATTGTACATACTTCTTTTGTACACAAAGGTGTGGCTGGCTTAAAGTCATGAATTGTCAAGGCCTCAGCTGTCTTTAGAAGTCTGTAACGAAGAAAACGCGGGAAGTTAGCATGGATTCTATATATGATCTTAAAATCCTGGTCAGGGTTGACAGAGTGACAGAAGTCGATCAGGTGTTCCAAAACAGATCTTCGCACACACTTCCTTCCTCCCTTGTAAAACCAAGCTGGAATATGTTCTCGTATCCGTGTGTGGGAAACTGATAGATGCACATATAGGCGGCCAGTTGGGGAAGCTTATCTTTTACAAAGATGGAGAACGACTTGCGGCTGATGAAAGTCATTTGTATTTTTGCTTCAGAGAACGTCTTACTGACTGATTTAGAGAGACGATTTTTGAGCATTTCTGAAGCTTGATCACCTTTGAATTCCAAGTTCATGAATTAGATTTTCTTTGGAACTGAGTTGGTGACCAGTTTAGACTGCTTATCTTTCCTGTTACTGTCAATAAATCGGTTCGGCTAACCGCTTTCTGCGAGCGTAACTTTTAGGAAGTCAAGTTCTGAGTCAACGCAATCAGAACTACAAATGTTTCTTTTCCTAAAGCAAAGTGAATGAATTAGGTTCCTTTTCCTGCAGATAGGCAACCAATTATAAAAGTTAGTTAGTTGTCCGCTCCATGTACGTTTTCGGTGGATGAATCTTTCGCGAGAGATCTGTCATTGCACCTACCTAGGCACAAATCAAGAAAAGGAAGGCTTAGTTCAGATTCCTTTTCTATGGTGAATTGTAAAGAAGGATGGCAGTTGTTGAAAGCAAACAAAACTTCATCAAGAATTAGGTTATTATGGCAGGTAACATATATATATATCACAAACTGCTAGAAGTTAGAACTCATGCATCACTGGTTCATTTCCAAGTGGCTGAATCTTCGATGAGCTTTCCTTGTAACCGAAAAGTCCTCAGTTTGAACTCCGTTGGGCATGTTCTGATGAAGAGCCCCAGAAGACTAGGAGAAAACAACCATCCAGTACTTCCTGGTGGTTTTCACTGGTTCTCTTAGTGACATCAATCCGCGATCACGCTTGAAACAAATCCCGGAACGGCGGCTGGATCATTAATAATATTAGAACTGAAATATAGAGAAAATCGCACATAAAAACTAGATGTACGACGCTATATACTTCTGATCGATTGATTGATTGATTGATTCAAACCAGTACTTGAATACTACTCATTTCGATCAACCAGTATTATGAACAAGTCGGATTACCGAACAGATCCAAACACAGGTATTGACGTTTTGCCCTTCTCTTGATCAAGCTCCTCATCCCCATTGTTGCCACTTCGACTCAGCTCAAAGTTAATCGAATCAGTTAAAACAACCACCTGGATTTTGGCTGGTTAACTGAACGAAAACCTAGTAACACATTCACAATGGAATTGTCGATTTGAAAATTGTGAATTTTATTTACACAAATCTACATATACTACTGATTGATTGGGACAAGTAGTTGTATACTACTTAAATCAGCCAGTAGTGCTTGCTTACTAGCCAGACAGAAGCGATCGGAACACCGAATGGTCCTTCAGCTCGTTTTGGGCTGGGCTCATCAGTGGTATGTCCAGTTTTATTCAGTTCAGAGAGCCGGATCAGTTCAAACCACGTACAGCGTAAATGAGCACGCCTCCGGAAGATAGGATCATCCCGATCTGGCTAGCAAACACTACTGGTTTTTGTGGGTTTTGTACAACTACTCACCTCTATCGATTAGGAGTATTGAGTCTCACGAATTTATGCTCGCTTTCTCGATTACCACTTATAGTATCAGGCATTCCAGATCAGGCTATGATCTAAATAATTTAAATCGTGGAAAATACCCATCGGGATATTAGAGGGAAAAGAGCAAGAAGTTCAGCAAAGATGTTCATTTTCTCGGCAATTTCATTCTCAAAAGCAGCTGTAAAATCGTATTTATATACATTAGTTTACATGGATACAATTATTATTCAATTTAATCCACATAGTAACCAAGTTGATATTAATTTTCAACTTGAAACGTAAGTTAGGAGGTGTGAACACAGATTACAAGAAGCATAGAAACAAAAAATTACACAGGATTAGAATATGACTGTAAAATTGTTATTCTGCACGGATTACAAGTGTCATCAGGAGGAGCATGGAAACAAACTTAAAATAACTGATTTTATAAGTGAAAAAATAGGATGAATTGAATGAAAACAAAGAGAGAAAATTACACACACAGAGAACAAAACAAAAAAAACTGATGGATAAGGGAACATACCGAACTAGGTTCACGGTATAAAATTATATTTGTTACACGTTGACGCCTGTTGCATCACTCATGATTGGACAAAGTTTAAAAACAAGAGTCGTTCCTTTTTTTATATAAACCTCTGTTATGTTAATTCGATTAATTTCCCTGAAAAACTTCGGACCAGATTGCCTAACGAAAAGTTGCAATTAATCATTTCAATTTCGCTGAGATTTTACAAATATAATTTTATAAATGTCTACTTCTCACTCAGCGCTCAATTATTTTGCAACTCTTCGGTCAAATCTTGATCACAGTTCATATCAATAGGTTCACGGTAGTTGTAAAGGCTAAACTAGTTTCTTTTGAACGAATTTTTATTTTCTTTGTGTGTGATTTTCTCTCTTTGTTTTCATTCAATTCATCCTATTTTTTCACTTATAAAATCAGTTATTTTAAGTTTGTTTCCATGCTCCTCCTGATGACACTTGTAATCCGTGTAGAATAACAATTTTACAATTATATTGTAATCCTGTATAATTTTTTGTTTCTATGCTTCTTGTAATCTGTGCTCACACCTCCTAACTTACATTTCAAGTTGAAAATTAATATCACCTTGTTTACTATGTGGAATTAAATTAAATAATAATTGTATCCATGTAAACTAATGCATATAAATGCGATTGTACAGCTGCTTTTGAGAATGAAATTGCCGAGAAAATGAACATCTTTGCTGAACTTCTTGTTCTCTTCCCTCTAAATAATTTAGTTTCCATAGGAAACTCTAATGAGATCTCATTTCCCCATTCCTTATAATATCAGGCATTCCAGATTAGATTTAACAGTGTGAGATATTCCCATATCATGATTTAAAAGCCAATCTTCAGGTTCTTACAATTATAAAATATAATATTTATCGTCGTTACAATATAACGGCAATAATGGAAATGTATTGTCGTTGCATGAATGACACTTTTGTAGTGTACGTGAAGGGTTAAGTAGTGATTTGATTTTGAGCCACTACAATAATGCTCACCCAACTGTCCATTTCACCTACGAAGCAGAATACAACGAATCTTTACACTTCCTCGACGTCCTACTATCACAAAGAGGGGATGGTTTCGTCAAAAGAACCATGCTTAGAAAGCTAGAGACCAAAGCTCAGTATACACACTTCCTTAACTTCGTACCGATGAAATACAGACGTAATCTGATCAGGTGCTTAGCATTTACAGCGAGGTCCATTTGTTCCGAAGACTGCGTAGAGAAAGAACTCCAGGTCATCCAAGATATTCTAAGCGAGAATGGATATCCAGAGAAGTTCATTAAAGCCAGTATAGGTTACAATAGTCGTAAACATGAACTGGCAACGGTGGAGGAAAAGCCTCTGTTTTTACGTCTCCAATTCAAGGGAGATACTCCTGTGGAGATTCTATCACAACGCTTAACCGGGGCGATCAAGAAAACTTCCTACTCTGCATGTCTGTGTCTATCCCTCAGTAGCAGTCCAATATTCACCCAGTAACTAAAAGATGTCTTATCTAACCTTAGCTCTTCTTCTTGCATATACCATTTCAACTGTTCCTGTGGATCAAGTTATATAGGACGCAAGATTAGACAGGTTCGTCTACGGGTTGGAGAACATTTACCAGCTTGGTTCAGCAGGGGGGAAATTAAGTGCATAAAAAGCTCGATCCTGTCACACTTGGTCTATACTGGACATCATATCGATGTCAACACAGCTTTCAGGGTTATATACCGAATTCCGAACTCGTTATCACGTACAGTTCGCTTACGTCTTCTACACATAGCTGAAGCTGTTGCAGTAAGATCGACTAAACCGAAACTTTGTATCCAAAAAGAACACGTCCAGACACTGTTCCTACAGAGGCCAAACTTGGACTGATGATTCTTCTTCTCACCAAGAGTGCTTCTTCCTCTTAACCCTCTTAGTTTTTTCTTTCTTTGCTTATTATTACAGTTTGTTGTAGCTGTAGGGAATTAGATGGGGAACGTTGTCGCCTTGTTCTGTCTGCGCCTGACTAATATGCCTATCTGCTTCTTGTACCTTCCGACTCAGCTAACCACGTAAATATCAAAAGACAAAGTCTGGTCTGTGACTGTGTATTGTAGTACAACAACTACGACTACGACGACTACAACGACAAATAACTTATTTAGGAAATGGTATTTATACAATTTTACAACCAATAGAGACAGCTAACAGTATTTGAAATAATTGGTCGTAATAGTCAATAACAAAATGCGTGGGAATGATGATATACCACTTATACCAGATTAACAGTCGTTAAGATAATTGAACAATAACAAAGTGCGTGAGAAATGATAACATACCACTTATGCGAGATTAACAGTCATTAAGATAATTGAACAATAACAAAGTGTGTGGGATCCTATCACAGTTATTATTTGCCATAATTTATACCCTTCATTCAAACATTCTCTCAATACTATCGAATTTTCGATTTATACTGTCCGGACTTATTATTATTAGTGATATTATCTCTTTTCTCAGTATATGCTTCCACCTGTTTCATTTCACATATTCGTTTTTTCATTATGAACCTCTCACTGCAGTCTTACTATCTCCTGTTTAATACATACCACTTTGTACTAGCCACTCACCTGACACCTTTTATAACAATAAGAAGACGTAATTTGTCTGAATCGTGTAATGTGTATTTGCGCAACACATTTCGAACAATCTGATCACACACGGACTTGTCATAGGAATATATATGAAATTAATAAAGAGTTAAGAGGTGAGAAAATAGACTACTTAGGTCAAGTTAAAAAGACATATATTGAAGGTCAAAATAACAATGAAGATCACTAAACCAATGCTTAAGTAAGACATCTTTGAGTTGCTGGGTGAACATTGGACAGCTACTGAAGGATAGACACAGACGTGCAGAGTAGGAAGTTTTCTTGATCGCCCTGGTTAAACGTTGCGATAGAATCTCCGCAGGAGTATCTCCCTTGAATTGGAGACATAGAAACAGAGGCTTTTTCTCCACCGTTACCAGTTCATGTTTACGACAAGTCCGTGTGTGGTGGATCAGATTGTTCCAAATGTGTTGCGCAAAATAACGTTTTCTTATTGCTTTATCTAAATTCATAAAGGGAACTAATTGTTTTAAACCCTTTATAACCTTGAACTGACTTGTCAATTTTCCTACCCCACAACACTCTACAAATCTATTATGACTAATCACCAGCATTGTCTCCCATTTTACAATATTTTGTAATCGATTTCAGCCTAGCACGACGTTTGTCACACAAATACGACTATTTATTTTGACGCCCCATTATAACTACTAATCTGTTATTCTACATTAAAAATGTATCCACCGCATAACTGGCTATCATTACTGTAACGACAATAAATATTATATTTTATAATTGTAAGAACCTGAAGAGGAGAAATTATTGTGAAAAAATATTCTTCGTTCAGATTGACTTTTAATTCCAGATCAGGTTATGATCTGAATAAATTTAGTTTCCACAAGAAACTCTGATTAGATCTCACTTCCTCGAACGGTGTACATTGAAAATTGCTAACTCGTTTGTAAACTGTGAATTCGATTAATAATCTAATCAAGTCCTAAATTTTTTAAACTTAAGATTACTCCAGACAAGGATAGAGCTGTAGTACATTCCTAAACTGGGCTTCTCTTTCCACATACCTCTTTATGTTTTGCCTACTGTCTGCTTCAATTGTTTCTTCTTATTATTGAATTCCACGAAACATTCTCATGCTTCATATTGGTTTTCGTATTATTATTATTACTATTATTATCTGCCCTTCTAGTGGAAATAATATGTGAAACCTTCAGCCACCGCCGACACCAACAACAACTGAAAAAGCAATATTTGGATACATTTGCGGAGGCTTATGCAATCCCAGTATACTATTATCCAACATATATATGTATGTCAATAAGAGCTGTGACCTTCAGAATGTTATTTGGTTATCGATTAATTTCAAATTTTTGTCTGACTATAGATTATTCCTCCTACATAGATTGTAGGATATTTTTACAATTCAGTTGAATGAATTTTAACTGGGAGCGGATTTCGAATCTTACTCCTAGAATATATAAACTAGTTGTCAGGAGACATGATCAGCGAAATCGTGTAATACGTAAGGGAATAAATTCCCTTGGGTTCCTAGTGGAACATAGGGCTTCAACTGCACGTCTCCACTTGCTTCTGTCTTCTGCTGTACTTTTCACCTGCATCCATGTTAGTCCATACTGTTTCAGCTCCTCTTCACACGATCTCCTCCATGTCACCCTTGGACGTCCCACTCGCCGCTTCCCTTTCGGGTTCCACTCGATCAATGGCCTGACGCGCGATGTCACCCAGTGGCCTCCTCAGCGAGTGTCCAATCCATCTCCACTTTCTCCTGCATATTTGTTGGGTGATTGGTTCTTGTTTTGTTTGTTCCCATAGTTTCTTGTTGGTTGTTGTTCTTTCCTGCCATCTGATCTTCAGTATAGAGCGAAGATAGTTGTTGATAAAGGTCTGCAGCCTGTTGGAAATATTCTTTGTGATCCGCCAAGTTTCTGATCCGTACTAATAGAAGAACTGACTGACTTGACGTTTGTATTGAAAATCCGAATTTTGTTGTTGATGGTGAGTTGAGTGACGAAGATTTCCAGATTGGTTTCAGGTTGATGAATGTGTTTCTCGCCTTCCCGATTCTCGATTTGACATCCTCGTCCGTCCGTTTGTCCTGTAGTTGAGACAATGCTCCCTAGATAAGTGAATGAAGTAACCTCTTTCAAATCCCTCCCGTTGATGGTGATTGGCGCTGGATGTTGCTGCTGCTGCTGTTGTTGTTGGTTGGTTGGTTATTTTCATAACCTCCTTAGCTTGTCTATGTTCACCTGGAGTCCTGTCTTTGCTGCCAGCCTCTTCGACCAGTTTGTCGGTTTTCGCTTGTAAGTCTTCGATCTTGTGTGACATCAAACATAAATCATCCGCGAAATCCAGGTCTTCTAGGTTCTTCACATCGGTCCAGGATATCCCTGTCTTCTCGTTTCCCACTGTCTGACGCATAATCCAGTCCACCACAATTATGAATATCATTGGTGATAATAAGCACCCTTGTCTGACTCCTGTGTTTACTCCAAATGCCTCACTGAGTTTTCCGTTGTGGATCACTCACCTAATTATTAATTCCTTACGGCAGCAATAATTGGGAATAGAGAGTGAAGGCAAAATTGGAAAAAACTATTGATTAGTGCTAAGGTCTTTCGGAATAGATATTGCAATCACTGGTCAGCAAGACGCTTTTACAATCTTGAATGAACTCATATCGCTTCCGGGATTCGAACCCAGGTCATTTAGTGCCGCAATCAAAGATGTTACCACTGAGCTATTTGAAATTTAGACGTGTTCTCCTGTAGAACTACTGCAAAGGGCACTTTAGTTGGACATTACATGGGAACTAATGTCATGTGTCTAATCTTTGGTGTTGGTGAAGATTGGATCCCATTAGTCTTTAGGTACAATGCTAGGTGTGGATTGTTGTCACGGTGCACTATGGGTAACTGTTAGATGGTTGGAATTCATGTCCCTTTAAGAGACTGAAGCCTGATCCACCCATTGCTGCATTCTGAAGCGTGGGATATAAGTCACTACCTGGATTCTGACCAAAGTATGACCTACTTTTCTGTGTCCTCCTATTACTCGGATGCTGGATTTTCGTGCAACCTGAGACTGATACAATTAATCGCTTATAGATGTCTTTTCTATTAAACTACTTCAACATTATGGAGTGACCTAAATCCCTATCTTCCTCATTCAACAGCTATATGACAACGCCACATAACAAGTGATCCCCCAAAAAAGGAAGCAAGTTTTGAAGGGAAGATAGGAGTAAGAAAAAGTTTATGTATAATCCCCATCCAGGCATTAATGAAAACAAAACACGCAGATCAGCGAAGAGTCTCTTTTCAGCGAATTCATTTTCATAAATGTTATTTTGTATGCTTGTGTACATTAAGTTTGTCAAACAAAAATACAATTGGTTATAGTTATTTTAACTAAACAGGTGAAGATTGGTTAATGGAGTTACGTCATACAGAATTAATCAAGAAAACGATTTGTTATTGAAATTAGGGAGGTAACAAAGGTGATGAGTTGTCACAAACAATTGTTAAAAGAAGTTATGTAATAATATGAATAGTTTGATGAGTGAGTTTTACTCAGGATGCACATAGGAACAAAGTAGAGAATACGAAGCTACGTAAGAGTGCTTAATGAATACAAGTATTATAAGCAATTAAAGAAACATGCAAACAATCAGCAGAAGCCTCAAGGACAAGATCCCACATCTGACCACTTACATGTGCATATATCAGTTCACCTGCTATTGTGGAGCCAGCCAGGCACATCGGTCGTTCGACGCGCATCCTGTCCAAGAGAATTCAAGAACACTATCCAGCATGGTTGCGAAAAGGAAATAGTAGTGACGCAATAAGGAGTGCGATAGTTGAACACCTGGTTAACGCTGATCATTCCATCTCAACAATCGCCTCCTGCTTCAAAGTAATCTAAAGGAGTTAAAAATAACCTACCAAAGGCAATACGGTTTCGTCTTCTTTTAATCGCTGAAGCTCTGACCATTCACGTAGAAAAACCGGAGCTGTGCATACAAAAGAGGATTACTCAACCACTTCTGTTTTCACGGTAACAACTTTGTTGATTTTTGATGACTTAATTTTGTTTGTTTGCCTTTTTTTTTAATTGCTTATAATTCTTGTATTCATTTAGAACTCTTACGTAGCTTCGTATTCTCTACTTTGTTCCTATGTGCATCCTGAGTAAAACTCACTCATCAAACTATTCATATTATTGTATAACTTCTTTTTAACAACTGCTTGTGACAACTCATCACCTTTGTTACTACTACCCTAATTTCACTAACATCTAATTTTCTTGACTGATTTTGTATTACATAACTCCAGTTACCAATCTTCACCTGTTTAGTTAAAATAACTATAACCAATTGTATTTTTGTTTGACAAACTTAATGTACATATACATACAAAATAACGCATATATATTTGCGATTGTACAGCTAAGTGTGAATGAATTCGCTGAAAAGAGACTCTTCGCTGAACTACGTGTTTTGTTTTCATTAAGAAACAGTTGACTGTCTGCTATCAACGATAATATTCTTAATTGTGGTGGACTGGATTGTGTCGAAGACTGTCCATGGGGACGAAAAGGCACGAATAAATTGGACCAATGAGAAGACTCTAGAAGATTTGGATTTCGAAGAGCTACAAACAAAAACCAACAAACTAGCAAAAGAGCTAGAAGGCGAAAACAGTACTCTAGGTGAACATAGGGAAGATGAGGGTGATGAAGATAAACAATCAACCAGCCAATCAAAAACCACTGCAACAAACTGCAGTCACTATCAAAGGAAGAAATCTGAAAGAGATCACTTCCTTTACCTATCTAGGAAGCATCATTTCAAATATAGGTGGCACGGATGAAGATGTCAAAACCAGCCAGAAGTGGAAAGGTGAGGTACACTTTCAACACTATGAAATCAGTGTGTAACTCTTCTGCACTCTACGTCAGCATAAAGAATAATAGACGGATTTTCAACATCAACGTGAAGTCAGTCGGTGCTTTGACATACGGTGGAAACTTGGTATGCCACGAAAAACATTTCAGACAGGCTACAACAAACTTTTATCAACAGCTGCTTGAGGATTAGACGACTGGTAAGAAAGGATTATTATTTTTTTATTCCTGTACGTTCCCAGTGGAACATAGGGCACCTTCAAGCTAGAGATTTGAAGTTTCGGTAGCAGAGATATTTATTTTATACAGGATGAGATTGCTAGCCTCATGCCCAACCTTCCCTCATCACCAGTCGTATTACTGGCTTAGTGAGGTAAAGGAGTGCGTCGGTGGCCGGAGATCGAACCCCGAACCACGTGTGGCGTGGTTGGCGGCTTGCATTCTGCCGCTGTGCCACCAACACGAGAAAGGATTACCTGCAGATAAATCTGATTGCTGTCAGGTGGACCAAGGAACTATTTCCAAACAAATACTTAGAAGGAAATGGAAATGGATCGGACTGTCGCTGAGTAGACCACTGGATGACACTGTACACCAGACGCAACTACAAGTGGAACCCAAATGAGAAACAGCGAATCGGGTGTCCGAGAATGACATGGAAGAAGTCGTGTAAGGAGGAGATGAAATGTTATGGGCAGTCGTGGAGAGACAAAAAGAAGACTGCAGATAACAGGATGAAACGGAGATGTGCCATTGAAGCCCTATGTTCTACTTGGAACTCAAGGGAACTATTCTAGCCGATATCTTCTTTAGTTATCTCGAACATACTGAGTGATGCTATCAGAGACATGTCGATAATGAGATTGTTGTTTGTGATGACATGAGTCAGGCGTCCGCATTATTTGAACGCCTTAATGAGACCCACCCAAACACTGAAACTCTGAGTTCCATTTCCTGGACATCGATGTAGAAAGAAGATGGGATGGAACGGTCTAAAAGTCCATTTGGAGAAAAGAAACCTGAACGGGACGATATCTACACTACTACAGCTCCTGCCTTATAAGCCATAAGCTGGGATGAGTAAGGACACTGTACAACAGATCCAGGAAGTTATGTTTGCCTAACAAGTTAGAAGAATAATTAAGTTTCAGGGAAAACGGGTATCCAAAAGGATTTACCCTAAAGTACAGCAAATAAAAAGGTGTGAAAACGAAGTATGCAACAGTTGAAAAGAAGAAAGTTTTCATTTGTCTCCTATACAAAGGAGAGACAAAACAGTATAGCAAAAGATTGAAAAGAGGATAACAGGAGCAATAAAGAGATGTTTTCCTGCAACCAAGCTGGTGACACTACACAGCACTACATGCTCCTCAATAAGACAATAGAAACTGGATAAGTACCCTGCTGATGTTACCTCCAACTGCATTTATAAATTTAAATGCACCTGCGGCAGCAAGTACATTTGAAGGACAGAAAGAAGGGCTTCTATCCGGTTTTCAGAGCATATTTCGAGAGACTTATGCTTAAAAGGAAGCAGACCAAACTATGTACACAGAAAGAGAGTGTAGTCAATCTCTCACTCCCTTGGTAACCGTATCACTTTCATTACACTGATTAATCATACACACTAGTGAGCTCAGCTCACTAAGCAAGTTTTCAATTTGATGAACTTTAACCTTCTTGAGTTGCTATTTTGACGTACAAGCTAAAACTGTTTATTAGATTTTTCTATCTTCTGTCACCCACCTTTTTTTCAGTTTGAAGGCATTTAAATTGATGGTAACTTAAACTAAAAATAATTGTGACACTTATATTCCGGATGCGTTCAACTGATAATGTTTTCTTTATTACCTTTCAAACATTGAAGTATGAAATGTTATTATTATTTATAACCACTGTATTTTGAAGTAGATGTGTGCACCTGATGAGAACCTGTGAAATAGAATGATAGCATCATTTTATACTGCAAATCTGGTCTTTCTTTCTCTATCGAAGTATTAATAACTGTTTGACAATGACACCAGCTGAGATGGTAAACGATTAGTGATGTTAGGCAAGCTGAAAACTGGGTTCACAGCAGGATTCCAGACGGCGGACATCGAATTAATAGTAGTCCAAATGTCTAGTGACTAGGCAACCAGAAGTAGAGGACCAGGTTGTATAAGCTTTTGAGTAACTCTTGGAGATGTTATCATTATTATTTCGACATAGATTTCTTCATGAACCCGGATCCATTGTTGAATTACTGTGGGGTTCACCATGTCAATTTGAAGATGGCAGCTTGTCGTTAACATCGGCTGATATTACTGGTTGATAATGACTAGCACTTGAATCTAAGGTTCGCGTTTCATCCTACCTGAGATTCGTCAGCAAAATGTGTCTACATCCCCCTGGCTAAGGTGAGTGGTGGGTGATATTCCCACATTGAGACTCTAACCCATTAAACTCACCGTTTCAAATGACAAAGTATTACCCACTAGGCTATTTTAGATTAAACTTCAATTCGCCATTCAGGTAATGTTTTCTCACTTGTAAATAAGTTATTGAAATTGAGGATAAAAGTGGATATACTGGTGAATGCGGTAGGAGGGGGTGGTGGCCGATGGAAAAATGGAAAGAGAACTAATTATTTCCTTAAATTGATTAACACAACAAGGCAATAAGCTAGTAATGAAAATGTGACCTAATTACTAATTTCCCAATGGATTTACTCATAACTAATCCCTTATGGATTTTCCAACACTGACAGCAATAATTTGGAATGGTGAATGAAAGCCACAGGAAAACGAATAATAATGAATACTAAAACCATTCGGAATAGATATCGCATACTAACAAAGTAAATTGCGTTAAAATGATAAGTTTGAATAACTCAGTGTGTTAACCTCTCCAACTGCAGCACTGGGTGACTCAGGTTCGAGTCTGTAATGGGACATGAGTTCCTTCAAGGCACATTCGCCTTGTTGGCTGTTTAGTGTCAGCAAGCACCAAAACCAGGTCAAGCAAGACTTCCTACAGATTGCCTCCAACATTCAGAGTTCACCGGGATGACAAACCGCCCTCCTCGCCCTGTCCTCCATCCCACCTCCGACATGGTGGCCACAGTGAAAACATTCGACTGATACAATCCAGTCTGCATCAACACTAAGGACTACACGCATGACATTAGTTACTGCCTAGTGTCCCATCAAATGAAAGGAGCATATTGGCCAGAGTCGGCGCCCCCTTCATCTCTGAGTCGAAGAACACATGAACCAGCTATCAAAAGCCCTGTATGGATGTAGAGAAATATGGACACCAATTAAACTGGGAAAATGTAGAAATTTTTAACAATGATAGCTCCAAAAATGCCAGAGACTTCCTAGAAGCTTGATATCCAGATGAATCAGAGATGAACACACTCATTGTTATTACACATCAAATTCACCAGCTAATAAAGAACAAGTCACATGACAAAATAAGGTCAAATTCCAAGTCAATGAAAACGATCAATACTGATGAAAATTAACAACCAATCACAACAAACATTACTAAAGCATGCGATTATACATCATTCACACGGAGAGAGAATTCAAATAGGTTGAATTCATGCTGAAGTCTGAGCTGAGGGGATATCGTCCAGAGGGTGGATAGTGAAAACTGATTCGCAGTTAAACCATATCCAACTCATCGGATACGACCACATTTGTGACTTAGTGCGGATATATCCACTATTGATGATTAGATGAACAGTTCTCAAATGCAGTCTGATAGTCAGTCAGTAATGTGGGCTGCATACTTCACACTGACCAGTCATGTCTTACCGCAGACTTATGCAGAATGGTGCTGACTGTAGAGCCAGGAGAAGCATATGCTTATCCCTGGTGAAAATCAGATTCTGCCTAATGAGCACTCCCATCCTAGCGTCCATTTCTAACCCTCTGGCTTGCTAATCATCCGAGAGAATCACCCTACCGCTACTATCGGACTTTCAGCATACTGTGGGTGACTAACACTATGATGGCTGCTGCTTTCAGTCTGACCGTCATCCGAATGATCTTTTCTAGCTTAATAGGACCTGTAATAAAATTCGTTCTAGCATTTCGGATCATTGGGATATGCAAGCCCGACTATCACTTCATGGCAGTACCTGTCGGTATCGTTGGTTGTGATCAACCAAAGGATTATACCAGTGACAAAAATTTGGTGGCGAATAGTTCCTTAATCAAACTTTGATATTTTTTATAGCTTGGTTTGTAAGGGTTAGTTTTGCTTTTACGAGTTGATCACGGATTGATATCAGTTAGAGAATCATTGAAAACCAGCCACAGGGAGCACTGGACAGCTGTTTCATCCTAGTTTTGAGAATCATCGACAGGGTTCGAACCCAGGACCTTCTGGTTACAAGGCAAACTCGTCTACCAAACTACAGAAAATTAATCTGATGCTCGCTAGTGACTTGCTACAGGACGGAATTTCCTGGAGTTCTAGTAAGAAGTCGTGACCAATGAGGTCCATCCAGTCGGCACTGAGAATGACATTGGTTGGTGCCAGTCGCGCTAAATCACGAATTGGTAGAAGTTAGAATTCATAGATTGGCCATTGAGGAGTTGGGTCCCAGTGGCTGAATGGTATACTAGTTAGCCCGCTGACCTTGTAACCGGAAGGTCCTGGGTTCGAACCCTGGCTGTGGGGTGGGTGCGTACTGCCGATGATTCCCAAAACCAGGATGAAACAGCTGTCCAGTACTTCCTGTGGCTGGTTTTCAATGGTTCTCTGTAACTGATATCAATCCGTGATCAACTCGTAAAAACAAACTTTGATATATACAAAGAGGTTGCAATTCTCTCACGCCCGCCTCATAACAAGAAGACAATCGGTTCTACCTCTGGTGGTTGGGGGAGATAAGAACATAGATGCCTATTGCTTAGGAATCCAAAACTGGGACGAATCAGGTATCTAGTGCACTCCATAGTCTCCAGTGATCCTCTATATGATGTCTTTATTCGTAACAAAATATAAACTGGCGTCAAACAGTTCTTATTGTCAACAGAACTTTGACATAGATAATGAAATAATTATTAGGTTGATGTATGTTTAGAGATAAGTGATTTGAATTAACTGGTATATCGATTAGTAAGGTAAGCAATTGTTTATGCATAACACAATGTTTAGTGCAATAGACGCAAGCCAGCATACAAACATACAGGTGACCCAGTAACTGAGGTCAATCACAATGATATGAAAAATCATATACTGGTATTGTTACCTTAATTAGACACTGAAATTATAACATCATAAAATAGTATTCATTAGAGATATAAACAGGATTGAATGACTAATCAAGTTCTGAATGCTTATAAACCGACATCATTGAATAAATGTTTCGAGGCTAATCTAAGTCTCCTCATCAGCAGCCTGCACACAGATGACTCAACTCGAGGCTGAGGAACACAGGCTTTTCAGGTTGGAATGGTAATGGCTTATGAATTTTAAATTCTGTTGTTAGATTTCACATTATGAAACAACATCTCGGTTAGACAGATCACAGGAAACCACTGGAGGAGAACACTGGTGGACAACTGTTTCATCCTATTCTGCGGCTCGTTATCAGTGTACACCCACTACCTAATCAGGGATTGAAGCCGGACACCTTCAGGTTACGAGAAAAAGATCGTTGACCAGTCAGCCACTTGAGCTGGAATTCCGTGACGCATGAATTCCAGTTTTTATCAACTGGTGGTATAGTACTGTCTTCACTAAATCTAACAATCACAATTCCCCACAAATCCTGTAATTTGAATTTTAAGTTCTGTTAATTTGCGATAAAGTGCTGCTGTAATTCAGTGCCATAGATGAGCATTTAATCTTCACGCTGTAGCTGACTTTGATACCCTGAGTGATATTATTGTTATTATTCCCTTGGGTTCCGAGTGGAACATAGGGTTTCAACAACACATCTCCACTTTCTGCTATTTTTTGCTGTTCTCTTCATCTGGTTAGATCCATGATTGTTCATTATCTCCCATCTCCTCCTCCTCGCCACACAATATCCTCCATTTCACCCACACACTGAAGACCTACTCTTTGCTTCTCATTAGGATTCCACTTGAGTGATGGCCTGCATTGAGCTCCCAAGCCATCTTCAGTTTCTCCTACATAATTGTTGAGCAATCGGCTTTCGCTTGTTGCTTTGTTACTAGCCAGAGTTTCTTGTTGTTAATTCTTTCTGACTGGCCATTTGATCTTCAATATGGGCAGCTGTTGATAAGAGTCTGTAACTCGTTGGAAATGATTTCCGCAGCATAAGTTTCTGATCCGTATAGAAGAACTAACTGACTGACTGACTTTACATTTGTGTTGAATAGAATCCGAATCTTGTTCTTCATCGTGGCTGGCTGGCTGAGTGAAGCAGCAGATTTCCAAACTAGTTTCAGATTGATGAAGGTATCTCTTGCCTTTCCGATTCTGGCTATCTGGCTGGCTTCGACATCTTCATGCATTCCACCAGCCTGTGGTTGAAACCCTGCTTCCTAGCCAGATAAGTGAAGGTACGAAGTAACCTCTGTTAAATCTCTCTCGCTGATGGTGATTGATGCTGGTTGTTAATACTGTTGTTGTTGTTGTTGTTGGTCAGATGTTTGGTTATCGTCATCACCTCCGTCTTCTCTGTGTTCACCTGGAGTCCTGTTTTCGCCGCCTGACTCTTCTGTTGACTTGCTGGCTTTCACATGTAAGTCTTCGAGTTTGTGTGTATGTGTGACATTAAACATGAGTAATCCACGTACGAAATCCACATCTTCTAGAGTCTTGTTACCAGTCAGTGCAACGTATTCCAGCCCACAGTCTTCCACATAATCCAGTCCCCCACAATTAAGAATACCACCGGTAATAATAATAAGCAACCTTGTCATGCGAAAACCTGGAGTGGAGTTAAAGAAATCGCCAAAATACACTATAAATTCGTACCTTATATTTACTTACATATTTAAAAATTTAGGGTACATACACTAGTTACAGATCACAAAGTTGAAGGATAGTTAGTATACGCTGTTTAGTCACTGCTTATAAAAAATGTGAACCAAATGCTCTTTATTAGTGCCAAGACCATAAATAACGAAATAAAGGAAGGAAACGGTCGTGGTAGAGCACCTGACCTCCCGGAGTGAGAAGGCAGAAATACGTTAGACTAACAAGACGACTCGAGAAAGTTAAACTTCGCAGATGATTTATGAAGATCTGCATGCAAAAATCAACAAGTCGGAAGAAGGGGTAGGAGACAAAGGCAGGACTTCAAATGAATATAGAGATTCATTAATCAAGCATTGATCACCGTTAACTTGGGAAACTTTGAAGGGAATTACGACTTCCACTTGCGTGAATGGTGGTGTCGTTTCATTTACTGGCAATCGGTACTGATAGGGATATGGTCAGAGCTGTCTGCAAGAAAATGTTTACGTCCCGAATCTTGGTCATGAGAAAAAAGCAGAAACAAAGCCTAACCTTGAGGAACTCACCAACCAATCACAGCAGACTTAACGTGAGCGGATATGATTCGCAGATAAATCACCGGACTGTCTAAGAAACGGCCACAAAGAGATGACAGAATAACCTTCAGCACAAGAAAACAACCAATCAGAAGACGTTGCTTCTCTGCTAACAATAACGCTGATAATAACGTACAAAAAAACTGTAAATATCTGTTGTTTTTCTCAATAAAGGATCTGTTTCCTGACCCTTGTCTTCTGTCGTTACACCTTTACTAATCTGAAATCAGTGTGGAAGTCTGCTGAAGTCAGTATTAGGAACAATGTTCCTATCTTTAAGATTAATGCCAACTCAGTCAATGGTCAGTCAATTTAGTTAAAAGACTTGGCACTTCATGAGAGACATTCCAAATATGCTGTTTCAGACTTTTATCAACAGCTGTCTTCGCTGGCTCCATACTGAAGATCAGATGGCCCAGCCAGGAAGAATATGCAGAAATGAACTCTGTGAATCAATCAACCAAGAACTTATTCCCCAACCAACAGATATTCCAAAGAAAATGGAAACAGACTGGACATAGTTCGGCGTGAAAATTCACCACTTAAAGCATTCAGGCCAGATCTTCCTGATACTATAAATGACAGTCAAGAAGGCAAGCGCAAACTCATGATGTTTTAGAAGATTGACTGATGCAAAGTTGGATACTAATTACGTGAGCCTGTAGTGCTTGCTAGCCAGATTTCTAGAGTGATCTAGACACCTAGAGGACCATTTCACTTTTTTGCGGCCTAGCCCATTGTTTGTGTATCCAAATTGACTTAGCTCAGAGAACCAAATCAGTCCAAATAATCCGTATTCTGGGTAGAGTTACGTAGGGAAACTGGAAATACTATGAACTGAATTCATAATTTTCCATTTATACAGTTCGAGAAGGTGAAGCTTCAGCACGCTGAAATTCTTCAGATTATAACGTGTGACCTTCTTGACACCAGTTCCCTCAAGTAGCTGTAGCACAACTAGGATAGAATGAGTTGATTCCATTACCTGAGGTAAGTCTGGCCGGGTATACCACTGAAAGACTCGATTCAATCCAAACGAAACAGCCGTCTAGGTGTTTTGACCGCTTCAATATGGCTACAGTAATCACTGCTAGTCAATATGGGCGGCCCCTAACTGCTCTGTGTATATCAGTGTAGTTAGAGGTCTCCATCATTCTATGCTAATTAAATTCGTTGTCTCACTTCATTTACCATTGAAGGTATGAAGGAGTAAAATAAGAGACAGTATTCTTCTGTGTTACAAGATGAATTTTTTACTCTTGACGTTTCTTAAAACGGCCACATCTTGATAATAACATTATTATTATTTCCTTTAATTCCTAGAGGAACATAGGGCTTCAGCTGCACGTCGCCACTGCGTTCGATTCTCTGCTGAAGTTTTCACCTGGCTCCAAGTCTGCCCACATGCTTTCATCTCCTCTTCACATGACCTCCTCCAAGTCACCCTTGCACTGACGACCAACCCACCGCCTGCCTTTCGGGTTCCACTCGAAGGTTTGTCTAGTGATGTCACTTGATGGTTTCCTCAGGGTATGGCCAATCCATCTCCATTTCTTCCTGCTTATTTTTTGCACAATCGGTTCCTGATGGGATGGTTTGCTCCCAGATATCCCTGTTGCTGATCATTTCTGGCCGGCCATCTGATGTTGAGTATTGAGCGAAGGTCTGTAGTTTGTTTGAGATGTTCTTTATGACGCGCCAAGTCTCTGATCCGTATAGTAGCACTGACTTCACATTGGAGTTGAAAATCCGGATCTTATTTTCCATGCTGAGTGCTGTTTACCTCCACACAGACTTGAGAGTGGTGAAAGCTTGTCTTGCTTTCCCCATCCTCGCGCTTTGATATCCTCATCAGTTCTGTCCGGCTGTAGTTGAAACGATGCTTCCCAGGTAGGTAGGTAGGTAGGTAGGTAGGTAGCGGAGGTTGATTTTTTCAAATTCATCCCATTTATGCTGATTGTTGTCAGTTGTTGTTGCCGTCAATATTACTGTTGGCCAGAAATCTTCATAACCCACCTGTGTTTTGTCTATGCTCACCTAAAGTCCTATCTTTGATGCTTCTTCTATCACCAACTTGTTGCTTTTCACTTGCGTATCTTCCTGTTTGTAGGAAATTAGACAAATATGATCGGCGAAGTCCAGATCCTCCAAGTTTTTGTGAGGGTCCATTTTATGCCTGTTTCTTCACTGCCCGCTGTCTGTCACATTATCTAGTCTACTGCAATCAGGAAAATGATTGGCGATAGTAGGTAGCCAGCTTGTCTTACTCCTGTCTTTACTTCGAAGGATTCCGTAAGTTTCCCGTTGTGGAATACTTGGCATGCAGCATTGTCGTACAACCGTTTGATGAGATGTAAAATTGTTGGCGGCACCCTGCAGTAGCGAAGTAGTTGGCAAATCACCTCTCGATAGACGCTGTCGAAGGTTTCTTCAAAGTCGATGGAGTTGAGATAGAGAGGTGACTGCCATTCCAAGCTTTGTTCAATGATGATCCGTAGTGTAGCGATTTGATAAATATATGACATGTTTCTCCTGAATCCAGCCTGTTCCGGTCAAAGTTTTTCATTAGTAAAGTGATGAAACAACGTTTAAAGAGTAAAATAACAAGAGCATTCAATCCAGCAGAATTTCCATGTAACTTCATAATCACTACAGTTTTATATTCGTGAAATAAGGTTAAACTCTCAGTTTGACTAGTCCTCAGGTCTCAGATACATCTGGCCTACAATTAGGCGTGTTCACCATTGAATTTGTGAACATCATCTTGCAGGGTTTTCACGAAATTGGACTAACAGAGTCTATTCCCAGCTGGGTTTTACCTCACTTGCAAAAGAAGCAGGTCCAGACACTGTTGCTACTGTGGCCTGATGTCCGACCAATAAATTCCCAAATTCTGCGTCACTTCCCTTAATTTGTCTGATATTCAATTTAATCTCATATTTTTATGCTCATTATCACTTACAGAATCTTTTGAACTGTAATTCTATTAATCACAACAACTCAATATTATTTCAGAAACATTGATGATGTGTTAGTAACAATTACTCTGCAAATATTGTGTGTGTTTACAGGCGGATAAGGAAGTGAATAGGCTCAATCTTTACTTCATTTCTTAAATGCAGATTTATACTCTCTGCTGAAACAGAAACAAATTGCCATGGTTAAACAGACCTTCCCTGCTGATTGACATTCAAAATAATAATTGATTTGACTTACTTATATAGCTTTGTAAAGCCAACCAATCAGATTTTAGTAAAGAATTATTGATTCTTATCTTGCAGTCAATCACTCAATCAGTCAGATCATGAAAGGTGAATTATTCACGGATGAAAAAAAAGACAGAGTCGTTCAATTTTTCTTATAAAACTCGCTGTTAGTTAGTCGTTTCACCTTTCAACTATGAAAAGATATCACAAATAATATGCACGAGACATTTTGAGACAGAAAAAAATAGAAAAAACGAATTTTGCTATAGATATCTTTTCGCCTAAGAGTCGAATATTTTATGCTAACATACTTGACAGTTATTCTGTGTTTAAATAAATTTTCATTTAATTTGATTGAAACGAAAGAGACAGATTGATCGATTCACAAATCGATTATATTGACTATCTGTCTATTCAAATATCTACATGTTAAATAAATGACTACCCAATTCGATGAATTGACTAACTAACTAACTAACTAACTAACTAACTAACTAACTAACTAACTAACTAACTAACTAACTAACTAACTAACTAACTAACTAACTAACTAACTAACTAACTAACTAACTAACTAACTAACTAACTAACTAACTAACTAACTAACTAACTAACTAACTAACTAACTAACTAACTAACTAACTAACTAACTAACTAACTAACTAACTAACTAACTAACTAACTAACTAACTAACTAACTAACTAACTAACTAACTAACTAACTAACTAACTAACTAACTAACTAACTAACTAACTAACTAACTAACTAAGTGAATGATTCCTATGGACTCTTCTTGAATTTAATTTTGATTTTCTTTTTAATTGATTCGATCGGAATACTCGATTGAACTCTGTTGTGATTTCGGGTCCGACTGCAGACATTTCAACGATAACAAAAGAGTACCTTGATACAGTTTGGTGGATGATGACTAGCTATGGAGCCATAGGTGCACGTATTCATCGAAATGTCTGTGAATAGCATCTCTTTAAAAATGGCTCTAATGCCATTCTTCAACCTTCCCCAAAAATGCTTCACGGGAACTAACTGGTATGGATTCCTGTAACATGATCGGAGAAATCGTTGGAATGGTATTGAAATGGTAGACTTTTTATCTGATATCCTTTGTATGGTTGGTTTGTAAGGATTAGATTTCTTTTTACGAGTTGATCACGGATTGATATTAGTTAGGGAACCATTGAAAACCAGCCAGGGAGTACTGGACAGCTGTTTCATCCCACCAGTTTGGGAATCATCGCCAGCACCAACCCACCCCACTGCCAGGGTTCGAATGCAGGACCTTCCGGTTACAAGGCTAGCAAGCTTGTATGCTATTCAGCCACTGGGACTCAATTCAGTGGTCAGCCCATGAATTCTAACTTCTACCAATTCGTGATTTAGCGCGACTGGCACCAACCAATATGATCCGTGGGAACTCCATCCTCACACTTGATGTCTGAATGGATGTCCCACCGATGACATTGGTTGGAGTCGCGCTAAACCACGAAATGGTAGAAGTTAGAATTCATGGGCTGACCACTGAATTGAGTCCCAGTGGCTGAATAGTATACAAGCTTGCTAGCCTTGTAACCGGAAGGTCCTGCATTCGAACCCTGGCAGTGGGGTGGGTTGGTGCTGGCGATGATTCCCAAACTGGTGGGATGAAACAGCTGTCCAGTACTCCCTGGCTGGTTTTCAATGGATCTCTGACTGATATTTTTTCGACGAATCTTTTCCATAAAGTGGTATCGTACAATTCAAGCCGCCAAACGTTACTTGCTTCTCCACCACCACCTTAGTGGTATTTCCTCTTTATCAGGACTGTTTCCTGAATAAGTACAATTACACCTTCTACTCCCAATAAAGAAGTAACTGTCCCTCTTCCAGGATGCATTATCTCTGAACGGTTTAGACAAGACTATTATCCGCTTCAGAAGCTGTAGCTCCCATAGAGTGATTTAAAACCCAGTGATTGCAAATATACAAAATCTGAGTTAATGACAAATGTGATCTAGCAAAAAATGTTCCTGCGAACTGATACAATAATCAGCTGACCTTTCCTCAGATTAACTCGTCTCACAAAATCTTTACAATGGTGAACGTGTCCATCACCAGATCTACTGAAGCTTTTTACATTCATAATACCTCAGCAGGAACGAATTCGATCACTTTCAATCAATCCCACATCTAAGCAATACTAGAACACTCAGCCTACATCTGATTTCAGACGTAAATTCGTCAGAGCAGGCATTCGCCTGGAATTATTATTATTGTCTCCTTTAATTCCTACAGGAACATATGGCTTCAGCCGTGCATCTCCATTGCGTTCGCTTCTCCGCTAGAGTCTTTACCTGGCTCCAAGTCTGTCCACACGTTTTCATCTCCTCTTCACATGACCTCCTCCAAGTCACCCTTGCACTGACGACCAACTCGCCGCTTCCCTATCGGGTTCCACTCGAGCGATGGCCTGTCTAGTGATGTCACTTGATGGTTTCCTCAGAGTATGGCCAATCCATCTCCATTTCTTCCTGCCTATTTGTTTCACAATCGGTTCCTTCTGGGTTGGTTTGCTCCCAGAGATCCCTGTTGCTGATCTTTTCTGGCCATCTGATCTTGAGTATTGAGCGAAGACAGCTGTTAATGAAGATCTGTAGTTTGTTTGAGGTGCTCTTTATGACGCGCCAGGTCTCTGATCCGTATAGTAGCACTGACTTCACATTGGAGTTGAAAAACCCGGCCCTTATTTTTGATGCTGAGTGCCGTTGACCTCCACACAGACTTGACGTGAGTAATGAAAGCTTGTCTTGCTTTCTCGATGCTTGCTTTGATATCCTCGTCAGTTCCGCCTGTAGTTGAGAAGATGCTTCCCAGGTAGGTAAAAGAGGTTGTTTCTTTCAGGTTCCTCTCATTTATGCTGATCGTTTTCTGTTGTTGTTGTTGTTCTTGTCCAGGAATCTTCATCAAATACCTCCGTCTTCTCTTTGTTCACCTGAAGTCCTATCTTTGATGCTTCTTCTGCCAACTTGTTGCTTTTCACTTGCATATCTTCAAGTTTGTGGGAAATCAGACATATATCATCGGCGAAGTCCAGATCCTCCAAGTATTTTGTGTGAGTCCATTTTATGCCTGTTTCCTCATTGGCCACTGTTTGTCGCATTATCCAGTCTACTGCAATCAGGATAATCATTGGCGATAGTAGGCAACCAGCTTGTCTTACTCCTGTCCTCACTTCGAAGGATTCCGTAAGTTTCCCGTTGTGGACTACTTGGAATGCAGCATTGTAGTACAGCTGTTGGATGAGATGTATAATTGTCGGTGGCACCCCGTAGTAGCGAAGTAGTTGCCAAAAGGAAATCATTCACTCATGTCTACTATCATGGCAAAAACCATGTCGACTTCAGTCCACTTGATGTTTGTGTGTCTGCTTTTCTAACTCCTTATAACTCTTGTATTTCCTCACTACTCTTACATAATTCCATATTTTCCTTCGTTTCTATGTACATCCTAATCGAAGCTCACTCATTCATCTTATAGCGTAACTACATTACGCTTATTCAACTTCGTCTGTATGTTGATTAACATTAATAACTATGCTTTCTTTGACAACTCATTCCCACTACCCTCACACTAATCTTCAACCCCACCCCCACCCCACTCGTAGTTAGAATTGGATTTCTCATCACAATTTTGTGGAATATTTTGATGACGTAAACACCAGCAGTAACTAATATTTCTTCTTGTCTGACAAAGCTAATGTACACGCAATTGTACAGCTAAGTGTGAATGAATTCGTCGCCGAAAGAAGAGACTTTTCGCTGAAACACATGTTTTGTTTTCTTTAATGTCGTCTGGATGGGAATTATTCATGAATCCTACATATTTGTTAGGTGATGAGTACTTGGTTTGTACGTTGCTAGACTTTTCTATTGGTTTATCCTTTCTGGCTGGCAGTCTGATCTCCAGTATCATTGAATAAAGAGATGTATTGATGAAACCCTTCAACAGATTGTTTGGAAATGATTTTCGTGACACGCTAACCAAGTCTTTCAACCGTTTGAAAGCTCTTACTGAATGACTGGCTGACTGACTTAACATTAGGGTTGAACTTCCGGATCAACCAGTAACTTATAATAATAATAATAATAATAATTTGCTTTATTCCAGAAACAGTACTAGTGGTACAGTGTGGAATTTTCAGCACATATCTACAATATTTGCATCTAATTTTATCAAACATTTAAAAAGAGTATTTCAAAAAAAAATAAATATAAAGACAACAACAGAAACAAAAAACACGAAAATAATTTTAAAAAATGCGAAAAAAATACCAAGAAGTAGAAAGGAAAATAAACAACATAATAAATAATATCTCAGTATTGGGTAGTGGAAGCTATGATATGATTATGCATGGTGACAGCAAAGCTATAGCCATACACGAATTTATGTAATGATATTTAGGAATGTTTATCGCCAAGATGATCAGTTAATTCAGGTTGAAACAACACTAAACAATCATAAAATAGCATTTCAGGGTTGTGTTTTTATATTCAGGTCTAATGCGGTGTTTGTAGTGGTAGTGTGAGTAATCCTGCATAATACAAAATTTTAAGATGGTGATAATGGCGTTCACAACCAAGATTGTCAGTTAATATTGCCGAACAAAAAACACAGCAACCACAAAACTAGTATTACATGATGGTTAATGACAGGACAATTTTGTGATACTCATAGTGCTAATATAGTCGGAACCAGTAGATACACAAAAGAAGGAATAGAGTAAAGTACAAAAAAGGAAGGCAATGTTAATAATTTGGGTAGCTAAGTATGTTTAAGAAGGTGTTCACTATAGAATACAAATAAGAGAGAAATAAAAGAGCCTAAAATTATGTTATTAACAACAAAGCAAGTCATAGGTTTCACGCTTAACATTGTCTCTGTCACTTAGAACACGGGCCAAATATGGTATCGTTGAGTTCCTGTACTTGATTGTACGAGCATATATTATTTTGTACTGATTTCTGGTTCTACCTGATGAGATACAAGGGGAGAGTTGGGAATAGAGGGGGTGTTGTGGGTCGGAGAGTATGGTTTTAGACCATTTTTCGCAAGTATTCAGATGCCTTTCAACTAATGTAGTGACAAGCTGACTGAGTTTTACACCACTAGTCCTACTAACTACCTTCAACATCCTTCTCAGGATGGTATAGTCCTTTTTCAGTAGACCAGGAAAGACTAACGGGGAGCAGTAAAATAGAATAGGTAAGATACAAGAGTTGACAAATTGTGAAAGTAGAGGTTGGGTGATTCCAGATTGTCTTAGTTTCTTAATGTAGTAGGTTAGACAGAACACTTTCTTAGAAATCATTAGGATATGAGATGTCCAAGTAAGGTCGGAAGATAGAACTAGACCGAGGTATTTTGCATTAGATTTAGTTTCAATTTTAGTCCCCTCAATGCAACAGGCTTCATGAGTACTTACCAGTGTTCGTAGATCTCGTTTATGCCTAAAGGAGAAGTCAATAGTCTAGCATTTTGAGGGATTCAGCATGAGGCCATTTAGTTTAGACTGACTGATGTCCGACAGGAAGCTATTTAATTTGAAACAGTCTGACGGAGACTTAACCGGAAGCGAAACAGTCAGGTCATCTGCATATTTGACGAAGTTTGATTTCGTCTGAAAGAGGTAAGTCATGTAAGAAGAAGAAGGAAAAGAGAAACGGAGAGAGAACAGCACCCTGAGGAACTCCAGCTTCAGTAAGCAAAGGAGAGGAAGATACACCATTATATACCATATAATTATACTTATACTATTTAAAGGTGAGATATTAGGTATATATAAGTAATCGTATTTCAAAATATACCATCAATAAAATCACCAAAGCAACCAACCAATCAGTCAATCAATCAACCGATCACTCGATCAATAAAATATGAAAATTTCAAATGACACAGAAGAAAAAAATCTTTTTTTAGCGTTGATTACGACAGAAATCACAGTGTCAATCATACTGGAAATCACTAAATATGTATGTTATGCGTATATTATGCTCTGAGCTGTATGTCTATATGCATGTGTCTGCCGACGCGCGCATGTGACTGTGCGTATGCTCATGTGTGTGCCTGTGGTAGAATGTACGCTTATGTGATTTCATGTGTGTGTGTGTGTGCCAGGTGTCATAATTCTATCACACAGCAGTATACACGTTCAGAGAATGTATATATTATTACAACTATCAATCAAACATGAGAAATTATTGGAAAAGGCTTCTACTCAAAAAATATGTGAAATTTTGAAGGAAAAAAACAACTACAACTTACTCTACTCTGAATTCTTTCATTTACAATGAGAAATTTATATTTACAATGTTACGATGTTTCGTCCTAGTTTGGGACTCTTCAGTAGAACGCAGCTGGGACCCCAACACACCGGGGTACGAACCTAGGACCTTCAGGTTATGAGGTGAAGTTCATTGATCATTCAACCATTTGGGGTGGGAATCCATTGATCAGTGATTTTGAACTTCTGTCAGTTCACTATCTTAGTCCTCCCGCTGGCTAATGTCATCGACAAGTATTTGTGCTGACACCTGATCTGTTGGAAACTACTGGTCAAGAATTCTTGCTAGAATAATTCTTGGCCACTTCTTCGTGTAGTCAGACACTGGTGAACATCAGATTAATTTCTAGGGATTTGATCTGTTTTTTTCAAGTTTGATCACGGATTGGTGTCAGACGACGACGACGACTGAAATCCCCCTCTAGGAGTAGTAGAAAAATGTTTTTCAATAGTTTAATAAATCTCACTGTAGCATTAAGAACACAATACATTCAGCGAAGAGACTCTTTTCAACAACGAATTTATTATCAAGCTGTACAATCATATATATATATATATATATATGGTGTTGACCGCGAAGTAATTTGGAAACTACTCGAGTACTACGGCGTACCCCAAATATTCATCAACCTTATTCAACAGGTGTACGACAACGGCATATTTCGAGTGATCCACAACGGAAAACTCAGCGAGGCGTTTGCAGTAAACACAGGAGTCAGACAAGGGTGCTTATTATCACCAATGATATTCCTAATTGTGGTGGACCGGATTATGCGTCAGACACTGGGAAACGAGAAGACAGGGATATCCTGGACTGACGTGAAGAATCTAGAAGACCTGGATTTCGCGCCTGGATGATTTATGTTTGATGTCACACAGGATCGAAGAGTTACAAGCGAAAACCGACAAACTGGTCGAAAAGGCAGCGAAGATAGGACTCCAGGTGAACATAGACAAGACGGAGGTCATGAAAATAACCAACCAACAACAACAACAGCAGCAACATCCAGCGCCAATCACCATCAACGGGAGGGATTTGAAAGAGGTTACTTCATTCACTTATCTAGGGAGCATTGTCTCAACCACAGGAGGAACGAAAGAGGATGTCAAATTGAGAATCGGGAAGGCGAGAAACACATTCATCAACCTGAAACCAATCTGGAAATCTTCGTCACTCAGCATCAGCAACAAAATTCGGATTTTCAATACAAACGTCAAGTCAGTTCTTCTATACGGATCAGAAACTTGGCGGGTCACCAAGAATATTTCCAACAGCCTGTTGCAGACCTTTATCAACAACTGTCTTCGCTGGCTCTATACTGAAGTTCAGATGACCGGAAGGATTCACCAACAAGAAACTATGGGAACAAACAAAACAAGAACCAATCGCTCAACAAATATGCAGGAGAAAGTGGAGACGGATTGGACACTCACTGAGGAGGCCGCTGGGTGACATCGCGCCTCAGGCCATAGCTAGAGTGGAACCCGGAAGGGAAGCAACGAGTGGGACATCCAAGGGTGACATGGAGGAGATCGTGTGAACAAGAGTTGAAACAGTATGGACTAACATGGATGCAAGTGAAAAGTACAGCAGAAGACAGGAGCAAGTGGAGACGTGTAGTTGAAGCCCTATGTTCCACTAGGAACCCAAGGGAATAATATATATATATATATATATATATATATAGTTTTTTAAGAAATTATATCCGGTGACGGAATTAGGTCAAAGGTGTGAATACATGAAATAATAATAGTAGTATGAAATGCAATTGAAATATAAATATTTGTGATTATAATCATAGTTAAATATGAAGGGGCAAAACAATCAGTGTCATATATAGGATAATACATTAAGTGTATATATGTTGGAAAGACGTGGATAATTATAGGATTAGTAGGCGAATATAAAATGTTACATAACATGGTGTGAAATTTGAAAAGATAGAATTCAATATTGTAAAAATAAAAAAAAATTAATAATTTTGGATTTAGAATGAGAAGTGGGACAAGTGGAAACGATTCAGAGTGAGAATAGTTATGATAATACTATTAATAATAATCGTAGTAATAAGGGTAGAGTACATAGAATAACTAAATAAACAGAATAAATGAATGTCTAACCCTCTACGGCCAAGGCAGAAGTAGGGATTGTACATACTTCTTTTGTACACAAAGGTCTGGCTAAAAGTCATGAATTGCCAAGGCCTCCGCTGTTTTTAGAAGTCTGTAAGGAAGAGAACGAGGCTGGCAGCTTAGCATGGATTGGTTGGATAATCTTGAAATCATGATCAGGGTTGACAGAGTGACAGGAGTCGATCAGGTATTCCAGAATACAGCTTTGCACACACTTCCTTTCTGCCTTGTTTTTCACTAGTTGGGGACTCTTCAGAAGTACGCTCCCATGACACCACTGAGGACTAAACCCACTGGCTGGCTCATGAATTATAACTTCTGCTAATTTTCGGCCGGCAAATGGTGCCACAGACAGCCAGTACTGTACTGATAGACTCCTGGTGGACCTCTGACTCCGTAGATAACTGAATTTTCACTGTGATTATGCTGATTGTATAATCATCCTCTAATTAGTGATTTCAGCTCATTCAGCTGCTCTCATTCTCCTGAAGTTTAATATTCTTGTGGTATTACTGTAACTTTACTGAAGGTTCTGAGTACCTACTGGTGAAGAGTGCCAATGTAGCACTCGTGGATCCAGGGTATTTTTCAAGATCTCAAAAACCTGCAAAAAAGTATTAAATATACAAAGGACACCATTTGAATGTTCTTTCTGCTGTCCATGGTTGCCCATGAACTTGGCATTTCTTCTGTGTCCTCACACGATCTCCTCCATGTCCCCGAGAGACCTATAAACAACTCGATATTCCCCATTGAGGTTCCACTTGAGGATCTACCTGGCACTTGATGCGTTACTCGTTGATGGTCTCTTCAGTTTATGTTCCATTCGTATTCATTTCCTTGTGTACATTTGTGGGATGATAGGTTTTCGGTTGGTTTTCTGCTTGTGAGGATTCCTTGTAACTTGTGCTTTCTAACTGGCCTTTTGATCTGCACTATGGAGAGAAGACGGCACAATGATTCTATACATTTCAAGAACTCATAGGGCTTTCACACAGTGGCTAAATGGTAACGTAGTCACTTAGTAAATGGGAGGTTCTGAGTTCGATACGTAGAGGTGTTCGCATTGCTGAAGAGTCTGTCAGGTACAGCCTAGTTTACAAACGTTCTGCAAATGATGAAGCCGGTAGGTAGGTAGTGATGAAATCCACCCCTTTGAAGTTAGAAAGATATGCTGGATCGATATCTCCTTCATCTAACTATGCTCATCAATGTAGCAGCTTCAGATGTTGAAGGGAGAAAACCAGGTTTCCTTCCTCAGCATCATACATAAATCAAATCATTTAAGTCAATTATGAATGAAACATACATGAACCTGGAATCCAAAGGTGATTTAGCCACCGACATCATCAAAAAAGATTTCACAGTCACTGCAGACGACACTGGCTGCAGCATCTTTGAGAATAGTGCTTTTTAGTCGATGATTATTGTTCAGTAACCTGAAGGATAACATCCTGCAGATGACCAACTGTGTATACATTTATCAATTCCCTTACTAGTGTGGAGCTGTGTATATCTGTCGTTCGACTTGGATTTTGTCCAACATGGTTCAAGCAGACTATCCTGTATGGATACGAAGAGGTGAAAGTGGAGCTATCAGAGACGCAATCATTGAACATGTGGTCGATACCGACCACCCCCTTATCTCTCCAGCCACTTCCTTTAAAGTTATATAAAAGGCGAAAATCATTGCGTATCCAACTCATCTGTACTATTGAAACTTTGACCATCCATATTGGAAAGCCAGATATTTGTGTACAGCAAAGGTTCATTCAACCCCTGCAACTCTCATGGTCTTAATTCATCGTACTACTTTTATTTTCTGTATTCACACCTTTCAAGTTTGCCCATTGATTGACATCAGTTAGAGGACTAGTTAGAGAAAATCTTTGGTTAAATTTGCACACAGGATATAATTTCTTAAAAATCACATTAAAATGGTTGTTGAGGAGTGTGGACAATCAGTGCTGTGTGCGTGCGTGAATTCTATATCAGTCAAGTTTGTGATCTGACCAGCAGTCTATGAGACCTGCCATCGCCAATTATGTCAGAAATTATATTAGGTGTACAAGTATGGTCATCCATGGAGCCGGCTGTAGTTGAAACGACTCTGCATAGATAAGCAAACGAAGTAATAGGGATTTGGAGCACTACTTTGTGTTGAAGTATTTTCCAAATTAATTCGCTGTCAACGCTGTCAAAAGTTTCTTCTAATTCGACGAAGTTTAAGTATATATTTGACTACCATTCTATTCTTTGTTCGATGATGATGATGCGTAGAGTTGCAATTTGATCATCACAAGATTTGCCTTTCCTGAATCCAGCTTGTTCCAGTGGTGCTGGCGGAGTTCTGCATCCAGTGCATCTTCTAATCTCTCCACAGTAACACAACTTGTTTTTCGCTTATCGTGGACGAGAGCATAATCCCGCACCAGGTTTCAAGAGTATTTCAATCCAATTACCTTATAAATACTCTATCTTTTCAACTCTCAATAATTTAACAACTTACACTATTTCGAACTCCTGGTTATCACGAAACAAGTATGTTCAAATCTTCAATGTAATTTATATTTTCTGTTTTGTAACCAGTTGAGAAGAATTCTGGAATTAGCAAAAGATGAGTTCAGACTATTATCCTTGTACATATTTGACGTTCTTGCCTTGTTCAGTCATTTTTATGAACTGAAATTTTTTTTGTGTGTGTGTACATGAGGTTTGTCAAGTTTAGATAATTGATCAGGTAATACAAGAATGATCTAATATAGAAACAAGGTTAATTAGACAGCACCTAAAGTAGAGCACTCACCGACAGAGTTCGCAGAATTTGCACCCCGGACAACATAGAAGATGAAATGGACAATCTCAAGAGAATCCTCGTCGAAAATTGTTATCCAGAGTGATTTACTGCAAAATCCATGAATTCTCGACCACAAAACAGGGCCACGCTTAGCGTCCCGAGAAAACTCCTCTGCATGAACCTTCAATTCAATGGAGATGTATCTGCGGAAACACTGAAAATTTGACTGTACCGTTCACTTAAGAAAACCTTCTTCGCAGCTGAACTACGATTAACCTTCTCCACGAAACTTAGGATTCGTATGAATGCAAAGGATAAGCTTCCACTGCTGGCCTTATCAATGTGTATCTACCAATTCTCCTGTTCGTGTGGAGTTGGCTAGGTACCCAGCGTTCGCTATCCAAACGTATCACCGAACACTTACCAGCATGGTTTTACAAAAGAGAAAAACGATGCGCCCGCAGCTCTATCTTAGAACATCTGATAGATTCCGGATACTAACTTCAAAGTCGTTTACAGAATACGAAGCAGTCTTCCTAAAAGTATGTGAGTCAAACTTCTCCAAACTGCAGAAGCAAAGGCAATTCCCTTGCTAAGTCCTAAACTCTACATACAGAAGAAGTTCGTTCAATCACTACACTTGCAATGGACGTAATCTGTCTTAATACCTGACAAGTAAATTCTATTTCTTTCTTTCTGTCTCTTCATTAGTATTATTTCGTCTTTTCAATTGTAATATTTTGCATTTTCAACTTTCCTGTTCTCTACCCCCACCCGATTTAATTTCTACACCTCATTACCACTGTTACTGACTTGACCAACGCTCAATTTCTAGTCATTTATGTTACGTCATCCAATTTATTTGCTCAATTTTAGCCCTAATTTAAATGGCATTATTCTCGACCCCATCTCTACTTAGTCTCTACCTGCAATTACCTCTGTTGCTATCCTGACCTAAGTTGAAACATTTTAGTCAATTGTATTGCGTCATCTAACTTACTAACTAACTCAATCTTACTTTAGTTGTTGTCTAATTAATCTTGTTTCTATATTAGATCATTCTTGTATTACCTGATTAATTATCTAAACTTGACAAACCTCATGTACACACACACACACACAAATAATTGTATATAAATGTGATTGTACAGCTATGTGAATGAATTCGCCATCGAAAAAAGAGTCTCTTCGCTGAACGTCTTTTCTTTTTCTACATGACTCAATGAGGATTTTTAAGCTACTTAAACGGTATAAAGGAAATTTATATATGAACAAGTCTATTTATTTTTTATTATCGTTAGATTTAATCGATAAAGGATCTTGACATTTCATAATGGTAGATAGAAAAATCGATAGCTTAATATGATCTAAAAATATCAAATCTTTTGGATAGAATGAATAAATAAAAAAGTTGTAAATATCACCATAATGTTATGTCTAGACAGGCTATAATGAATTGGGTTATTTTTCCCCACAGAAATAAGCGACGAGGATAGTAAGGAAAAAAAAGAGGAACTTAAAAGATACCTTGATAGCAACAAGATTCAAACTGTAGAATACAAACTTACCTTTCTATTACATGTCAGTGATTCAGAGGTAGAAAACTAGCCAACCACATGCCTCATATGGTTCAGGGTTCGATTCCCGGCCACAGACGCACTCCTTTACCTCGTTAAGCCAGTAATAAGACTGGTAAAGAGGGAAGGTTGGGCATGAGGCTGGCTAGCAACCTCATCCCATAAAAATTAACATTACTGCTATCGAAACTTCATGCCTCTAGTTTGAGGCTGCCCTATGTTCCACTGGGAACCTAAGGGAATAAAAGAAGATTCTTCAAGTATTGATTTTTGCAGGAAAGCCAGATGGGGGTACTGAACAGCTGTTTCTTTCTGGTTTAGGGCTGTTCCTCAGTATGCATCCACCAGGGTTTGGATCCAGGACCCCCCGGTTACAAGGCGATCTAGCTTGTGGACCCTTAAGCTACCGGGACCTGATCTTTTGGCCAACCAGCCCATGAATTCTAACTCCAGCCAATTCATGACATAGTGCGACCACTTCGCAATGTCTTCTTCGATGAGCTACTGCTTCACCTTCAACCTGCTTTACCCTACTGGTTACGGATCCCCATTAAAACCCAGGTAGCTACCTACTTGAATATGGGGCTGTGGCTAGTGAGCATCAGATCAATTTTCAAGTATAGATTTTTGTAGGAATTTTTTATTGGTTGGAGGATTTCCACATGAGCTGACATCACTTAGAGAACCACAGTGAACTTCCATATGGTTTTTCAATGGTTCTCTAACTGATGTCAGCTGATGATGAAACTCTTCAACCAAATAATTGTCTTTACTGGATAACATTTTTTGAAAACAATTTGCTGTTTTTTTCATCATATCACATCAACTGTAAGCAAACAGATTTGAAATTTTGGTTCTTTTTGTATACTTTTCAATTTTACGAGTTGATCACGGATTGATATCAGTTAGAGAAACATTGAAAACCAGGGAGTACTGGACAGCTGTTTCATCCTAGTTTTGGGAATCATCGGCAGTATTCACCCACTGCCAGGGTTAGAACCGAGCACCTTCCGGTTACAAAGCAAGCTGACTCGTATATCATTCAGCCACTGGGACCCTACTCCTCAATGACCAGCCCATGAATTCTAACTTCTACCAATTCGTGATTTAGCGCAAGACACCAACCAGTGTCGTCAGTGGAACATCCATCCTCACACGTGACATCTGGATGGACCTCACTGGTTACGACTTCTCCCTAGAACTAACTCCAGGAAACTCCATCCTGTAGCAGGTCACTAGCGAGCATCAGATTAATTTTCCATAGTTTGGTTTGCTAGGGTTAGTTATGTTTTTTTCATTATTCTTTATGATACTACTGGCTGGCTGATATAAGTAGTTGGATATTTCTCACATCGTCAACCAGTAGTGTTATCTGTGGCCAGATTGAAGTGATCTAAACGCCGTAGGATTGTTTCGTCCGTTTTACGTCAAGCGTATCATCATCTGTGTACTCGGTTCGACTTAGATAGAAAGATCAGATCATTTCAGATCATCAGGGTTACGGCTAACTGTTTCAGCAGGTGGCGTTGGCGGGGGATGGGGGGTTGTGTGGTAAGCTGGTAATACATCGGTGGATCTGATTCGCGATTCACAGATTAATCGGCGATTTGCAACTCTCAAAGTTCGGGTGTGGGGGGGGCGGTGAAACTTCACCACTCCATTATGGATAAGATTTTATTTTGATAAGTCACACAGTGTTACACAGTAATATTAAATGAGGACGTTTCGAGCACAAATGACTGCCACTCATAATCATATCAAGTCACTACTCTCACAACTTTTTGCTTCATTTATATACATGTGTGGAATTGATGATTAGATATTTAAATAAAAATCAGCATGGGATAATGTACATTCAGAAATAATAATAATATGAGTGTTATCAATCAGATACATTCAAATGGGAAATAAGACGAGTGTTTTTATAGTCGAAATAAGTAACTTGTTAAAATGTTATAATTAATGTATGTGAATTGAAATAGAATTTTAAGATTACTTATTATTGTCCTCCTCTGATTTGACTGGTAATAATATCTTCCATATTTCTGGTATTTGCATGTCTATTACATGCGTTGGGTGTAGACTTGATGAACAAGGCGGGATTCAGCAATCAATCTCTCTCGCTCTCCATCTACATAGATTACTTCTTAGAATCGTAGCCCTCTCTCACCCTATTGTGTGGCTGAGTGTTAATGCGTGTAGTGCAATTGCTGAGCTTTTTTCTATATTACTTATCTTCTCGAAGTCAACTATTCTTACCTTAGCCACTAAATTCTTATGTTGCGAAAATCTGATTACCCCTATCTACTAGTTTGACCTACGCAGTTGACCCAACTCTCAGTCATTGCAAGGTATTTTGTAAATTATTTTATTTTGTTTAATTGGGTTCACCGGGTCATTTAGCCTACAGAGCTTGTCTCTGAGTGAGTTTGTAGGTTTGAATGGCAACCTAATTCATCCTTTAATGAGAATCCTACCACGTATGGTCTCAGATGTCTCCTCCTTATTTGGTAAAACTACTGTAGATGGCTTATATTCTTTCTTATTTATATTATCATTATTATTAGTTTCACAATTATTTTTATTCTGCTTTTCGCCTTTTTCCATCTTCCTAATGAATTTTATAGGATAGTTAGTTAGTCAACACCAACGCCTCTTCTATCTGTTTTATTTCATCACAACATTCTAACAGGTTACTTATTTTGATTGTAAAAACAATTGTCTTATTTCCCATCTGATTGTTATTCATCAAAAACACTCTTATTATTATTTGTGAATATACTTTATCTCATATTGATTTTTATTCAAATATCTAGTCAATTCCACACATGTATATAAATGAAGGAAAAAGTTGTGTGGGTAATTTGATATGATTATGAGCGGTAATAGTTTGTGCTCGAAACGTGGTCATCAGTTAATATTACTGTATAACACAACACTGTGTGATTTATCAAAATAAAATCTTATCCATAATGGAGTTATACTCTACCTCCACAGTGCCCAAGTTTTATACTTATATCAAACTTCATCACTGTTTCCTTCTCATATTACATAATAATATATAAGGCATAGAATCAGGCATTGGAATCAGATGTAATCAAGGAGAATGTAAGTACAATGATAACTGTAAATTTTTAAACTAGAGTTAAAATGCTCAACCACAGTACAGCGTGAAGTTAGCAGTGTCACTGGGATAAATATTCTAGCTTGGGATTGAAGGTTATGGAAGGGAGAGTGGTTGAACAAACTTTCTCTGAACACAAAGACTGAGCTGGAAAGTTTTCATGGCAACTGCCTCAACAGTGCTTAGCAGTCGAAGGCCTATAAACTTAGGGAATTTGGTTGGTACCTTGTATTGAATTCAAAAGGCGGAATTTTCGCCTGTCTGTCATCTATATCCTTGAACGTGAGAGAATATGGAACTCTTGAATGACTTTACGACTCCTTTACCTTATCATTTTGAACAGAGCTCTCTGTTTAATTCGCAAATTATGAATTTGATTTAAATTTAGGCCTGTGTGGAGGTCAACAGCACTCAGCAATGAAAATAAGATCCGGATTTTCAACTCCAATGTGAAATCAGTGCTACTCACCATACGGATCAGAGACTTGGCCAGCGCGTCATAAAGAGCACCTCAAACAAACTACAGACCTTCATAAACAGCTGTCTTCGCTCAATACTCAAGATCAGATGGCCAGCCAGAAAAGATCAGCAACAGAGAGGGATCTCTGGGAGCGAACCAACACAGCAGGAGCCGATTGTGAAACAAATAGGCAGGAAGAAATGGAGATGGATTGGCCACACTCTAAGGAAACCATCAAGTGACATCACTAGACAAGCCATTGCTCGAGTGGAACCCGCTGAAAGGGAAGCGGCGAGTTGGTCATCAGTGTTGGGGTGACTTGTAGGAGGTCATGTGAAGAGGAGATGAAAGCGTGTGGGCAGACTTGGTATCAGGTGAAGACTCTAGCAGAGAACCGAATGCAATGGGGACGTACGGCTGAAGCCCTATGTTCCTCTTGGATTTAAAGGAAATATAATAATAATTAGGCCTAATTAGCATTTTTTGTAAAGTTATATAAGTTTATAGATGTCTGTGACAGGTGTTGGGTCATTCCATTGATATGTATGCTGAGTTGATTTGACAAACAACGCTTCAGCAGTTATCAGTCTCTGCCTCATCGCCCTGTTCTATTTGACTGTAACTTTATGGGAACAGTTAGCCTTTGAAATCTTTACTCTTGTAGTGCACCTTGAATCTTTGAACTTTAGTTTTAACGCATTCATGAAAAGAAATGGCGCCGGGCCATCTCTTCTTTCCGGCGCAACTGCTCTCATGTGGCTCACTCCCTCGTTGTGCTTTAATTAAGCGTACTCTTCAAACTTGCTACCCCAGCCAGTTAACATATAAGTTGACACCAGTGGTTCTCTAACTGATATCAATCCGTGGTCGAACTCAGGAAAACAAATCTAGTCCTTACAAACCAACTCTTGAAAAATATATAGTTCTCATCAAGGCACACTACCAAGTCACAAGGCTTTTCACTTCGAGTTCGTTAATTGGTACTTACAGGTTAGGCAGAGTACTGATTAGAGTATTAAGAGAGGAGAAATCCTCAGTAAGTGTTGTTAGTTAAAGTATAGGTGAAGTATACAGATGACACATTCATAATATAGCGACAGAAGACAAGGACCAGGCAACATATCGTTTATTGAGAAAATCAACAGATATTTATACATTTTTATGTACATTATTATTCGTTAGTATTAGCAGAGAAACATCGTCTTCTCATGGGTTGTTTTCTTGCTGAAGGTTATTCCGTACTGCTTGTGACCGTTTCTTAGAAAGTTAAGCCATATATCTGCGAATCATATGTGCACTTGCTAAGTCTGCCGTGATTGACCGTTGAGTTCCTCAAGGTTAGACTTTGTTCTTGTTTCTTCTCATGACTCCGATTTGGGACATAAACACAGCTCTCCCTACAACAGTATTAAAGATAATGCCGATGATCGGATTGTTGCAATACCCATCACATCTTAGTAAGATTGTTTCAGAAATGAGTGACTTTTTATCAGAAGTCAGTCAGCAGTCCTTATCAAATGGTATTAAACTATATCCTTCCAAGTGTCGGGTTGTTAATTTCATTTTTAGAGACTACAGCTACTTACATGAATTGGTTCGTTCTCATGATTGTACGATAATAGCTGGCACTGAAGTAGAAACTAAGTTGAATGTTGAATATCCTCTGAGCTTTCCTGGTCTTCCCACCTCTTGTTAATTTCTAGAAATGTATTTCATCTAACCTTCTAGATAAGTAGATAAGTCTCTACTTTTACAGTTTATTACTTCTGAAGGTATCGTGATGGAAAGCCATCTAACCTGGTGGCCACATTCTTAACTCGACTGGTAGAATTCAGTCGGCGACAAACATAGGACTAGACGCATGGCATTAGTTATTGTTCACTCAAAGTATTTTAAAAAAATTATATCTACTATTGCTTCGCTAAACTTCCCCCACCCTAATCTTTCCTGGGCTACTCAATAAAGACTGTATTACATTGTGAAGGGTACTAAAAGGTGTTATTTGGATGAGTGTAGTGTCGACACTTGAACTCATGATGTGGTGAGAGCTGTCTGCTAGCCAAAATTGGTAGACAGCAATTTACGTCAATGTTTACGTCCCAAATCTTGGTCATGAGAAAAGAACAAGAACAAAGACTAACTCAACAACCAATCACAGCAGACTTAGCGTGGGCGGATACGATTCGCAGATATATGGCC
>OX235277.1:25446659-25509319 GCA_944472155.2 Trichobilharzia szidati | reverse complement strand
CAAGTACATTAGAAGGACGGAAGGAACGGCTTGTATCCGGTTTCCTGAACATATTCCAAGAAAGCTGTGCCTGAAAGGAAGCAAATATTCTCAGAGTGCAATTACTAGACATATTGTTGACACTGGTTATCTCGTAGAGATTTCTAATTCCTTCAAAATATTAAATAGACAAAGGACAGCAAATTTACTACGATTTGCCGAAGTGATCGCAATCAAACGATTCAAACCAGACTTATGCATACAGAAAGAGAGTGTGATTAATCACTCTCACTCCCTTGGTAACTAAATTTTGATTCTGATTACATTAATTAGTCATCTAATTCCGTGATATCAATTCACTGAACAAATCTTAATCTTATAAACTGTAACCGCTTTTGTTTTTTGAGTTGCTATGTGAAGAAGCTACAAGCTAACACTGTTCTGTTAATCATTTTTTCTGTTTTCTGTCTTACCCCTCCTTCCTCTTTTCCACTTTGAAGGCGTATAAATTGATGATGAAAACTTAAATTAAAAATTGTAATGGTTACATTTAGGATCTGTCCGTTTTATAGTATTTCTTCTCTTCTACCACTTAAACTTTAAAGTGTGTTATTATCATCAATATAACCATTGTTAGATTGCAAAATACAAAGAATAACAGATGGCAGCATTAAAACGACGCTATATAGAAAAACCACACACTCTGGAAGATTCCTCGATTACCACTCAGCTCATCCACTCACGGTGAAACGAGGATTAATACAAGGTCTTGCAGATAGAATACGTAGACTTACAACAACGCCAGAGGACCAATGTAAAGAAATAAACGTCCTATTCAAGATGCTACTCGAAAACAACTACCCAAAAGAATTTATAAAAGATAATATAAAAAAGAAAAAAAAAGAGTGTAAAACCGGAGAAAAACAGGATGGAAGAATGCAAAAAAACAGTCACAATACCATATAAAAGTGGTACATCAGAGGCAATTCAAAGAAACCTCAAAAATATCGGCATTCGCACAACTTTTAAACCGACAAATCTAATCAAAAATGAAATAAATCAACTGAAAGATCCCATAAAAATGATGGATAAAAACAACTTGATTTACAAAATATCTTGTGCTGACTGTCCGACTAAATATGTGGGGCAAACGTCCAGATCATTCAAAATAAGAGTGGATGAACATAAACGCCTAACCAAAGGTCAACCAACAGGAACACAAGCCTACAAAAATCTTGAAAAAAATTCATCGATAGCTGCACATGCACGGGACAAAAATCACAATACCGATTGGGACAATGTGTGTATTCTAAAAACTAACATGAACAAATGCAAAGGAAGACTTATAACAGAATCGATATTCATTAAAGTCACACCGGATACATGTAACAAGGGTGACTCAGTACAACTATCAACAACTTGGAATATAATTCTGGATACAAAAACATGAATGAACGTGGAATACAACTCAAATACAAAAAAAATGAATGAGCAAAAATTATGAACTATATATATGAGTACAAATCATAAATGTGTGAATCAAACAATTCCAACAGTGGCGTGAACACGGGCAGTAATTTCGCTCGAAATAATACCAATAACAAAACTTATTATTGTGTGTAAACTATTAAAATATAATTATACTTTATTTGATCTAATCCACAATGCTCAAACTTTTTACTGATATTAATAACCATTGTAATTTCAGGTAGGGATATGCAGCTGATAAGAACCTATGAAGTAGAATGATAATATCATTTTATACTACAGAATTTCGTCTTCCTTTCTTTGTCGAAATAATTTATTGATAACATTCCTGATGTGGTTGTGTACTCTGAGCTTGATATGGTTTAATTGCGATTAAGCTTTCATTGTCCACTCTATGGACAACATCCCCTCAGCGCAGACTTCAGTATGAAGTCAACCCATATGAATTATCTCTTCGTGTGAATGATATATAATTTGAACAAAGCAAGAACTACAGTTTTTGCAGCGAAAAGTGGTACCATCTTTTATTTCGTTGCCTTCTCGTCAGCTGCTTACAGGCCAAAGACATTATTGAACATATCTACTAAAACAATTTTAACATACTTGCAGGTCAATATTCAGAAAGAAGACAATGCAATAAGTTCGACAGGTTGCTTCAACTAAACTCTAGTCCTAAACCCCATAATTTTGAAAATACGTCTAATCATTAAATTCTAGATACTAACAGTTTGAACAGACATGCAGGCGAGATGTTAGCTGATGCATAGGAAATCCTGATTAATAAATAAAAATGGACATGTATCACTAATTAATCATACTAGGTCAAAATTCTCGACTGTCCATATCTTCTTATGGAGACGTTAAGAAATGTTTTACAACTGTTTGCCCACACACACACACGCACACACACACTCTGTTTAAAGTGTTTAACAAAGGTAGACCAATATTTGTAAGTCCGAGGTCAAATTTTGATCACAGCTCATACAGTTTTGTTTATTATACATGTTGATACCTGTTTCATGACTCATATGATTGGAGAAAGTTTTTAAAAATAAGAGATGTTCCTTTTTATATATAAACCTCTGTTATATTAATTTCGATTAATTTCCCTGAAGAAATTCGGACCAGATTGTCGAACACAAGAAACGTTGGAATTACTTATTTCAATCTCGCTGAGATTTTACAAATATAATTTTTTACAAATACTTGCACAGAGTTCATTTTAAACAAAAATCAATCGATCAATATATGCATACAGGAATTATATATATATATATATATATATATATATATAACACTATTCTGAACAACAATAATCATACTTAATGGAAACTTTTCAGCATTACGCATTCAGATAAAAGAGAGATGAAAATATCCAGTTACGAGGGCAAAGGAAGACTGATAACTGCTTCTTTCTGGAAATGGCTTCAGTAAACTTGAGGAGAATTGAGCTCTTATGCCTATTGATAGTTTTGAACGACTTTCCGACGTCCACCTCATGACCCGTGTCAAGGAGATACCTGGCGATGGCACTGTTTAAAGCATTTGTTCCCTTTAGACATAAGCTTTTTGGTACATGTTCAGAAAATCGCAGATATACCCTTCTTTCTGTTCTTCCAGTGTAACTGCTCCCACAGATACATGTAAATTTGTATATACAATTGGAGTTAACATGAGAAGTATATCTATCTATTTTTGATTGCACCAAAGAGTAAGTTCTTCCATAGACGCAGACGAGCTTAGCTGCAGGATAGGCTAAGGCTAGTGATGTACTCAGTCTTCTTTTGATCATTGCTGCAATGTTTTCACCTTTATAATCAAGCTGAATGTAGATTGACTTTTTCTCCACTAATTTTTATTTTACATTTGTGATTGGTTGTTAATTTTTCATCAGTATTGATCGTTTTCATTGACTTGGAATTTGACCTTATTTTGTCATGTGACTTGTTCTTTACTAGCTGCTGAATTTGATGTGTGATAATAATGAGTGTGTTCATCTCTGATTCCCCTGGATATCAGGCTTCTAGGAAGTCTCTGGCATTTTTGGAGCTGTCATTGATTAAAATTTCTACATTTTCCCAGTTTAATTGGTGTCCATAGTTCTCTACATTCATCCGTGTCTTTTGGTAGCTAGTTCATGTGTTCTTCGACTCAGAGATGAAGGGGACACCCAATCTGGCCAATATGCTCCTTTCCTTTGATGGGACACTAGGCAGTAACTGATGTCCTGCGTGTAGTCCTTAATGTTGAGGAAGACTGTATTGCATCAGGCCTATGTTTTCAGTGTGGCTACCATGTTTGGGTTGGATGGGGGGCAAGAAGGTTAGTTTGTCATCCCGGTGAACTCTGAATGTTGGAGGCAATCTGTAGGAAGTCTTGCTTGACCTGGTTTTGGTGCTTGCTGACACTAAACAGCCAACAAGGCGAATGTGTCTTCAAGGAACTCATGTCCCTTTAGAGACTCGAACCTGAGTCACCCAGTGCTGCAGTTGGAGAGGTTAACACACTGAGTTATTCAAACTTATCATTTTAACACAATTTACTTTGTTATTATGCGATATCTATTCCGAATGTTTTTAGTTTTCGTTATTATTCGTTTCCCCTTGACTTTCACTCACCATTCCAAACTGCTGCTATCAGTGTTGGAAAATCCATAAGGGATTAGTTATGAGTAAATCCATTGGGAAATTGGTAATTAGGTCACAGTTTCATTACTCACTTATTGCCTTGTTGTGTTAATCAATTTAAGGAAATAATTATTTCTCTTTCCACCAACCACCCCTCCTACCACATTCACCAGTATATCCACTTTTTTCCTCAATTTGAATAACTCATTTACAAGTGGGAAAACACCACCTAAATGGCGAAATGAAATGAGATCTAGAATAGCCTAGTGGGTAATACTTTTGCATTTGAAACGGTGAGTTTTTATTGGGTTTGAGCCTCATTGAGAATATCACCCACCATTCACCCTAGGGGGGGATGTAGGCATATTTTGCTGAAGAATCTCAGATAGGACGAAACGAGAACCTCAGATTCAACTGCTAGCCACTATCAACTAGTAACATCAGCGACTGCTTTCACATTGACGTGGTGTACCCTACAGTAATTCAACAATGGATCCGGGTTCATGAAGAAATCTATATTCAAATGATAATGATAATATCTCCAAGGTTTACTCGAAAGTGTATACGACCTGGTCCTCTCCTTCTAGTTGCCTAGCCATTAGACATCTGGACTGCTATTCTTTCGATGGCCGCCGTCTGGAATCCTGCTGTGAACTCAGTTTTCAGCTTGCCTAACATCACTAATCGTTTACTATCTCAGCTGGTCTCGTTATCAAGTAGTTATTCATACTTCGATAGAGAAACAAAGACCAGATTTGCAGTATAAAATGATGACATCATTCTATTTCACAGGTTCTCATCAGCTGCAGACCACTACCTGAAATTACAATGGTTAAAAATAATGACATTTCATAATTCAATATTTGAAAGGTAATAGTAAAAACATTATAAGATGAACGCAACCGGAATATAAGCATTACAATTTTTAGTTTAAGTCACTATCAATTTATATGCTTTCAAACTATGAAAAATAAAGGGAGGGGGGGTGGGAGAAGACAGAAAAGAGAACAATCTGATAAACAGTGTTAGCTTGTACGTCTACCTACCAACTGAAGGAGGTTAAAGTTCATCAAATTGAAAACTTGCTCAGTGAGTTGAGCTCACTATTGTGCATGACTAATCAGTGTAATGAAAGTAATATGGTTGCCAAGACAGTGAGATATTGACTACACTCTCTATCTGTGTACATAAGTTTTGTCTGAGGCGTTTGATTGCAATTGCTTCAGCAGTAAATCGCAGTAGATTCGCTGTCATTTTTATGTGTAATATTAAGAAGGGTTTTCAAATCTCGACAAAATGACCTGTATCCAAAAGGTGTCTGGTAATTGCACTTTGTAAATATCTGCTTCCTTTTAAGCGTATGTTTCTTGGAATATGCTTTGAAAACCGGAGAAAAGCCCTTCTTTCCGTCCTTCCAATGTACTTGCTGCTGTAGGTGCACGTAAATTAATAAATGCAGTTGGAGGTGAAATCAGCAGGGTACTTGTCCAGTTTCAGGTAGTAAATTTCACTTTCAGACGAAAACGTGACCTACAACAACTAGCTAGCTCACATGGTCCCACTATTATTGACGGCATTGAGGTTGAAATTACATTTTATGTCAAGTACCTTGGACTGAGTATTTCCTCCGATCTTTCCTGGTCCTCTCACATCTTGCTAGTGACTAGGAAGATGTTTCGCTTAACGTTCTACGTTAGGAAGTTAAGGCAGTCTGGTATAAAGCAGTCTTTGCTTTCTCAGTTTGTCAATTCTTGTATTCTACCCATCCCTCTTTACTGCTCCCCACTAATCTTTCCTGGACTACTTAAGGAAGATTTTGCTTTGCTGAGAAGGGCACTAAAAGCTATCAGTGGGGTAAGTGGGATATCGTTAAACCAACTAGTTAACACTATTGTGGATAGACATATAATGTCATGTAAGAAACTAGCGAATACTGTTTTGTCAGACCTTGAGCATCCTCTCTATATGCAGCTCTCTCCTTGCATTTCATCTGGTAGAACTAGAAGCAGCTAAAGGAGGCTATATGCCAGGAATACCAAGTACAAAACTCCACAATACCTTATCTGGCACAGCTGTTATGTGATGAGAAAACTGTTAGGCATGACACGATCACCTTACTGCGGCACTCTAACAAATAGTTCCCATTAGCTTTTGTTCTCCTTTCTTTGTTACTATTATATTGTTGCTTACATATTCTATTACACACAAATTTTATATTTCATATCCTGTGGTGCATTGTTTAAAATGTGAATACAATGCTGTTCTTTTTTATTTCTTTTATTTATCTTATTTTCTTTTTGTTGTTGTTGTTTTTAAAATCTTATAAAATTTATGAGGTAATTAGATGCAATATTGTAATGCCTGCTGAAAATTCCATACATGATCCACAAATACTGTTTGGAATAAAGCTACTATTATTATTATTATTATTAGAATCTTGTCTTTCCGACTGCGGTTTTAACATCTCCATACATGCTAATTGCCTGTAGTTGAATCGAAGGTTGCCTAGATAAGTGGAAGATGTGATCTCCTTGAAGTTTCTCCTATTGCTGGCGAGTAGTTCTTGTTGTTGTTGTTGGTTACTGAGTGTCTTCACCATCTCTGTCATCTCTGCGTTCATTTGAAGTCTTGTCTTTGATGCTTCTTCTATTATTTTATTGGCAGGTTGTTAACAGCACTACTTCTCAAGGTAAAAATGCTCTGAGAAAGTTCAATTTCTCCGTTCTAATCTTCAGTCATACTCTCTACATGAATTCTCATAATTATTTAAGTTAATATTTGTACTAAAAATGTTTCTGTATTATCATGTTTAAGACTAAATCAATAAATTGTCGAAATATATTTAAATATACACATATTACTAAGACAGCCATTGGCTATATTTATTGAGTGACCTTGTTATTTAACCTTCATCAACTGTCTGTTATTGTTATTTATATGACTGTTGCTGTTAGACGGGGAAAAAAGTGTTTTCAGTTGTGTTATTTTTAAGTTAGACTACTTTTTTTTGTAAATGTCACTTTTATTTCATCAATTTTAAATGAAGATAAATTGTGACTGACATCTTTTTTTGAAAAAATTAAAATATCGTAAGGTATTATCAGCACTTCACTTTACTATGCACAGAACAGGAGCAATAAGCTCTGACGAATATTTTAATGAAGAGCTCAATTTTTTGTTTTCATTGCCTTCCGTTCTCGACCAACGTTTTCACCAGGCCACATCTGCCAACATGCGTTCGTCGCCTCTTTGCATCACCTCCACCTCAATGTCACCCTCGCACTGACGGCCAACTTGTCAATTCTCATTCGGGTTCCAATATAGCAGTGGCCTGGAGTGGGATGTCACCGACTTGATGGTTTGTTTTCTCAGAGTATGGCCACAATCCACCTCCATTTTCTCCAGCATATTTGTTGCACAATCGGTTCCTGCTGGGTTGGTTCGTTCATTGCCAGAGATCAATCCCTGTTGCTGATCTTTCCTGGCCGGCCATCTGATTTGGAGTAGTATTGAGCAAAGACAGTTGTTGATGAAGATCTGTAGTTTGTTCGAAGTGCCTTTTGTGACGCGCCAAGTCTCTGGTCTGTATATAATAGCACAGACTTCACATGAAGTTGAATATCCGGATCTTATTTTTCATGCTGAGTGCTTTCTGTTGATCTCCACACAGACTTGACGTGAGTAATGAAAGCTTGCCTTGCTTTCCCGATCGATCCTCGCTTTCATATCCTCATCAGTTCGATCAGCCCGTAGTTGAAACGATGCTTCTCAGGTAGGTGGGTAGGTAAGTAAAGGAGGTTGCTTCTTTCAAATTTATCCTATTTATGCCAGCTGATTGTTGTCTGTTGTTGTTGTTGCTGCTGTCGCTATTGGCCGGGAATCTTCATCACCTCTGTCTTCTCTATGTTCACCTGAAGTTCTATCTTCTCTGGATGCTTCTTCTGATAAATTGTTGCTTTTCACTTACATATCTTCCAGTTTGTGAGAAATCAGACATATACCACATCGGCGAAGTCCAGATACTCCATGTTTTTGTGTGAGTCCATTTTATGCCTGTTTCCTCATTGCCCGCTGTTTTTCGCATTATCCAGTCTACCGCAATCAGGAAAATAACTGGAGACAGTAGGCAACCAGCCAGCCTTGTCTTACTCCCATCTTCACCTGGCATGCAACATTATCGTACAACTGTTGGATGAGGCGTACAATTGTTTGTGGCACTCTGTAGCAGCGAAGTAGTCTCCAAATCACCTCTCAATCTATGCTGTCGAAGGCCTTTCCAAAGTTAATGAAGTTGGGTGAGGTAGAGAGCTGGCTGCCATTCCAAGCTCTGTTCAATGATGATCCGTAGTGTTGCAATTTGATTAATGCCTGACTTGTTCCTCCTGAATCCAGCCTGTTCCATTCGAAGTTTTTCATCCAGGGGGGCGTGTTCGATTCTCTCCAGGATGTTACGGCTTAGTATTTTGCTTGGGATGAACAGGAGCATAATGCCGCATCCATTCTTGCGTTAACTTAAATCTTCTTTCTTCGGCAGTTTGAATAGGTAACCTTTCCTCCAGAGAAAATCATAGACAAAAATATGAGTCTAAAGCCAATGAAAGCCGAAGAATTGATGGTTCCATAAAAAACCCTTGTTCTTAAAACTTCAGGTCCTCGGTGATAACACCAATGGGATAATAACACAACGCTTAAGGAATGTGGCGGCAAAAATAGCATTCAGTGCATTTGATATACACTGTGTGTTTGCAACAACTCCTATTTGACGTTCAGGAGTTAAAGATGAACTGCCTAACTTCGCCTCTTCTATGTATATATATCAGTTTGACTGCTTCTGTGGAGTCAATTACACAGGGCAAACAATTAGGCGTCTTTATGGGCAAATTTCTGAATGCTATCCTGCGTGGTTAAGCAAGGGATGAACAAGGTTCCTTCTCAACTTTATTTTATCTCATCTCATGGATACAGAACACAAGATTGATGTTAATAAGGCTTTCAAAGTTATCTATCGTGTTCCGACTAACCTTAATCTTACTTCAAGAGTTCGTTTGTTGCATACTGTTGAGGCCGTTGGTATCCACATTGAGAAGCCTTAATTTGGTGTTCAGAAGAACATGGTTTAGACACCTTACCTTAGCTATCAATGATGTTTCAATTCTAACTTAATTGTTGTAAAGATTTCCTTAGTTTTAACTGATATGGCATTTATTAGTACATTTTTTATGCTCATTATAATTTATGCATCTTTCTTGTACTATAAATTCATTAATTTTAAGAAATCAATATTAGTTGGATGGGTTCATCATGAGCTGACATCGGTTAGAGAACTATTGCAAAACCAGCACTGGAGTACTGGACAGCTGTTTCGTCAGCCTAGTTCGGGACTTTTCATCAGTACGCACCCACCTCATTGGGGTTGGAACCCAGAACCTTCTGGATACAAGGCGAGCTCGTAGACCATTAAGCAAGCCATTGATGTCAGCTCATGATGAAATCCTCCAACCAATCAAACAAAATCCCTATAAAAGCACTACTTGAAAATCGATATTATTTTTTTGAAAAAAACATCAATATTGTGAATGACAACAATAGCAGAACTTACATTGTCTCTCCAGACGACATTATTTCAGTACAGACTTTAGTATGAAGCAAAAAAAGCACTACTCAATATCGATGGAAACATTTGAAATAAGTCAATTCTTTGACTTATCTAGGTAGTATCATTTCACCTGCAAGAGACACAGGATGTCAAAGACAGCCAGGATCGGAAAGACAAGCCAGACATTCACAACTCTGAAATCAGGGTATGAAAACCTACTGCATTCAGCATATAGAATAAAAATTCGGATTTTCAACACTGATGTCAAGTCATTCAGTGCCTCTAAGTGTTTCGAAGACTTGGTATTTCACTCAAAGCATTTTCCAACAGGCTACTGCAGATTTGTGCCGACAGCTGTCCTCACTGGTTCCTTACTAAAGATCAGATGGCCGGCGGGAAAAGATTAGCACCCCCAGAAACTCTGGGAACAAACTAACCAACAGACCATTTCTCGACAAATATCCCGAAGGAGGTGGAAATGGATTGGAAACACGTGGAGGAGACGGGTGAATGGAATCATGCACCACGCGAAACAGCGTGGTAGGTGTCACCTAAAGCATAGCAAAGAGGAGATCGGTTGCCGAGAAGATTAAGTTGTATTGGCAGTCATCGAGTAGCTAGTTAGAGAAGACGACAGAGAACAGAATAAAATGGGGATATTCTGCTGAAGCCTTATATTTCATTCTGAATTCAAGGAAATAATAATAATAATATTAATATAGTTGGGTACAGAGAAAGAGAGGGGTTAGTCGTTGAACCTATGTTCATTAAATCAATAACAGAAAGGTGTAAGTTATGAAATTATGTGAACACATTGGTGCAATGGTTATTCCCTTAGGGAAAATTCCCATTGTAACATATAGAAAATCAAAACAAGTGATTCAACAAAGATACTCTTTACAACAACGAATTCATCATCAAGCTGTACAATCGTATTTATATGATTTTTAAGAAGTTATATCCGGTGAGGGAATTGAATCATAGGTGTAAATGCATAAAATAATAATAGTATGTAATGCAATCAAAACTAAAATGTTTTGTAAATTACTTTTACCCAAATCACTACGTACTCGACTCATCTCTACTGCTGAAGCTTTGGCTATCGAAACATCTCTGTGTACAGAAAGAGTTCGCTCAACCCGTCCAACTTTCATGGTCTTAATCCCTCTATGCTAAAGTATGATAATCCCTAATCATATTTTGGCTCTATCAATTTTTTTATCTTTTCATTTTTGTCTTTTCAATTTGTATTCTCTTCCTTTATTACGTCAATTGTTACTACTATTACTACTCTCACTCTTAACTGTCCCCGGTATTATTTCACCTGTTATTCTAAATCAATTCCGTTCTGCAATATTAAATTCTATGCTATCAAATTTCACACGATGTTACGTAACGTCTTTATTTTTATTCGATTTGCCTACTAATCCTATAATTTCACACCCTCTCCAAGTTCTATCCATCCTATGAATTATTCTATATATGACACTTGACATTTAACTATGATTATAATCACAAACTTTTTAGTTTTAATTGCATTTCATACTAGTATTATTATTTAATGCATTCACACCTATGATTCAATTCCCTCACCTTATTAACAATAAAATGTACTCCAGTCACCATCCGGTTACTAATACTATTCAACCAGTTGGTTTAATCCAATTACCTGTGAGTTGTAACTCCTATCAATTTTTGAGACATTCTCACACCTCTTCCCCTGTTTACAACTTTTCATCAGAACTGAAGGTTATCATTTGATGAAATCCTGCATGCTATCAAACAAAAATCATTACAAAACCAATACTTGAAAATTAATCTTATGCTCACTAGTGACTGGTCCTATTCAGGTAGCTAACCTGGGGTTATAGTGGGAAGCCGTGACCAGTAGGGTACAGCAGGTTGAAGATGAGGAAGTAACTCATCGAAGAAGATATTGCGAAGTGGTTGTGCTATGTCCTAAATTGGTAGAAGTTAGAATTCAAGGACCATTGGATCGGGTCCCAGTGGCTCAATGGTCTACGAGCTCGCCTTGTAACCGGTCCTGGGTTCGAACCCCGGTGGGTGCGTACTGCTAAAGAGTCCCAAACTGGGCTGACGAAACAGCTATCCAGTACTTCAATGCTGGTTTTCCAATGGTTCTCTAACTGATGTCAGCTCATGATTAAATCCTCCATGCAATCAAACAAAATCCCTACAAAACCAATACTTGAAAACCTTAAGCACATACACAAACCAGTAATTCCTGGTTTAAATATATTTGTACTACTTCCATTGAACATTGAACAAAGGCGAAATTGTTTTGATATATATTTTTGTTTGATTTTCAACATTTTAAAAGTAGAAAAATAAAGGAAGCAGATTTAATCAAACAAAAAAAATTTCAGTAGTGTTAATTGATGATACACAACACACATGATGAATATTGTAGATGACAGGTTAAGTTGATTATACTTCAGTCCAACCTTAAGTGTTTATTTGTTTTAATAAAACACGAGAAAAGGTTGGCGCTGTTTTTAAAAATTTAAACTAAACCATGGGTAATTAATTAATTCTCTTGCACTTGTTACAAAAAATTTAAGTAGCACTACAAAGGGAAACTAAAAAGAAAAACTAGTTTAGAAAATTTTAAGAAAAAGGAACTCAGTTCTTTATAAAACAGATTTGTACACATTGTCCTCATCTGATTACAACTCATGCATTGATTAGATATTCGAGTATTGGTTTGTAGGGATTTGATTGATTGGTTACAGGATTTCATCATGAGTTGACATTGGTCAGAGTGCTGTTGGAAAACCCGCACTGGAGTACTGGGCAGCCGTTTCGACAGCCTAGTTTGGGACTCTTCGTCTGTACCCACCCATCCAATTGGGGTTCAAACTGAGGACCTTCTGGTTACAAGGCGAGTTCGTAGACTGTTCAGCAACTGGGACCCGATCCAATGGCCAGCCTATAAATTCAAGCTTCTGCCAATTTATGATATGGCAGCGGCTACTAGCTAATGCCTTCGGTGAGCATTCGTCCTCACGCCCGACATACTGTGGAAAGTGTGAATCGTGACCAGTAGAGTACAGCATGTAGGACGTAAGGACAAATGCTCGCCAGAGACGACATTCGCCAGTGGTCGCGCAATGTCGTCAATTGACAGAAGTTGGAATTCATGGGATGTTCATTGCATTGGGTCCCAGTGGCTGAATGAATGGTCTATTAGCCAGCTCACTAGCCTTGTGGTCAGAAGGTCCTGAGTTCGAAGGCTTGCGGCGGGTTCGTGTTGATGACGAGTTGAAAACTACACTGACGAAACCTCTGTCTAGTATGCCCAGCTTGTTTTCCAATGGTTCTCTAACTGATGTCAGCTCATGACGAAATCCTGTAACCACTGATTAGATGTCGGTTGGTTCTAGAATTGATTTTGTCCTGAATTGATTTCACTATGAAGGCTGTTGGAGAATTTGCATTCTAGGAGTTGTAGTCTGTAACCAATCAGAAGTTGCTTATTCACGCTTGCATACAGCAAGGAGCTCAGATTATTTAGGAAATGGATTTTAAAACTCACATGTCTAGTATGGCTGAACTAAGGATTCTGAGGACTGTGTATATGTTACCAGCACAAAGATAGTGAGAGAAATAGCGTCCGTACCTGGATGGTTAAGCCGACGTTAAGATAAAAACTTAAAACATCTGGAGCATTTGCAGGCGGCCTAGAAGTGAATATTTAGTGCATATCAAGTGAATTCAATGCAATCTATGCATTTTAGCCCTAGAGTTGATTTGAGACCGTGGAAGCTGCTGACTGGCTAACCTACTGACTGGTTTCAACAAGGACTTTTGCACAGAAATGAGCTGGTTAGACTTACAACACTCCATATACCACACAAAGGAAAATAAAAGAGGGAAAAAAGAGCGATCATAAGTAAAGATGTGAGAAAGAATAGTAACGTGGAGAAGCAATAGGGTTTTAATGTCTATAGGGTATCACAGAGGTTGAGTACGATTTCGAAGCATATTATCAATAGTCTCCAGCCATTAGTGGATCTTAGAACCCCGAGGACCGCAACCAGATATGCTAAACCTCCCTACTAACTCTCAAAGAATTCATGTAGTGATTTTATATTTGGTTTGACCACCACTAGCTCTTTTCCAACCTGATCCTATGTCAGCAAACATTTCCAATGGAGGAAGGTGGTAGTTTGGGATGCATAACACATGTTCTAGCTATTTCAATCGATGTGGCTTCATCACAACCTCATTGATTGACATCCCCTCCTCTACTAACACTCGACGCATAACTTCAGTATTACTCATCTTACCATACCACTTAAGACGGCTAATAGAGCGCAGACACCTATGATTCAAGACAGCTAGCATTTTCATATCTTCCATCTTCAATTGCCATAGATCACAGCTATTAAACAGGGCGGAGTGACCCACTGAAATGTACCCACGTCCTTTGATTATTTTTTCCTTCACGTTCCCAGTGGAACATAGGGCAGCTTCAAGCTAGAGACTTGAAGTTTCTGCAGCAGTGGTGATTATTTTTACAGGATGGGGTTGCTAGCCAGCCTCATGCCTAACCTTTCCTCCTTACCAGCATTATTTCTGGCTTAGCAAGGTAAAGGAGTGATTCGGCCGGGGATCGAACCCCGGACCACGTGTATCGTCGGCGAGCGTCCTAACTGCTATGCCACCGACGCGTCTACTCCAAAGATGGAATAAACTGGTTAACAAATGCCAGGCGAACCTTTTGAGAGATTTCATCAGAAGCCAACCCGTCGGGGCTGATGTAACTTTCGAAATAATTGAAGTGGTCGACACGCTATACCAATTATGGGGGGAGGTGCACAGTATATCACATCGATTATGTAATGTATATATATATAGTTAGAATTTAGTCGGAGTATGTCATAAGAGGTCACTAGGTTCTTATTCTTCTTTTCGGCGATTTCATTTTCAAAAGCTGTACAATCGCATTCAATTACATAATCTTAAATAGATACAATTTTGACTTGATTCCAAATAATTACGACGGCAAATAAAAGGTGATAATTATTTTCAACTAGATATGGCTTACGATATCCTGAAGAGGGGAATATCCAGCTCTTTAAAGAAGAACTTCCCTGCAGCAACACTTAGAGTGACATTCTCTAGCCGTCCAATACTTCGAAACAACACGAAAGACACACTGTCCCATATGACCAATTCAATGTTCATTTACCAGTTCACCTGCTCGTGTGGAGCTAGGTACATAGGTCGTTGAATGCGCGTCCTTTCAAAAAGTATTAGAGAACATTACCCAGCGTGGCTGCAAAGAGGAGGCACCGGTTCAAACAGAAGTGCAATTATTGAACATCTGATCAACACCTCCTTCAACATCTCAACCGATTCTTTCAAAGTAATTTACAAAGTCAACAGAAACCTACCTAAAGCAGTATGTTTCCGACTTCTCAGTACTGCAGAAGCCCTCGCACTATGCATTGAGAAGCCAGAGCTGTATGTTCAAAAGAAATTAGTCCAATCTCTACAACTACCATGGACCTAGTTCAGTATTTTCCCGTATTATTATTATTATTGTTTCCTTTAATTCCTAGAGGAACATAAGGCTTCAGCCGTGCGTCTCCATTGCGTTCGGTTCTCTGCTAGAGTCTTCACCTGGCTCCAAGTCTGCCCACACGCTTTCATCTCCTCTTCACATGACCTCCTCCAAGTCACCCTTGAACGACCAACTTGCCTTTTCCGTTTCGGGTTCCACTCGAGCAGTGGCTTGTCTAGTGATGTCACTTGATGGTTTCCTCAGAGTATGGTCAATCCATCTCCATTTTTTCCTGCTTATTTGTTTCACAGTCGGTTCCTGGTTGGTTCGCTCCCAGAGATCTCTGTTGCTGATCTTTTCTGGCCGGTGATCTGATCTTGAGTGGTATTGAGCGAAGACAACTGTTAATGAAGGTCTGTAGTTTGTTTGAGATGCTGTTTATGACGCGCTGGCCAAGTCTCTGATCCGTATAGTAGCACTGAATTCACATTGGAGTTGAAAATCCGGATCTTATTTTTGATGCTGAGTGCTGTTGACCTCCACACAGACTTGAGAGTAGTGAAAGCTTGTCTTTCTTCCGTTTTTTTTCCTTCGTTCGTTCTCTTTTTTCTTGTTGATCTTTTTTCGTTCACTGTGTGTGTGATTCCTACTCCCTCTGTCTTCATTCGATTCATCCCATTTTTTCAGTTATACAAACAGTTATTTTAAGTTTGTTTCCATGCTTTTCCTGTTCACGTTTATAATTCGTTTAAAGTAATAACTATTTTACAATTATATCTTAATCCTGTGCAATTTTTGTGTTTCTAAGGCTCTTGTAATCTACATATTCACACCTCCTAACTTCCATTTCAAGTTAAAATTACTATTTCAATTTTGTTTCCACCCCTGTAATTCGCTATAATCCCGTGTAATTTTGTTTCTAAGCCTCTCGTAAAAACCATATCTAGTTGAAAATAATCATCACCTTTTATTCACCTTCGTAATTATGTGGAATCAAGTCCAAAATTGTATCTATGTAAAATTATGTATTTAAATGCGATTGTACAGGTATTTTTCAAAATGAAATCGCCGAAAAGATCGTCATCTTTGCTGAACTTCGTGTTCTCTTCTTTCTAATGTCCATATGGGTGTTTTCCACGATGTTATGCTTCTAATGATGAGTCATGCTTCAACCATCTAGCCTGCATATTATCAAAACAGACAAGATATCTTGTATAATATCGCATAATACAATAATTTTAGGTTGACTCATGTGTTGTTACATACGGGTTGACTACCAACCAGCATAATACAGATAGATGATGGTAATCGCTATGAATACACACATGGCTAATTCACTCAAGCATACAGGATTATGCGTGAACTAGTAATTATCGCAAAATTATCCAATGAAAATATTTTTCACAAAAAAAAAGATTGTTGTTAGACGGTTGGAGGCAATCAGCAGGAAGCCTCAAACACAGGTTTCGCGCCTGTTGGCACTCATCAGTCAGCAAGGCGTATGCTGAAATAACACATATCCCCTTGGTGACTGGAATCCACTAGTCTCATCAACCAGTGCTTCAGTTAGAGATATTAGTGTTGAGATATTCAGCCTCGCCATTGATTTTCCGCAGGACTGTAATGAATGCTAACTAATGTCATAATTCTAGTCCTCGAGGCTGGCACAGATTGAATTATATCAATCAATAATTTAATAATTCCCATTGTAGCATCAAGAGCACAATATTCAGCGAAGAGACTCTTTCCAACAACGAATTTATTATCAAGCTGTACAATTGTATTTACATATGGTTTATTTTATAAGAAATTATATCCCGTGAGGGAATTAGGTCAAAGGTGTGAATACATGAAATAATAATAATGGCATGAAACGCAATTAAAATGTAAATATTTGTGATTATAATCATAGTTTAATGTCAAGTGGCAAAATAATTAATGTCGTATATAGAATAATACATAAGGTGTATAGATGTTGTTGGAAAGGGGTGCATAATTATAGGATTAGTAGGCGAATATAAAATGTTACATAACATGGTGTGAAATTTGATAAGATAGAATTCAATATTGTAAAAATGAAAAATATAAAAATGAATAATTTTGGATTTATATTGACAAGTGGGACAAGTGGAAAAGATTCAAAGGGAGAATAGTAATAACAATAATAATGATAATAACCGTAGTAATAAGAGAAGAGTAAATAGAATAACTAAATAAACAAAATAAATAAATGTCTATCCCTCTACGGTCGAGGCAGAAGTAGGGATTGTACATACTTCTTTTGTACACAAAGCTCTGGCTGGTTTAAACTCATGAATCGCCAAGGCCTCCGCTGTCTTTAGAAGTCTGTAACGAAGAAAACGCGGCTGGCAAGTTAACATGGATTCGTTGGATAATCTTGAAATCATGGTCAGGGTTGACAGAGTGACAGGAGTCGATCAGGTGCTCTAGAATAGAGCTTCGGCACACTTTTCCTTTCTCCCTTGTAAAACCATGTGGCTGGAATATGTTCTCTTATCCGTGTGGAGAATTGCACATGACGTTCACTAGCCGCAAGTTATTTTCTACCTGTGTAATAGATAAGCTCCCCAGTCTGGCCGACTCCATGTGCATCTATCAGTTCACCTGCTCTTGTGGAGCAAGGTACATTGGCCATAGCCAGAGGACGCTTTCCATACGGGTACCAGAACATATTCCAGCATGGTTTTATAAGGGAGAAAGGAAGTGTGTGCGAAGCTCTCTACTAGAACACCTGATCGACTTCTGTCATCCTACCAACCCTGACCATGATTTTAAGATCATCTACCGAATCCATCATAACTTCTCGCGTTTTCTTGTTTGCAGACTTCTAAAGACAGCTGAGGCTTTGGCAATTCATGACTTTAAACCAACCAGAGCTTTGTTTACAAAAGGAGTATGTACAATCCCTACTTCTGCCTCGACCGTAGAGGGATAGACATTTATTTATTTTGTTTATTTAGTTATTCTATGTACCTTACCCTTATTACTACGATTATTCTCATTATTCTCATTTTGAATTGTTTCCACTTTTCCCACTTGTCATTCTAAACCCAAAATTATTACTTTTTATATTTTTTATTTTTACAATATTGAATTCTATCTTATCAAATCTCACACCATGTTATGTAACATTTTATATTCGCCTACTAATCCTATAATTATGCACCCCTTTCCAACAAAATCTATACACCTTATGCATTATTCTATATATGACATTAATTATTTTGCCACTTGACATTTAACTATGATTATAATCACAAATATTTTAATTGCATTTCATACTACTATTAGTATTTCATGTATTCACACCTTTGACCTAATTCCCTCACCGGATATAATTTCTTATAAAATAAACCATATATATACGATTGTACAGCTTGATAATAAATTCGTTGTTGAAAAGAGTCTCTTCGCTGAATATTGTGTTCTATCAATCAGTCAAGTTTGCAGTGTAGCTGCAAGGCTAGGTGTGACTAACCATTATGCGGTGTGTGAAGAACACTTCTAAGGTAACTACTACTAGATGACTGGAACCTCTCGCAATAAAATCACTTCATCGGTCTAAATCAAGCTGGTATTCGGTGGTTCGATCACTTCGATCACAGGTTGCCAGGCCCTATTACCTCATTCTCAACTACTGATAACAATCAGAAGTATGATAATGCGCCACATATATTACATACTTTCTCTATTACCATTTATGGTGTCAAGCAGACCCCACACTGTGATGTGAAGAATTCAGGTTTCCGAAAGGAACTGTAGAGGGAAATTTCACCTTCTAGAACAGCTCATGGTGAATTCAAGTTAAGACAATCAGGTATCAACCAACCTTGACTTCTGCAGTTTGTAAACTCCTTTATTTTACCTATTGTACTCTATTGCTCTCCATTAATCTTTCCTGGGCTTCTCAAAAAATCACTATATCATATTACGAAGGGTATTAAATGCTGTGAGTAGGGCTTGTGGTATGCCACTGCTACGTGAGCTCTCCAATATTATAGTCGAGGGACATATAAAATCCTGTACAAAATAGGCAAAGGCCGTATTGTCAGACCCCCTGCAACCCCTTTCTTCACAACTATCCCCTTGCATCTCATCAGGTAGGATGAGAAGTCAATATAAAAAGTTATATGCTCGCACCACCACTAAGTACAAAAATTCTACAATACCCTATTCAGCCCGTATTTTATGTGATGGAGACACTCACTGTTAGACGTGAAACATATAAGTTACTATGTAATTAGCAAAGTGAATCGACCCTTTCATCATTCGTCTTTCTGTAATTTTATATGTTGTCACCTTTTCTATTGTTTAATTATAACTTAGCTATTTTATTTTAGTTGTTATTACTATTATTACTACAATTTTATATACTTTATGCATATTTTACTCTTTATCGCATACTGTAATTGCTACATAGCTGCTATAACAACGTTTTGTTATTATTATTATGTAATGTTTATTTTTTTTTTTGTCGTTTTGAGTAAATTAGATGCAATATTGTTCTGAATGCTGAAAATTCCTTGCTGTACCATTAGTACTGTTTTCGGAATAAAGCAAAAATTATTATTATTGGCATGTTACCAGTCCGCCTAAGTAGCTGGCCAGAAATCAATTGCTTCCATCTCATTCGGCCGTCTAAGCTGAGTCAAGCGGGGTGCACCACTGATGAGCTCATCTCCAAAGGAGTGAAACGGCTGTCCAGTGTTTGAATAAAGCAAGAACAACAGCGGTTTGTGCATAATAATATGGTACCATCATTTATTTCGTTGGCTTCTCATCACCTGCTTACAGCCTAAATAAATTATGAGGTTGATGTACAGAAACATTGCAGCAATGGTCAACAGAAGACTGAGTACGTCACTAGCCAGAGCCTATCTATCCTACAGCTAAGTGGGTTCCCGTCCATCGAACAAAATACTCTTTGGTGCAGTCTGAAGTTAACAGATACCCTTCTCCTCATGTTAACTCCAACTGTGTGTACAAATTTACGTGTATCTGCAGGAGCAGTTACATTGGGAGAACAGAAAGAAGGGCACACCTCCGATTTTCTGAACATGTGCCGAAAAGCCTACGTCTCCAGCAGGGAGCAAACTCTTATAATAGCGCTATTACCAGACATCTCCTCGATACGGGTCATGAGGTAGGTGGAAATCGCGAAATCCTTTAAAATTATCAATAGACAAAGGAGCTTGATTCTCCTCAAGTTTGCCGAAGCAATTTCTATCAAACGCTTGAAACCAGATTTATGTGTTCAAAAAGAAACAGTTATTAGTCTTTCCTTGCCCTGTTAACTGGATGTCTTCATTCTCTATTTCATTTGATTACGCAATCTTTGTCTTTAACGTTACCCCTCTTTTATAATCTGTAATTTTTCTTAACCCTTGTTTCTATGATTTGATTTGAACTCAGTACATTGTTACCTAATTTATTAGTCATTCAGCATCTTACGCATCTCTCGTCTTTATTACACAACTCCTTTACCATTGTATGCATACATTTAATTTGTTTAAACTTGAACTGCCTGTGTAAAAACTATATAAGCGCAATTTTCTGAGCACTGTTCACTAACTGTTGAACCTTCTGTCAACTGACACCATAAACCTCGTAATTCATTTAGGCTGTAAGCAGCTGATGAGAAGCCAGTGAAATAAATGATAGTACCATCCTCTTATTCTGCACAAACCACTGTTTTTCTTGCTTTATTGAAATTCATCAAGGGGAATAAATACATGAAGTGTCCAGTGTTTAGACCACTTTATTTTGGCTAGGTAGCACTATGGCTGCATCTGAACGGCACACAACTACTCACGGCAATCAATCAGTAGTATATAGTTTCACGAGTTAATTTTTCATCACACATAAAATCGGTAATGAACAAGGTATTGTTAAGCGTAAAGCCTATTATAATTGTTTCTAGTCCTTCTTGATGAAATGCAAAGAAAGGGAGAAAGCTATGTATCATGAGAAGGCTCAGAGTTCGATAAGATAGTTTTCCACAAATTTCAGTGCCTTCCTTGGAACATGTTAATCAACGTTTGTGTCTGTAAGTGAAATGGGTTCGAATCCCGGTGGGTGCGTACTGATGAAGGGTCCCAAACTAGGACGAAACAGCTGTCCAGTACTCCAAGGTTTTTGAGTGGTTCTCTAACCAATGTCAGTTCATGATGAAATCCTCCAACCAATCAAACAAAATCCCTAGAAAAATCAATACTTAAAAATTGATCTGATGCTCACTAGCGACTGACTCTATTCAGGTAGGTAGATACCTGGATTCTAGTGGGAACCCGTGACCAGTAGGGTAAAGCAGGTTGAAGATGGGGCAGTAACTCATTGAAGAAGACATTGCGATATGGTCACGCTATATCATGAATTGGCAGAAGTTAGAATTCATGGGCTGGCTGGCCATTGGATCGGGTCCCAGTGGTTGAATGGTCTACGAGCTCGTCTTGTAACCGGAAGGTCCCGGGTTTGAACCCTGGCGGTTGGTGCATACTTCTGAAGAGTCCCAAACTAGGACGAAACAGCTGTCTAGTACTCTCATCTGGTTTTCCAATGGTTCTTTAACTGATGTCAGCTCATGATGAAATCCTCCATGCAATCAAATAATTAACAGTCTGACATATGAAAGGATTTAGCTTATAACGACCATCAGTCAGATTAGCTTAATTCTGATTGGCTGATTCTTATTGTCAGATTGCTGCAGGCAGATTTAAAGATCTGCCATAGGCAATGTGTTTATGTGTGTGTGTGTGTTTGTGTGGATGAACTTGAATGAACTTTCTCAATAAGAGACATTGATTTTGCCACACACACACACGCACACACGCATACACACACGTATACAGGATTGATTCATAGCTCAACAATGATTGCAATACTAGCTTGATTAGTATATTTCTTTCAATATTGCATTGTGAATATTTCGTTATCAGGTCAGGTTACTGGGTTAATTCTGTGAATGAATAGATTTAATTAAAGCACGTATAGAATCAGTGATTGAAAACATTCTGTAAGATCTAATAATACAGAGCGAAAGCACAAGAGAAAACCTTAGAAATATGCATTTTAACCGTGGATTTAAATTCTCCTACTAGTAATCAATATGTTAAGATTCTTTGACAGATATCAGTGTTAAGGAAATGTATTAAGTTAAAAGGCAACAACAGAAGAGAACCATAGATTTAGTCACCGACCTAGAAGCGTCTAATCAGAGATTATATTATCATATATTATTATTGTTTCCTTCAGTTCCTAGAGGAACATAGAGATTCAGCCGCACATCTCAGTTGACTTCAGTTCTCCACCAACGTATTCACCTGGCGCCACATTTGCCCACATGCTTTCATCGCCTCTTCGCATCACCCCGTCCACAGTGTCACCATTGCACTGACGACCAACTCGCCGCCTCCCATTCTGACGGGTTCTACTCGCTCAACAGCCTGGCGTGTGATGTCACTCACTTGATGGTTTGTTTTCTCTGACTATATATATATTTTTAATATTTTTGATTACAGCTTGATGCCACACCGTATTTTCAGTACATGTATGGAATTTTCAGCATGGATATCGGTAGCCCAAATTTTGCAGGCCGACCATAGATATCGGGTGTGCATCGGCAGGGGATCGAACCCCGGACCATGTGCATGGTCGGCGAGAATCCTAACCACTGTGCCACCGACGCCATAATCCGCCTCCATTTATTCCTGCACAATCGCTTCCTTATGGGATGGTTCGTTTATTGCCAGAGATCAATCCTGTTGCTGATCTTTCCTGGCAGGCCATCTGATTTTAAGTAGTATTGAGCAAATTTTGTTGTTGATGAAAGTCTGTAGTTTGTTCGAAGTTGCCTGTCGTGTCACGGCACCAAGTCTCTGATCTGTGTAGAGTAGCACTGACTTCACATGGATTTGGAAATCCGCATTTTGATTTTCATGCTGATTGCTGTTGATCTCCACACAGACTTGAGAGAAATGAAAGCTTGCCTTGCATTGCCGATCGATCCTTACTTTGATATCCTCATCAGTTCTATCAGCCTGTAGTTGAAACGACGCATCAAAGTTGAAGTATTTTAATTCAGGAGTTTGTTTAACCATCTCAATAACCTTGAAGAGGACCAATCAGAGTAGAGTAGGCTATTTCAAGTAGAATAAATACTTAGTTCATGTCAGAAGCATTTTAAGGAGCATAAGAATGTAGGAAAGATTCTATACTTACGAGAATAACTTAAATATTCTCATCGGAAAGTAAATTGTGCCACCCCGGAAAAATTACTTTGCTTTTGTGTGATCGGGAAACTCACGGAATCCTTCGAAGTGAAGACGAGAGTAAGACAAGCTGGCTGCCTACTATCTCCAATGATTTTCCTGAATGCGAGCGGTAGACTGGATAATGCGACAGACAGACAGCGGGCAGCTAGGAAACAGGCATGAAATGGATCCACACAAAAACTTGGAGGATCTGGATTTCGCCGATAATATATGTCTGATTTCCTACAAACTGGAAGATAGTGTGTTGGTGGCACAGAGGTTAGGACTCTCGCCAACCATACACATGGTCTGAGGTTCGATCCCCCGCTGACGCACACTTGATATCTATGGTTGGCCTGCTAAATTTGGGCTACGATATCACATGCTGAAAATTTCATACTTGTATCAAAATACTGAGTGGAATCAAGCTATAATAAAATAAAATAAATAAACAAAAATATATGCAAGTGAAAAGCAGCAAGTTGTCAGAAGAAGCATAAAGAGAAGATAGGAGACGGAAATGATGAAGATTCCTTGCCAACAGCAACTGCAACAACAACAGACAATAATCAGCATAAGTGGGAGAAGTGTGGAAGTAGCAACCTCCTCTACCTACGGACAGATCTGGGAAGTGTCGTTTCAACTACAGGCTGATCAAACTGGTGAGGATATCAAAGTGAGGATCGATCGTGAGAGCAAGGCAAGCTTTCATTACTCACGTCAAGTCTGTATGGAGATCCGGATTTTCAACTCCATGTGAAGTCTGTACTATTATATACGGGTTAGAGACTTGGCGCTGTGTCACTAGAGGCAACTTCGAACAAACTACAGACTTTCATCAACAACTGTCTTTGCTCAATACTACTCCAAATCAAATGGCCGGCCAGAAAAGATCAGCAACAGGGATTGATCTCTGACAATGAAGGAACCAACCCAGCAGGAACCAATTGTGCAATAAATATGCAGTAAGAAATGGAGGTGGATTGTGACCATAATCTGAGAAAACAAACCATCAAGTGAGTGACATCACACGCCAGGCTGTTGAGCGAGTGGAACCCGTCAGAATGGGAGGCGGTGAGTTGGTCGTCAGCGCGAAGGTGACATGTGGGAGGAGGTGATGCGAAGAGGCGATGAAAGCATGTGGGCAAATGTGGCGCCAGGTGAATACGTTGGTGGAGAACCGAATTCAATGGAGATGAACGGCTGAATGCTCTGTGTTCCTCTAGGAACTAAAGGAAACAATAATGACAATAATAACTTCGATGCGTATGTTTTTTGAGTGTGGTTATGATTAAATTAAAATAATCACTGATCATTAAGCGATACAGATCCAATTCTAGTTGATTTTTTAATTTACTGAGACAAAAAAATATTTCTGCAGTGCTGTAGTCGATATTTTCAGTTGACTTAGTATCAACTACTTTTATCTGTAAGTAGTGTATTTTTTTTAGACCACTTGACAAATCGATTCGAATGGAAGTTTTGTATTTTTTTTTCCTTAGGGGAATAAAACAGTTAAACAAGCGTGTTTTTCCCTATCAATTCTATCAATTCCTATGGGACAGAAGAAATTTTCAACAAGAGTCATTGAGAAAGTGTTTTGCTGATGTCCTGCTTAAAACTTAGGCTACCAAAAACAAGTCTTCATCATCATGTTGTATATAATTTCTCTCGTAAACTTTGTTTTAATCTATTAAAATATGATCTCTAATGGTAATGTTTACACTCGCGCGAGGATTTAAAATGTTTACAATCTACCGGTTCGAAAGTTTTGACTAAACTTAAGGAAAAGCATAATTGGGAGTGCTAACGTATCCTAAAATACATGAGATTACTGTTTCTCAAACTTTTCATGTCACAAACTGCTACTATTTGAGTTATCAAACTAACTATCTGCAGTCTTTAAACTTTCAGTCATTTCCATGGATCTTAAAATTCAACGCTGCACTTTTTCTAACTGGCTTTCAACCAAGTTTTGTGCATTTTTTGATAGGGACCAAAAAGGATTGTCATGAGGGATTGGTTTACACTTCAGGTCAGATAGCATGGTGTCACACGACCTTCTATCTATCGACCTGTTGTACTTGAAGATCCCGGATGAAGACAGACTATAATCCAATGAATTTAATGGTTCTTTAAGTGAATCCAGTTCAAGATGAGGCTTCAAATCAATAAACCGTCTGCAAATAAACACTTAAAAGTTGAATAATACAGACAATTTTACAGACGAGATATTATCCATATCATTAACCAAACATCAACGATTACATTCAGAGGATATCAGAACATTATTTAACATGATAACATCTATAGTACTTTGGAACGATAATTAATAAAACCAATAATAAAAAATTATTTTGATGTAGTTATGTTCTCTGAGCTGGATAGTTAATTTGTGAAGCTTTCATTTCCCTACTGGGCAACATCTTCAGCGCATACTTCAATTTGATGTGACCGTGTAGATTTCTCCACAAGTTTATTGGTCATCTCTACTAGTGACCTGGTCGTTTTTGTGTTTTCACACCCTCCAGGTTACTTGTATTGGAACTGATTGTTTCCTCGACTTGAACTTTGACCCTTTGTGTGTGAGGTTTCTTTCTTATCGATAAGTAAATTTTGTCTGTGTCAATATGTCTATTAATTGACAACTCACAGGAGGCTTTTAAAAATTCTCTAGAATTCTTGGTATTTCCTCTGTCTAATGTTTAAACTCTGGTTGTCCCAGCCGAATTGATGTCCGGGGTTGTCCGTATGCATTGAGTGATATGAGGGAGTGGATGTCATGTCTTTAGACGGCTAGCTTATGTTCGCGGATACGAATGCAGAGAGGAGGTCCACTTTGGCCAATGTAGTGTTTTTCACAATCGTTGCAACTTATTTTGTAGATGGTGTTGGTTTTATCTTCTTTCGTCAACAGGGTTAAGTGACTTTGTTGGTTTGTGTGCGACATCAATTCTTAGAGGTTTGAAGAGTCTTGCAGTGATTTCTGAGATGTTCTTAACATATGTTAGGGCGATTTTCTTCGTGCTTTTCTTTGGGCCCTTTTATTCGGTAGGTTGGCTTGGTCATTTGATGAAGTTCTGCGGATATCCATTCTTTTGAAAGACGTCCATGAGATATCTTTCTTCAATTTTCCTTAAGGTGGTAGTGCTGCAATGAGTCTCGGCCCTCTCGAATAGTGTTTGTATACAACTCCTTTTGTGTATTATTGGGTTTTTTTTTTCTGTTGTATTTAGGTATTCGGTTTGTGTGATTTGATTTTCTATAAACTTAAGCTTCTAATTCCCCTGTGTCTGTTCACTTGACTAAGACGTTGAAAAATGGGATTTTGTTCTCGGATTCCTCTTCACTTGTGAATTTGATGTCTTTGGAAAAACCGTTTATTAAGTTGTGAGTTTCATCCAACTCGTTTCTTTTGATGATTACAAATGTGTCATCTACATAACGTATTCACATTTGGGGTTTGATTTTTGATGGGATTATCTTTTCCAGTCTTTGCATCACTGCCTCTGAGATTAAACCTGATTTGGGTGATCCAATGGATTCATATTTTTGTCCGTTTTATTGGAAGTACCTTGTTAGGCATAAGTTTGTCCACTCCATCCAACTTGGGTGTTGTTTGTTGTTTCGATTGAGTAAATGAAACACAAGTCAGGGGAAAAGGGTGATTATTACGAAATTATTATCAAGTGTTGGTTTGTAGGGATTTGATTGATTGGTTACAGGATTTCATCATGAGCTGACATCAGTTAGAGAACCATCGGAAAACCAGCTGGGAGTACTGGACAGCTGTTTCTTAAGCCTAGTTTGGGACTCTTCAGCAGTACGCACCCACCACAGAGGTTCAAACGCAGGACCTTCTGGTTACAAGGCGAGCTCGTAGACTCATGATGAAATCCTGAAACCAATCAACTAAATCCCTACAAACCAACACTTGAATATCGATGAGATGCTCACTAGCGACTTGCCCTATTCAGGTAGTTAGTTATCTGGGGTTCTAGTGGGAAGTCGTGACCAGTAGGGTGCAGTAGGTCGGGTGTGAGGACAAATATTCGCCGAAGATATTGGCTAAGGGTGGCGCTATGTTGTGAATTGGCAGAAGTTAGAATTCTTGGGCCATTGGGTCGGGTCCCAGTGGCTGAATTGTATACGAGATTGCCTTGCAACAGGAAGGTCCTGGGTTCGAACCCCTGTGGTGGCGTACTGCCGATGGTTCCCAAACTAGGATGGAACAGCTGTCCAGTACTCCCTGGTTGTCAGTGGTTCTTTAACCAATATAAGCTCAGGATGAAATCCTGTAACAAAATTATTTATATGAACCTTAGTCAAGATTTAATCGAATAGTTTGACAATAGTTTTGGCGCCAATTGAGAAGTAGACATAGGTAAAAATTATGTTCGTAAATATCCCAACGAAACGTTTAAAGAAATAATTTCAACCTGACAATCATTCCAGCAAGGTATTAAATGAACTGAATTCTTTTGTTTTATTGACTCCACAGGATCTTTTAACCCGCAAGGCTTGTTTCTAATTGAGTTTGTGGGGGGGTTGAATGCTAGTCACTTTTATTCTTGTCTTGTTAAGAATTCTGAGTGAGGTTTCAGAGGTTTCTTCTTTGTATGGAATTACTACTGATGATTTAGATTCCTTGTTGTTGGTGTTGTCATTATCCTGTGCATATTTGACATGCATGTCGTCATTAATATTGTTATAACAGAAACTTTATTTATCGAATCAACTGCAAATACGTGTAATAGGAATGATTCAACAGCTGTCCCAGACATCTGGAAAATTCTACTACCCCTATGACGATAAATGCGAGAGAGAACAAAGAAAACTATAAAACTCAAGTTTCGAAGTCATGTGTTTATATTTGATATGATTATGAACAGTACTAAATTTTGTTCGAAACGTCATCCAGTAAACACTAATACTGTTTCACTGTGTCATACATCTAATAAACAAAGGTATGCGTATATATATATATATATATACAAAAGGATACATCGTGTCTTTAAAATTCTTGCCTAATCATGTGAGTCTTAAATAGACATCAAAACAAAATAAACAAAATTGCATGAAATGTGTTCAAATTATGAACACAGACATACTATTGGTAGTCTGCTTTTGCATCAGACTTCAGTGATCATGTTCGACTAAAGGTCATAGTCACAGATAACTGCAAATGAAAGAAATATGTATGCGATATATAGTGATATCTGTGTATGTGTGTGTGCATAGGAGAACAACTCTAAAAAATTTGTTAACCTTTACATAAGAAGACACACAACAATCGGGAAAATAGAATAAGCCTGAGAGTTAGTGATACATATCCATTTTTATTTATTAATCAGGACTTACCGTCCATCAGCCAACATCACACCTTCATGCCTGTTCAAGCTTTTGGAACTTACATGTATGTGTAGGGCTTCTGCAGTCAGTCTTTAGTTATACGAACCAAAACCTTTCTTGTTTTGATTTTCTTAACACGCTGGGATTAATTTGAATAATTTATAATGAATCAATCTGACTCAGCGCTCAAATTATTTCAGGAAGTTTATAACACCTATGGCTTGGAAACCTATAATCTTTCTGTAGAACCTTAGTCCATTTAAAGGTTGATCTGTTGTCCCATTTCTATGGTGTGTAGTGCAATCGCCGATCTGTTTTCTATCTTCTTCAAATCTGCAGAGGTTTTGGGAACCACCTTTAGACATTGTTTATGCTCCTTCACTCTTACATTTACCTGTCTGGTAGTTTCTCCTACATACACAGAGTTATAATCCCCCCCCCCGCCAATTCACCTGGTAAATACAATTTTGGAAAAAGAAAGAAGAAACATTGGCGGAGAATAATCTGGATCCATTTTATTTCGTCGGTTCTCATCGGTTGCGTACAACCTAAATTTTTTAATAAAATATAAATAAAAAGTGTACAATTTTAACAAAATTTTGTCCATTAGCAAGCATAGTGTCAGAGCGTCATAGTGAAATAAGGCGTTGCGATTTACAAGGTGTCTAAAGGGTTACGACATATATATCTGGTTAGAGAGAAGTTTCTTGAAAAAATTAATTAACAGTTGTGTTGTTGGGGTTGTAGCAAAAGAAAATTAGTAATAGTTATGTAATTAGACAAGAGAAGATCAAAATTACGGTGCACATGGGGTCAGATGAGAAGTTGATGATGTAATACAGTGAGCAGAACTCAGAAGATGAAGAAAAATTATCTCTTAAGAGAGTCAAGTGAAAAGATATGTTAACAAAATTAACAAAATTAGAAAACAGAGAGTTACTAAGAAGTGAGTTACCAGGGTAATTGAAGTCCAACAACGGATTCTTTTTGGACACATAAGTCAGGCTTCAATCGTTTTGTTGCTATAGCTTCAGCAAACCTGAGAAGACTTGAGGTACTTTGTCTGTTAATTATTTTGAATGATTCCAGCACATCTACTCGGTGTCCTGTGTCAATCAGGTGTTTGGCGATTGAAGAGCTTAGACAATTCGGTCCCTTTAACTGGAGGCTCCTTGATACATGCTCGCAGAATCTGATGTAAGCCCTCCTTTCTGTTCTTCCAATGTAACTGCTCCCGGAGATACATGTGAATTGGTATACACAGTTGGAGGTAACATGTGAGGGGTATTTGTCAATCTGTGACTGCACCAGTGAGGAGGTTGTTCAACGTAGAGAGACTAATAATGCCTTATCTCATCCGATGTTTCTTTGCAGTAAGGAATCCCCGCTGTACTAACCAAAGTCTTAGTAACAGGTTTCTATTCATCCTTATCTTCACTTTTTAAATAACTTTTTATAAAGGCTTTAGGATAATTATTTGATTCAAGGTTTAGCTTAACCATATCTTAGTTCCCTGTTGATATCCTCCTCAGTAACTAGACGTTTGCCTGTATTAATCAAATTCTTGGTCACAGTTACTTTGATGGTGAAGGGATATACCGAATTGTAGTCTAGATATCTGCCCGAATGTGTCAGCTTTCTGGTTGACTTTTTACCAACCAGTCCAGGGAAGCCAAATCATTTGCATCGGATTCAATCTATTTTGAAAACTTAGTGGTGTTTGATATAAATTGTTTGTTAATTGAAAAATTTCGTTCAGTGTACGGTGTTTGATTATGACAAAGGTATCATCTACATACCTCGACCACATTCTTAGAGGATTAGAGAATCTCATAATTGCATTTGTTTCTAATGAGTGCATAAACAGATTGGCGACTAGCGGAGACACTGATGATCTCACAGCAATGCCTTCTATTTGACGATAAAGAACCTCCCTAAATGTAAAGAACGTGGAGGGTAGACACACTTTCAATGACTTCATAATTTCATCTCGATGTTAAAGGATATCAAACACTTACTTAGTTGTCTGAACGAAGTAAATAATATATCATACCAAAAGAATCCTCCGTGGGAACATTCGCGAATAATGGGTGAGCATCGAAGCTTGACGTTATTTCATCTTCTTCAATATAAGTACAGGTAATTTCGCTCTGAAATTCATATGAGTTCTTCACCGAGAAGCTGTAGGCTGGAGAATTAGTAAAATCCACAATTGGAGATGAATTTTTAAAGTTATGGAAAGACTTATTTTACTTAATCTTGAACCCTCTTTAAAGCCTTTCAATCACCCCAGCCAGTTTGCTTATAAACAAAGTAGGCGTACCTTAGATGCCGCTGTTGCTCTATATCATAATATAGTCTCTAGTTTAGATAAAGGAGCTAACTACGTTAGGTGTGCCTTCCTTGATTACACATCCGCATTTGACTCTGTACCTAGGTCTCTCTTGCTAAGTAAGCTTGCTGCAACATAGGCTGATAACTGGACAAATAAGTGGTTGCGTTCCTATTTTTCTGATAGGAGGCAGTACACCATCTACAATGGAAAGTCCTCCACTACCTCACTTACTTTAGCCGGTGTTCCTCAAGGTGCTGTTCTTTCTCCTTTTCTGTTTTCTTTTTTCTTACATGACCTGCCCCATTCTGATGTAGCCACTTTTGTCAAGTATGCTGATGACGTCTCTGTTTCTATGCCTGTCAACTCTCAGTCAGATTGTTCCAAACTAAATTACTTTCTGTCGGAAATTAGTCAGTGGTCCTTTTCAAACGGTCTTAAGCCAAATCCGTCTAAATGTCAGGTAGTCAATTTCACTTTCAGACGAAAACGTGACCTACAACAACTGGCTAGCTCACATGGCCCCAATATCATTGACGGTATAGAGGTTGAAACTAAATCTGATGTCAGGTACCTTGGACTGAGTATTTCCTCCGATCTTTCCTGGTCCTCTCACATCTTGCTAGTGACTAGGAAGATGTTTCGCTTAACGTTCTACGTTAGGAAATTAAGGCAGTCTGGTATAAAGCAGTCTTTACTTTCTCAGTTTGTCAATTCTTGTACTCTACCCATCCCTCTTTACTGCTCCCCATTAATCTTCCCTGGACTACTTAAGAAAGACCTTGCTTTGCTCAGAAGGGCACTAAAAGCTGTTAGTAGGGGAAGTGGGATATCGTTAAACCAACTGGTTAATACTATTGTGGATAGACATATAATGTCATGTAAGAAACTAGCGAATACTATATTATCAGACCCTGAGCATCCTCTCTATACGCAGCTCTCTCCTTGCATTTCATATGGTAGACCTAGAAGCAGCTATAGGAGGCTATACGTTAGGACTACCAAGTACAAGAACTCCACAATACCATATCGGCTACAGCTGTTTTGTGATGAGAAATCCGTTAGGTATGACACGATCAACTTACCGCGGCACTCTAACAAATAGTTCCCATTAGCTTTTGTTCTCCTTTCTTTGTTACTATTATATTTGTTGCTCACATCTTCTATTACACACTAATTTTATATTTCATATTCCTGTGGTGCATTGTTTAAAATATGAATGCAACGCTGTTCTTTTTTATTTCTTTTTATTTACCTATTTTTTCGTTGTTGTTGCTTTTTGTTTTTAAAATCTTATAAAATTTATGCGGTAATTAGATGTAATATTGTAATGCACGCTGAAAATTCCATACCTGTACCACAAATACTGTTTGGAATAAAGCTGTTATTATTATTATTTAATCAATTCGCCCAAAGAAGTTCCGGATCAGTTTGCCGAAAGAAACTTAGGAATTGTTTATTTCAGTTCAGCTGAGATATTACAATTCTATTTTTTAAATAATTAATAAATCTATATAATTTAGTTTTAGATTTTCCCGTCGATTGATTGGACCGAAGTGCTCGGTTTCAGGTTGACATGTCGGCTTCTTGTGCAGACGCTTCCATGATGTCTGGTCATGCAATTAGAAGTTAATTGGTGAATGATGACTAGCAGTGGAATCCAGGATAACGCGCACTTCGTCACATTCGAGACTCGTCATCTGGATGTACCTAGACAGAGCACTTCGGTCTAATCAATCGACAGGAAAATCTAAAATTGAATTGAATAATTAATATGACCCGTTGCACAAGAGACAGTGGCTCTCGTGGCTCAAGTGGTCCAATGGATAACGCTTTGGCTGGCATTTGAAACTATGGGCACTGGGTTCGAGCCTCGGTGCGGGGAACATCAACACTCACTGGGGAATGCAGGTATGTCCAGCTAGCCGGTGAGTCCCAAATAGGAGGAAATGCGAAATGCGCATCCGGGATTCCCCTGCTAATCATCATTCCTGTGTAGGGAGTTTCGCGCCAATGCCACACACACATACACACTCATGCATCAAAACAGACAAAATCTTTCGAGAAATTATAATTCAAAAGAAATAAAACCAAAATAGACAACTTAAAAATAATAACAGTAATAATAATAATAATAATAATAATAATAATCGAATCAGTTGGATTTTGTAAGGAAAGGAAAACGTAAACTGCACATTTTCAACTTCATGTAATCATTTCTAGTTAACGATAGATAAACCGATACACACACGCACAGTATACATTTATATACAGAGAGGGACATACACACGCACACACGCAAGTATCGTCAAAATGTTTGTAATTTTTATAAAATAAATGTTAATTTTTAAAATAGTCTTAATGTTATCATTATTCTTGTTTAAATGTATCTACAACGTGTTTATATGGATACTGGCGGTTGATTTAAAATGTGTGTTTAAATAAACACAAAGACAACTGTCTGTACACACTGATACACACACATACACATAGACAGAAAGATAGATGCATAGACACACATACACTGGGAGCCAATAAAAGGATCAACTTGTAATAGACAAAGAAATGGATAAAGTCAAAAAGTAAAATGAAAGCAATCTGAAGTGAACACGAATAGAAACAAAACAAAACAAAACGAGACGAGATGTACAAACAAATCGGATATTGTGGCAAAAACAATAACAGCGACAACAACAAGAACAACGTCTGAAGCAGAAATGATATTTTAAAAGCCTCTTTCTTCCTAGATGAAGGTGGAATATAGCACACCACAGAAACGCCAACAGACATACATTCACACACACACAGACAAAATAAGTTTTAGAACTAACATAAAGATCTACTAGAAAAGGGAAATAGACAAGCAGACAGATAAGCCAGATCTGTACGGAAGCTTACAGGATAGATGATTGATAAATGAAAGCGGAGGCTGTCGAGACAACACACGCGCACGTCCGCACACACAAACACAAAGGGAAGGAAATATTGTTATTTACATTTTCTTTTTGACATGACACAGAAGAGATAAATCATACAATAGACGCAAAAAGAGATCATATCTTTTATATTTCTCCTTTGGACAATGAAGGCGTTTGTGTGTGTATGTGCATCCACACATCATCATTCCAGTTTATTTACCTTCAAGAAGGAAATAAATCCGACAGCCGATCCAAGAAACAGACAAACCACAACACATGGTAAACGGATAAAGTGATGTGTTTGTGTGTGTGTATGTGTGGAAAATGACGTAATTGGGGATGATATAAGTCTCGGCGATCATCTTATTGATGAGAGAGAGAGAGCAATACATTTATCTATCTATATGTACACATTCACGTCGGTAGTACGTGCATCACACACACTAGACAGGCAGACAGACAACCAGACAACACACACACACACGAATGAAAAGTCAACATGGTGTGTACAAGCAATAATAATAATAACAATACAGTTACATATACCTTGTAGCTGACGTAAGCAGATAAGTTTTTATTCTTGACAAAAATAAAGAAGTACATGACTAGTTAGTACACGCGGAAAAAAAGAGACAGACGACGCCGCATAACAGGCAACAATGAGCGCGTATCGACAGTGGACAAGCAAATCAATGAATATCTATTGGTAGAAACAGTCAACCAGACAGAAACAAGAGATCTTATGAAGTATGAACAGAATTTTCATCCTTATCCCCATTATCCTTCTCCTCCTTTGAGTTACAACCGTCAGTGGCTTGGACATTACTTGCAGCAGCAGTAGCAGCAGCATCAGCGGCGGCGGCGGCTGTAGGAATAGTATTCTCAGTTGTAGTAGTAATAGTGCTGCTGGCGACGGGAATGGTAGTGGTCGGCTCTGGTGCTGTGACACCACTACAATCACCACTAACTTCTACATTCCCAATCGGTGTAGGTGATGTAGTGGCAGTGGTAGTCGGCTTAGAAGCTGCTGTCGCTCCTCGACGACGTTTATGCTTTGTAGTCGTAGCGTTGTTGGTGGTGGCGTTCGTCATATCTTTACGTGAGCCTCCTCCACTGCGTAGAGTAGGCGTAGTAGACGTTGATGACGCTGATGACGAGGAGGAGCACGAAGAGGCACATGGGTGGTCATTTGTCGCTGGCAGAAGATTATCACCCCCCATAGTAGCAGCAGTAGTACCAGCAAAACCATCAGCACCACTATCATTGTTCGTCACACCAGAGTCTAAATGTTGATGATGATGCGGAGATGTTGAATTATCACCGGCGACTAATCCCTCCGCTGTATAATCCTCTTCTTCATCTTCGTATTCCTCTTCTTCTTCTTCCTCTTCTACAACCGGTTCTAGACCAGGATCTTCTTTAACCTCTAGAACCTAAGGATTAAAACAAACAAAAAACAAAAACATAAGAGAACGGGCTTACTACAGAGTTGGTGGAATCGAACCTTGAACCAGGTGCATAGCTCGACAGCATCCTATAGCTGAAAAACCGACGCACCATTCAACTACAGAATAATAATAACAATATCATGTTAACGCCTTGAGTGATTGTTGAAACATTCATAGTAATTGGATAGACGGAGCTGATATGTCGACAACGGCTGAACATTACACACTCCCCAATAAAATCAACCATATTAGATTGTCACAAAGTGACTGAATGTGGTTAGAAAACCTTTGGAGGTAGTAGTAGTAGTAGTACCAGAATAGTTGCACGTTTCGGACTAGTTTGGGACTCTTCAACAGTACATACCACCACAGAGTATCTAACCCAGCACCTTTAGGTCACACAAGGGAAACCTATTGATATTTAGGTCATTGGGGATGGTATTTAATATCCAGCCCTTCAATTCTAATTTTTGTCAATTTGCGATAATATTGCGCAATCCCATCCCCAGTGAGGTGATAGGTGCCTACGGGTCATAAATCGGGGCGAAACAGTTGGCCACTATTCCTTGAAGGTTTGCAATGGTTTTCTGACTGAAGTCATTTTGTGATCGTACTCATTCACAAAAACTAAGGAGGGAATTTTAATTACAAAAACTGTCAAACACTTACATTATTCAAGTGAACTGTCGACAAGATTCGACAGAATAGTTCTATGCTATATATAAACCTCTGTTATGTTAATTTCGATTAATTTCCCTGAAGAAGTTCGGACCAGATTGCCGAACGCAAGAAACGTTGGAATTATTCATTTCAATCTCGTTGAGATTTTATAAATATAATTTTTTACAAATGTCTACTTCTCACTCTCTGCCTAAATATTTTAGAACTATTCTGTCAAATCTTGACGACAGTTCATTTGAATTATTTTGCTATCGAATTAAATTAACAAAGAAACTATGTAATTGGCACAATCATCGTGTTTTCAGTCTCCGTTGTCTGGAACAAAATGCACATCCTAAATCCGTAGCTGTCGAGTCACCTGACAACTCCAGTAGGCCGAATAAAGCAGCCCAATCTTCAGAAAGAAGACAAAGCAGCAAGTCCGACAGGGTGCTTCTACTAAACGCTAATCCTAAACCCCATAATTTTGAAAATACGTCTGATCATAAAATTCTAGATACTAACAGTTTGAACAGACATGAAGGTGTGATGTTAGCTGATGCATAGGAAATCCTGATTAATAAATAATAATGGATATGTATCACTAATTAATCATACTTGGTCAAAATTCCCAACTGTCCATATCTTCTTATGGAGACGTTAACAAATGTATTACAACTGTTTATCCACACACACATACACACTCTGTTTAAAGTGTTTAACAAAGGTAGACCAATATTTGTAAGTCCGAGGTCAAATTTTGATCACAGCTCATAAAATTTTGTTTATTATACATGTTGATACTTGTTTCATGACTCATATGATTGGACAAAGTTTTTAAAAACAAGAGATGTCCCCCTTTTTATATATAAACCTCTGTTATGTTAATTTCGATTAATTTCCCTGAAGAAGTTCGGACCAGATTACCGAACCAGAAACGTTGGAATTCATCATTTCAATTTCGCTGAGATTTTATAAAAATGATTTTTTTACAAATCAATTACACTATTTATGTGTAACTTAGATTTTAAATCTACGTATTATTGGACAAGAAACTGTTTCATCATGTCGAAAACCTTGTAACCTAAATTAATTTCCGTAGGAGTAATATAATTTTCTTTTTAAATATGTTTGATGTACTTTAAAGTTTCTGTAGCGGTTGGATAGGGGTGGGGTCGCCCCCCTCATGCCTTTTCCGGGGTTTAGGACCGGGACTAGATCCAAATTTCGAAAACTAACATCACGTCGGTCAGTGCTTCCATATGGGTCGAAATTTGTGTGTGTGTCATGAAAAGCATCTCTAACTTCCTACTACAGACTTTTATCACCAGCTGCCCTCTCTGGCTCTATGCTGAAGATCAGATGGCCAGCCAGAAATCAATAGCATTAAGTAACTCTGGGGATGAACAAACCATGAAACTGAAGGAAATGGAGATGGATCGGACACACGCTGAGGAGGCTGTCGGGTGACATCGCGCGCTAGGCTATTGCTCAAGTGGAACCCTAATGGGAAACAGTGAGTTGGGAAGTCGTTTGGAGCGCGGAATGGTGAAGATCGTACGATGAGGAAGGACATCAGAGACTATAGGAGATCGTGGAGCCAGCTAGAGAGGACTTCAGAGACTAGGACAAAGTGGAGATGTACCAAAAGGGACACTAATCAAATAATAATATTTGTCAAAGAGAATACAATAGAAAAAAACATAAAACAAACAAAGAAAGAAACCGCCTTCACTTACTTCAACCGTTTGAGCTGGAAGTGATATTGACACTGATGATGGAGTAGGAACTGAGCCACCTCCACTGCCGCCTACCACAGGTACAGGAATTCCAGTTGCAGATAATTTCAAACCACTAACACCAACCAATTGGACAGTATCATCTGTTACAGAGGCTGTCAAATTACCACTGCCACCAGCCCCAGCAATTGGTACATTATTATTCTCCAAAAATGATCCAGTAGTTGTAGCGCCAGTTGCGACACCACCACCACCTGCACCCGCACTACCACCAACAACAACCAACGGAGATACTACTGTTGGTTGTGCTGTTGACAACATCACATGATGATGACTCGCTGGTAGAGGTACACCACTTACAGATGACAGAGGAACACATGGTGAGAGTTGATTATTCGCCTGAGATCTTAATGTATTATCAACAACTGCCAGTGAGGATAGAGGAGCAGCGACAGATGCAGTTCCAGGATAATGATCTACCATATCTATACGTCTAGCAGAACCAGGTTCATTGATCTCTACGCCTTGATGATATTCAGGCAATTGCATATATTCATGATCTCCAGTGAGTACAGGTGACGTGGTATTATATTCATAATTAAAGTTTGTAGGATCTATATGATTAGGTAGAAATTCATTTGGATTATACGTGGTAAGTGTATTCGACGGTTGTTCAGCAGGATATTCTTTTCTAGATAACCATCGTAGTGGACATCCTAATAGACATGATATAAACAGAGCTGTACCAGCGAATAGAAAGCCAATAGCTGAAGCATTATGCACAGGAGCAGTATCTGCTGTAAAGATATTCAACGGTGGCAGGCTCTCTATTCGCTTATCTCTTAAATAGCCTAAAATAAAAGTTGAAAAGGAAGTAAATTGTTTACATTTAAAAACACAAACTACTCATAAGTAGCTGAAAGTAAATTATACAAAAAAGCAATGGTGATAATCAATCATCTGAACATGCATTTCACGATTAGTGATGAACTGTCGAGTATGTCTAGCAAGAACTACTCTATTATGATTAGTTGTAATTCTGTTTTTACTCCGTCTCCACCTGCTGTGGTCTCTTTTTTTGGGTAGGTGACTTACAAAAGTTGTTAGTGAAGATCATTGCCCTTATTCCCTTGGAACCTTAACACTATAAAGTAAAGACGTAAACAGCGAAGAAAATGTTCTTTTCGACAATTCATTTTCATTGTATAGCTTGTACGATCGTAATTGTATTAAACATAGAAATCATAAAACCATTCAGAACACCTTTTCAACTCTGGACATTGAACAGCCCCATATGCGGAAATGCTTCACAATGCTACACAGAGTCCCTCAATATCGCACGAAAGGGACTTCATGATAAAATTCACTATTTTCGCTGACGCCTATTTTGGAAACTCATTGTCTATAGTGACTGGTGATTTTAATTCTTGTGACTGCAGCTTTCTTACAGTGCTATAGGTCATGGAAATGTCGTTAACTTTCCCACCAGATTGGATACTTCTCTTGATCTTGTATTTATAAAATCCTAGGCTCAATAATACTGCGTAGACTAAGTGGTGCTCGGGAGACACAAACACGAGAAAACCAGGCAGGTCTTAGGCTAGGTAGAGGGTGTATTGATCATATCTTCACCCTCCGATAGATTCTGGAACATAGACATTCTTACCAGCATCCAACAGTTGTCATATTTCTTGACCTAAAGGCGGCATTCGATTCTGTCGACCGAGAGGTTCTCTGGCGATGTTTGGCTGTAAAGGGAATGCCGAGAAAATACATTGCACTCATACAGTCAGCCGGGTGACAGCTTACGGCGAGTTGTCATCTGAAGTGGTGAAGACTAGTGGCGTCCGTCAAGGATGCCCATTATCCCCATTCCTATTCAACTTCATCATAGATGTATAAATGGACTTAACCCTATCACACTTCAGCGACTCAGGGATTGACTTGCTACCAGGGAATAATCTCGTCGCCTTAGAATATGCGGACGATATAGTCCTTCTAGGCGGGGACGCTGAAAAAATGCGGAGTCTACTGAACACCTTGAGCAACAATCTTCGTATGTTTGGCAAGCGATTCGCCCCTGTAAAATGTAAGATGATCCTGCAGGATTGGACTTCACTGACCCCTAGATTAGAAATAGGAAGTGAAGTGGTAGAGCACGTTGACCACTTCACTTACTTGGGAAGTACCATCAGCCCCAACGGGTTGATCTCCGACGAAATCTCAGCACGAATACAGAGGGCTAGGTTCGCATATGCCAGTTTACGCCGTCTCTGGCGTACTGCTCAACAGTCCGCTCCGTCCTCCTTTATGGCTGTGACACCTGGCCATTGAGAGTGGAAGACATGAAAAGATTATCTGTGTTCGATCATAGGTGCCTGCGCTCTATCTCCCGCGTGAAGTCGTATAATAAGGTGAGCAATATTGAGGTTAGGCGTCGAGTGCTAGGTAAGGCGGGGAAATCAATCGACGAAACTGTGAAATTACATGGACTGAGATGGTTAGGACATGTGTTACGTATGCCTAGTCATCGCCTTCCTCGATAATGGGCAATGTTAGCTGATATAGGGCCAGGCTGGAAAAAAGCAAGTGGTGGTCAAACCAAAACATGGCACCAGTCAATGAAATCCATAACAAAAGTTAGTTTAAGCCACGTAGGATTGTGTAGACTTCCTGGTTGGTGTCGTCGGGAAGGTAAAAACCAGTGGTTGGAAACAATTGGTTACATGGCTCAAAACCGTTCTCAATGGCTGGTGCAGATGCATCCACTCCTTGTGGCTTATGATTTCCAATGAAACTGTTTTGTTCTCCGTTATTACTATTCCTCTGTCTCACACCTCTGTTTACTGTCTATATTATGCATTTCTCCTACTTTCTTCTCTTTCTTTGTGTGCCACATGGAGTGTGGCGACTTGAACTGCCGCACATATGTGCAAAGTTCTATGTCGAAAACTGACCGACCGATTTATAAATGACTACGGAATATACAAAGCCTGTAAAAGAGCCCCACCGTTCAACTCAGATCATTGTATTGTATGGGTTTTATCCAAAAATTTATGGAAAGTTACACAAGAGAACTTTTTCACACCTTTCCAAGAAAACTGTCCATGAATGTTACTCCAAGGAGAATGTTCAGAATCTTTAAGGGCATGCTCAAAGACACAAACAAGGTGGGACTTGTTTAATGAAGACTCTCTTGATGACACTATCTCTAATTGTGTCTTGACACCTGTTGTCCCAGAGAAACACTCTTCATCAGATTTGACCGATTCTCCTCCCCTCAACTTAAAAAGCTTCGCAGACCAAAAGAAAACTTGATATAAGTATAAAACTTGGGCACTGTGGTAGAGTATAACTCTATTATAGATAAGATTTTATTTTGATAAGTCACACAGTGTTACACAGTAATATTAACTGATGACGTTTCGAGCACAAATTATTACCGCTCATAATCATATCAAGACACTAATCACACAACTTTTTACTTCATTTATATTCATGAGTGGAATTGATGATTAGATATTTGAATAAAAATCAATATAGGATAATGTACATTCAGAAATAATAATATGAGTGTTATCAGTCAAATACAATCAGATGGGAAATAAAACGAGTGTTGTTATAGTCAAAATAAGTAACTTGTTAGAATGTTATGATGTACGTGAATTGAAATAGAATTTTAAGATTCCTTATTATTATCCTCCTTTGATTTGACTGACTAGTGGTAATAATGTCTTCCATACATATCTCTGGTATTTGCGTTAAGTCATTTCTGTTGCATGTTATGGATGTAGACTCGATGAACCAGCCAGGATTCAGTAATCAATCTCTCTCTCCACCTACCTATATTACTCTTTAGAATTTTAACCCTCTCCCACCATATTGTGTGGTTGTGTGTTAATGCATGCAGTCTGATTGCTGAGTTTTTCTCTATATTACTTATCTTCTCGAGGTCAACCATTATTACCTTAGCCACTAAATTCTTATTTTCCGAAAATCTGACTACTCATAATCTTCTAGTTTGACCTATGTAGTTGACCTCACTCACAGTCATTGCAAGGCATTTTGTAAATTATATTACTTTGTTTAATTGGGTCTACCGGGTCTTTTAGCCTTCGGAGCAATAATTTGTGCTCGAAACGTGGTCATCAGTTAATATTACTGTGTAACACTGTTTGTGATTTATCAAAATAAAATCTTATCCATAATGGAGAAAAAGAAAACTTATATAAAATGAAGGATAATACTGGTTCGAGAAGAATTAACCTCCTAATAAAGTCTGAAATGCACAGATTCAATTCAATTATTAAAAAACAAACATACGAATGAAGGGTAAAAGCATGTGTCAATCTTGTTTTTCACTCTCATTGTCATACAAATAAATATTGTATATTGCGCCATCAGTTATCTTTAAAATCACATGGTTTTTCAAATTGTTGGAAAAATTCAGTGAAAAAAAATTAAAACAATAGAAAACTGAAAATTCATTTTAATATTGATTTTTATAGTGTTCTATAGTATGAAACACTCAATAAGTCTGACAAGCTTCGAATAAATAGTGTCTTCCACAAGGTAATTGATCATGTGATTTGAGTGGAGGAATGGACGGCTCAGTATGATTCAATATACAAATTCAAATGTGACTATTAAGATTGTTTAAAAATTCTCATTCGTGAAGAATCTAGAAGACCTGGATTTCGCACGGGGATGATTTGTGTTTTATGTCACACAAAATCGAAGACTTACAAGCGAAAATCGACAAACTGGTCAAAGAAGCAGCAAAGACAGGACTCCAGGAGAACATAGACAAGACGGAGGTGATGAAAATAACCAACCAACGAACAACAACAACGGCAGCAACATCCAGCGCCAATCACCATCAACGGGAGGGATTTGAAAGAGGTTACTTCATTCACTTATGTAGGGAGCATTGTCTCAACTACAGGAGGAACGGACGGACGAGGATGTCAATTCGAGAATCGGAAAGGCGAGAAACACATCCATCAACCTGAAACCAATCTGGAAATCTTCGTCACTCAGCATCAACAACAAAATTCGGATTTTCAATACAAACGTCAAGTCAGTTCTTCTATACGTACGGATCAGAAACTTGGCGGGTCACAAAGAATATTTCCAACAGCCTGTTGCAGACCTTTATCAACAACTGTCTTCGCTCTGTACTGAAGATCAGATGGCCGCCGGAAAGAATCACCAACAAGAAACTATGGGAACAAACAAACAACAAGAACCAATCGCCCAACAAATATGCAGGAGAAAGTGGAGATGGATTGGACACTCGCTGAGGAGGCCGCTGGGTAACATCACGCGTCAGGCCATCGCTCGAGTGGAACCCGAAAGGAAAGCGGCGAGTGGGACGTCCAAGGGTGACATGGAGGAGATCGTGTGAAGAGGAGCTGAAACAGTATGGACTAACATGGACGCAGGTGAAAAGTACAGCAGAAGACAGAAACAAGTGGAGACGTGAAGTTGAAGCCCTATGTTCCACTAGGAACCCAAGGGAACAATAATAATAATAATAATAACTAGTGTGATGTGTCTAGTTAGTCCTTTCTTTCAAACAGACTGAATTCTATCAGTCAGGTGTGCAAGGTCCAAGGCTTCCTGTGGCCGATTGCCTACAACTATCTAATATCATCAAATGCGTATCATCATCATCATCATCATCAATCAAATTTCATGATATTTACTTAAACTCTGATTATCTGTCCACTTCACCTACCTTTAGTATTACGCAACTTTTAAGATCTTACCTAATTTATTTAACTATTGAATTGTCTACATATACACACACATATTACTGCCTTCGTTATTCTTATCGCCACCTGAATAAACCATACTACCATTATTTTGTTATCATTATAATCATCCTTATTAACTACGTTCAAAACATTTACCACATTACTACTTTTATTATTATTTGATCCACAAAATCACCGTCATTGGTTAAAAAATTTTTATATATAAATCTATGTAAATTAGAGCAAAGCCTGAATAATATCTAATCGAAAAAGAACAATATTGTTCGCCTATATGTCTTGTTCGAATATTAACAATGGGCATATTTAAAGGTTAGAAAGGTAGTAGTGGATCTATGCGGAGTGCGATAATCGAACACCTTGTCAACACCGATCATTCCTATAACAAAAAAATCTACAAAGTGAAGAACAACCCAGCAAAGACGATAAGCGCTTCGATCTCCTTTGCATTGTTAAAGCTTTAGCCATTCGCATAGAGAAACTGGAGCTTTACACATACAAAAGAAAATTATTCAGCCACTTCTACTAACATGATAACAACCTTGTTGATTTCTATTGATTTCCTATACGTTTATTTGTTTGTATGTCTCTAGAATTCTTAAATAATTCCATATGTTTCCTTTGTTTCTTTATACGTTCAGATTACGACTCATTCACTGAAAAAAATCATCTTATTACACAACTGTAGTACAACTCCCCCTATGCATTCACATGAATATTAAAAACTATAATTATGACAACTCATCACTTTTGTTATTACACCCTTTTCATGAAAACAAATGTATATAAATCTGTCTGTCTGTTTTCAACACAGAACTTTGCACATATGTGCAGCAGTTAAAGTCGCCACACTCCATGTAGCACACAAAGCAACAGAAGGAAGTAGGAGAAATGCATATTAGAGACAGTAAACAGAGGTGTGAGACAAAGGAATAGTAGTAACGAAGAACAATATAGTTTCATTGGAAATTATAAGTCACAAGGAGTGGATGCATCTGCGCCAGCCATTGAGAACTATTTTGAGCCATGTCACCAATTGTTTCCAACCATTGGGTTTTACCGTCCCTAGGACCTCAAACAGGAAGTCTACATCTTCCTACGTAGCTTAAACTAACTGTTGTTATGGATTTCATTGACTGGTGCCATGTTTTGCTTTGATCACCACTTGCTTTTTTCCAGCCTGGCCCTATATCAGCTAACATTGCCCGTCGAGGAAGGTGATGACTAGGCATACGTAGCAAATGTCCTAACCATATATCTCAATCGATGTAATTTCACAGTCTTGTCGACTGATTTCCCCGCCTTACCTAGCACTCGACGCCTAACCTCAATATTGCTCACCTTATTATACCACTTCACACGGGAGATAGAACGCAGACACCTATGATCAAAGACAGCTAGCCTTTTCATGTCTTCCACTCTCAATGGTCAGGTCTCACAGCCAGCCATAAAGGAGGACGGAGCGGACTGATGAGCAGCATATAAATGGGACTGAACAGCTAAGGCAAAATAAATTCATCGAACTACGCGTTTTGTTTTTATTAATATCTGGATGGGAATTATTCATGAACTAATAAAAAACCTTCTTAATCAACCCATCCGCCGCCAACCACGTCTCACGTGGTCCAGGTACGATTTCCCACCAACAGAACACTCCTAAACCTCGTGTAGCCCACAGTAAGCCCCGTAGGGTCGAAAGGTTCAGCGTGGGGTGTAAAATCAATACCACAGTTATTGCAAATTCAAAGTTTAGGGATTAAAACCCTCCATATTTTCCTCTTCGAATGCGAAGGAATGGGAATCAACCCATTCAGCTTAGAGTAACTGATAAAACATGATATAAGAGTCATTAAAATAACCTTAGAGGTTTTCACATGACATTCGGCTATCAACCAAGGGACGTGTGTACTGCTCAACAGTTCGCTCCGACCTTCTCTATGGCTCTGAAACATGGCCAATAAGAGTTGAAGACATGAAAAGGTTGACTGTTTTTGATCACAGATGTCTACTATCTCTTTCTCACGTTAGGTAGCATAATAAGGTAAGTAATGGTGACGTTAGGCGTAGAGTGTTTGGCAAAGAGGGGAAATCAATCGACGAGGCTATAAAGTTACATACATTGAGATGGCTAGGTCACATGCTGCGCATGCCTAACCATCGCCTCCCCCTACCGACGGGCATTACTAGCTGATATAGGTAGGTGCAGGTTGGAAAAGAGTAAGTGGTGGCCAAACAAAAACATAGCATCCACCAATCCATGAAATCCTTGACAATTAAACTGAGTCAGGTAGGGAGATGCAGACTTCTGGGTTGGGGCTTGCCCTCGGGACTCTAAGAATCAATGGCTGGAGACAATAGGTGACATGGCTCAAAATCTTTGTCAATGGCTTACGCAGATGTATTCAGTCTCTGTAATCTTTCATATTCCTTTCTACCATTACTCATTCTGTTTCACTCTTATACTTGTCAAAACTCTATTGATTCTCTTCACTCATTTTCTTGTCTACCTTTGTGTGCTACTTGGAACGTGGCAACTCGAACTGCTGCACTTTGGTGCCAAGTTCTATGTTGAATCCAGACAGACAGAGACATGAATATCATCCATCATTTCCCTGTACTCACCTGCAACTGGAGGACCGATAGCAGCTGCACAACCTTGAAATAACAACAGGTAACCGAAGGCATTCGTCAAACGATCAATTCCGATTAATTCAACGACTAGAATACTTTTCAGTGATACAAACACAGCTGTAAATTTTTGATAAACAGTAAAAGAAAAGAAAGGAAAATCAGTAGTATAAATATACTCAGGCAAAAAAGTAACTAAAATTAAACAGAAGGCTTCCCTAAAAAAAAGCGATTGATTTCAAAGTTAGATAGACGTAAGTTAGAGGATTCCATATTGGTTTGTTTATTAGATACATCACACAGTGAAACACTATTACTGTTAACTGGATGACACTGTTTCGAACAAAATTTATTACTGTTCATAATCATTCCATCAATCACAATCACACAACTTCGGAACCTGAGTTTTATAGTCTTCTTTGTTCTCTCCTATTTGTCATCGTAGGGGTAGTAAAATTTTCCTGATATCTGCGTGGACAGGTGTTGAATCACTCCTATTACACGTATTTCCTGTCAGTTGATTCGATAAACAAAGCTTCTGTTATCAATCTCTCCCTCCACGCTGCTGTTACATTAGATTTTAAAACTGTCATCTTATCCCATCCTATTGTATGGTTGTGTGTAATTCCATGTAGTGAGTGCTATAACTGAACTATTCTCTAGATTTCTGATCTTATTCGGATCAAGTAATCTAGATTTTGCTACTAGGTTTCTATGCTCGGCTAGTCTGACTAACTGCCCCTGTTCTACTAGTTTGACCTATGTATTTGACCTGACAATCAATGCAGGTAAGGTATTAGATAAACTAAATTGTTTTGTTTCAACGGCTTCACAGGACTGATCCTTTAACCGACAAAGCTTTTTTCTAATTGAGTTTGTGGTTGGTTTGAATGCCAGCCACTTTTATTCCTGCCTTGTTAAGAATTCTGCGTAAGGTTTCCGAGGTTCCTTCCTTGTATGGAATTACTACTGATGATTTAGATTCCTTATTGTTGGTGTTGTCATTATCCTGTGCATGTTTGACATGCATGTCGTCATTAATATTACTATTATTATTATTATCACTATCACTAATATCATTATTTATTTTATTTTTTATTTTTATTTTATTTTTACATTACCCTACATACTTTCTGAATAATTTATCAGGGTAATTATTAAGTTTCAAAGCTTCTCTTATATGCCTCATTTCCTGTCTTAGATTTTTCTTGGTACTATTTAGTTTTTGTGCTCTGTCACTTAAACATTCCACCAATCCTATTTTTACTGACATAGGATGGGATGATGATCGGAAGTCCAAATATCTTCTTTCCTTTTTACGCTACAATCCAACATTGGAACCTCCCTACCTGACTTTCCAATTCATCATAAGTGAATTGAATTACCTCCACCTTTGATTTAATATGTTCGAAAAATCTATCTAATATCCTGTGTTCTATGTACAGTCAATGTGTCATCTACATACCTCCACCATACTTTTCGGGTAGGGCTGAACGTTTCAATCACTATGTTTTCCCACCTATCTATGAATATATCTGTCACAACCGGGGATATTGGTGACCCCATGTCAACTCCCTCAGCTTGTTTGTATATTTTCCCTTGGGATTTAAATACTGTGGAAGTCAGGCATAGCTGCACTCCCAACATTATGTCCTCTAGTAGTGGCACTTTCGTCCTAAGTTCGAGTTCTTGGTCAGAAATCAGTTCGTTTCTGACTGCCTCTACTTACTATCACAGTGCCCAAGTTTTATATATATATATATATATATATATATATATATATATAGTTTGCATATTAAGAGGAAATATAGCTTACCTGAAAATAATCCAAAACCACAGGAGACTAGAACTACAGCCGCATAATATCGTCGTATAGTTGGCAGAGTGAATACTGTTATACTGGTTAACAGTAAAGAGATATTATTCATCCATAAAGAATCCGCCCATTTATAGGTTGTTGACCAGGCTGACGATAAAAAAAATAAATTTATAGAGAAAATTTCATTAAAACAACTAGTCCTTTTGATAAATATGAAGAATGAAAACAAAACAAACGTGGTTCAGCGAAGAGTCTGTTTTCGCCAGCGGCGAATTTATTCACACTTAGCTGTACAATCGCGAATATACATGAGTTATTTTGTATGTGTATGTGTACATTAAGTTTGTCAAACAAATATACAATTGGTTATTGGTTATTTTAACTAAAATTCCCTCTTGAAATGGAAAAAGAATCAAAAATTCCGTTTCTTGATGTGGAACTAACAAGAAGAACTGATGGGAGCCTAAGAGTATAGATCCATAGAAAAGCTACTTGGAATGGTCAACTAACAAGCTTCTATGTAGTTGGGTACCCCCTCAACAAAAGAGGAATTTAATTAAATCACTTGCTACCCGCATCCGACGTATCTGTAGTTCCTATGTTCTAGAAAAAGAATTAGATCTTTTGAGAGAAATCCTCATCCAAAATGGATACCCACCAAAATTCATTGACAAAAATATCAAACCAAGAATTTGGAGGCATGGAACTTCACCTGCGTGCCAAAAAAAAGAAACTCTACATGAACTTGGATTTCAAGGCAGATTTAACAAGCAATGTTCTCAAGAGAAGGATCACATCATCTCTGAGAAGAAAATTCTGTGCAGCAACGCTAAGAATAGTGCTGTCCAGTCACCCACTGATCTGCAGAAGCCTCAAGGACAAGATCCCACATCTGACCACTTCTATGTGCATATATCAGTTCACCTGCTGCTGTCGAGCCAGCCAGGAACATAGGTCGTTCGACGTGCACCATGTCCAAGAGAATTCAGGAACACTATCCAGCATGGTTGTGAGAAGGCAATAATGGTGGTGCTGTAAGAAGTGCGATAATTGAACACCTGGTTAACACTGATCATTCCGTGTCAAAAAACGCCTCCAGCTTCAAAGTAATCTACAGAGTCAAGAATAACCTACCAAAGGCAATGCAGTTTCGGCTTCTTTGTATCGCTGAAGCTCTGGCCATTCACATAGAAAAACCGGAGCTGAGCATACAAAAAAGAATTACTCAACCACTTCTACTGTCATGGTAACAATTTTGTTTGTTTGACTGTTTCTTTAATTGCTCATAATTCTTGTATTCATTTAGAACTCTTACATAGCTTCGTATTCTCTACTTTGTTCAGATGTGTATCCTGAGTAAAACTCAATCATCAAACTATTCATATTGGTACGTAACTCCTTTTTGCCAACTGATTGTGACAAATCATCACCTTTGTTACTACCCTAATTTCATTAACACCCAATTTTCTTGACTGATATTGTATTACGTAACTCCAATTACCAATCTTCACCTGTTTATTTAAAATAACCAATAACCAATTGTATTTTTGCTTGACAAACTTAATGTACGCATACATGCAAATAACAAATAAATATTTGCGATTGTACAGCTAAGAAAATAAATTCGCCGAAAAGAGACTCTTCGCTGAGCTACGTGTTTTGTTTTCACCAATGCCTGGATGGGGAAATTTGAATAGGGCATTTATAAAACAAATTTCGCGAGATGATATCGTCATTTCGTAGTTTGTCTGCAATCGCTTTACAACTAGCATGGTTCACAAAAATGAAATAAAATGTACGGCAATTACTCAGTTATATGAAACAAAAGTACATACTAATGACCAATCATATCTAATTAGGTCTAGTAACCAGTTCATGGTAGGCGAAGGAAAGTTGAAGTCTATTGTTTTTTGTACACATAGTTTAGTCTGTATGTGATCAATCCAAAGTGCTTCCCTCACCTTCAATAACCTTGAATTAGAGTTATGTGGTGAAATAATTGTGAAACAGTCATTAATATTGATTTTGTGACCTGACATTAATAAGTGTTTTGCAATGGATGATGCTGGATTTCTATTCAGATTAATCGCATTGGGATTTTCTATGTGTTTTAATAACCATTTAGGAATATGTTCTTCCCGACGACGTTGCAACATTCTATTGGTTCTGCCGGTACATGTGTGTCACCGGAACTGCGGGGGAAATTGTAGATACAGTTTGAAGTAGACTGCACAGAATTTCGTCCTTTAATCATAGGTACAGGGATCGAAAATATTCGAAATGTGAGGGAAACAAATGCAGAGTAGAATAAGTGTTTAATGGTTGACCAAAGTTTTGAGCTGTCAACTGGATAATTTGATCACCCTTGAGTAGTAGGAGGATAAAGATAGATAGCTTTCTATGGCCCGGAAGCTGTCTTTTCAAGAGGTAGTCTATCCTTACTTTGATAATTTCAAAAAATTAGATTTAACTACTTATAAGTAGGTAAAGTGTTTTCATGATTTTAATTATCACCGAGAGATTTCTAGGTATCCCTGGTTGAATGGTAGTATACCAGTGAGGCGAACAGGTTGTCCGGATTCGATTCCGGGCTAATGCAATCCCAAATGAAAGGGAAGGTAGGATGCGAGGCTAACAATTCCCTTCCTATAAACAAAACAACAGTACTGCTAACGAAATTTCAATGCCTGAAACAACACATTTTGTCCTCAGAGCTCACGAAATGAAAAAAGAAGAATTCAGAAGGTAGAATTATGTAATCACATTGTGGATTGGCATCGTAGAAAAACTTTCATGCGAAGGTAGTGACCATATAGTAGATATATCTCAGGAGGAATCAGTGAAAGTTAAAGCAAGTGAATAAGTCATCCAGGTAACAGTAAAGGGATTCTGAGATAACATTAATTCTGAGAGCAATTCTGAGCCATATCAATGACGCTCTCCGATCATTGATTCTTAGTGTTTTAATAGCCGAATCCAGGTGGTCTATACCACCCCCCACCCCAAAATCAAAGACTTCAGAGGTTAAACATGTGATTCGCTTTGACAACCTCTAACTCGTTTTCCAACGAGTGACATGAAGGAGATCTTGCGAGGAAGAGATGAGAGAGTTTTGTCAATCGTGGACCCAGCTGAAGAGGACGGCAGAAAACAGAAAGAAGTGGAGATGTGTTGTTGAAGCCCCATATTCCACTTGGAACACAAGAGAATAGTAATAATAACTTGTTTTCCAACCTAATCCAATGTCATCAGCTAACCACTGACCACTGAGGAAGGCAATGGCTCGGGATACACAACACATGTCCTAACTATCTCAACTGATGAAGCTTCACAAGCTCACTAACTGGCTTTCCGCCCTTGACTGATTAACACTACTCCAGACCTCAATATGACGAGCCATATTATGCCATTTAACACAGGAGAAAAACGCAAACATTCATGGTCAAAGACAGCTAGCTAGCCTTTTCATATCCTCTGTTTTCGAGGACCATTTCTCACAGGCATAAAGAAGGATAGATCGAGCTGCTGCGCAGTACTCACGTTCTTTGACGGACAGACAGCCATGTTTCATGTCTGCTCCAGAGATGATGAGATAAGTTGGTACCAGTACTGATGCGATTTCCCTAATAAATGAATTCATCAACAGGCACAACTGGTTATCATCACTCCCTAAGCTTTTATACGCCTGCATTACTTAGAATAAAGTGTCTTGATGACTATGACTTTGACTTCCAAAGCAAACTGTAATAAATCCTCATCTCGATTTGTGTAATTTTTCTAACTATCAGTGCAAGATAGAATTCAAATGAAATCACAACAGAGATAAGGCATTTTGAAGCAATTTTAAAATGATTTAATTGAATTTCAGATTTTCCCGTCGATTGATCGAACCGACGTGCTCGGTGGTCTCAGGTTGACATGTCGGCTTCTTGTGCAGATGTTTCGAAGATGTCTGAGCATATAATTAGAAGGTAATTGGTGGATGGTGACTAGAAGTGGAATCCACTAGGATGCGCATTTCGTCCTATTCGGGACTCGTCATCTGCATGTACCTAGCCCGAGCACTTTAGTCCAATCAATCGATGGGAAAATCTAAAATTCAATTAAATAATTAATATAACCCATTGCAAAAGAGGGTGGCTCTTGTGGCACAAGTGGTCTAGTGGATAACGCTTTGGTTGGCATTTGAAACTACGGGCAATGGGTTCCAGCCTCGGTGGGAACACCACCACTCACTGGGGATCCAGATGCACACAGATGACGAGTCAGAAATGGGACGAAACGCACATCCTAGATTCCACTGTTAGTCACCATCCACACCAATGAATTTTCAAATGATTAAACCACATTATTATATATGTGTGCTATAGAATCTTTGCAGTAGATTGAAAACTTGCTAACATATCTTACATATATTTATTCCCCTTGATGAATTTGAATAAAGCACGAACAACAGTGGTTGGTGCAGAATAAGATGATGTTACCATCATTGTTTATTTCGTTGACTACTCATCAGCTGCTTACAGCCTAAGTGAATTATTAAGTTTATGTACAGAAACGGTTTTAACATACTTGAGAATTTTACATGATGTCAGTTGACAGGAGGTTCCAGACTTAATGAATAGTACTCAGAAAATTACACTTAAATAGTTTCTACATAGGGAGTTTAAGTTTAAACAAAATCAGTGCATGCATACAATGGTGAGGGAGTTACGTAATAAAGAACACAACTGCGTAAGTTGGGTAACAGTGTACGGAGTCCAATTCAAATCATAGAAACAAGAGACAAACGAAGTTATGGTATACCAAAGGAGAGATGAGGTGAAAGCCAAGGATTACATAATCAAATGAAACAGAGACTAAATACATAAGATTGTCAGAGCAAGGAAAGACTGATAACTGCTTCTTTCTGAAAACATGTATGTTCTCAATCAAAGTGTCTAATACATGCCTACAGGAGGTCAATAGCTCAGTGGTAACGTTTCTGACTGCAACACTGACTGATACTAGTTCGAATCTCAGAAGGGACATAAGTTCCTTGAAGATTGCAGATACGCCTTACTGACTGATGAGTGTCAACAAGCACGAATTCCAGGTCAACCAACTACCTCTAGCCAACTCAACAGCCATTCTGTCTTAGTTTGAAACTCTTTAACAGCACGATCCAACCGAAGTTTAAACTCAAGACCTTCCGGTTATAAGGTAAACTCGTAAACCGTTCCGCCACTGGGAGCCTATTCAATCGCTCATGAATTCCAGTTTCTACAAATTCATGACCACCTCACATGGCCTCACACTCGACCTGGTGGACCCCATTCACTGGTCACTACTACTTCTCACTAGAACTTCAGGCAACTCTGTCTTGTAGCCAGTCACTACGGAACCTCAGTGGATGCGTACTGATGAGGAGTCTCAAACCAGGACGAAACAGTTGTCCCGTACTCCCTGATAGTTTCCAATGATACTCCAAAATTGAAATCATGCCATGATTAAACTTTAAACAAGTATACTTATCAACTCACCTTTTTCAATGTAAAATGCTGTATGAGAAATAAAAAAAGAAAAAAAGGAGGATTAAGTTTTAAATATGAAAATCATAAACACGTACACATATTTCTTTATTTTGTTCCTTTACGGTTCTCATTGGAGCATAGGGCTTCAAGATAGAGTTCTGAAGCTTCGATAGCAGTGATATTAATGTTTAAGAGGTGACGCTGCCAGCCTCACGCCCAACCTTCCATCTTTGCCTACCCTATTACTGACTTAACGAGGTTTAGGAGTACGTTGGCCGGGAGTCGAACCCTGGTGGCCATAAAGGAGGACGAATCGGACTGCTGAGCAGTACACACGCCCTTTGGTGGACAATCCGCCGGATATCGCGTCTACTAAGCCAGAGACGGCGTAAACCGGCATATGCGAAACGAGCCTTCTGTATTCGTGCTGAGATTTCGTCAGCGATCAACCTGCTGTACCACTTCACTCCTTATTTCTAAGCTAGGAGTCGGTGTAGTCCAGTCCTGTAACATCATCTTACATTTGGCGGGAGCGAATCGCATGCCAAACATTCGCAGATTGCAGTTCAGGGTGTTCAGAAGACTCTGCATTCCGTCAGCGTCTTCACCTAGGAGGGAGGACTATATCACCTGCATATTCTAGGTCAACGAGATTATTCCCTGATGGTAAAAAGTCAATCCCTGAGACTCTGAAGTGAGTCAGGGTTAATTCCATTAGTACATCTACGATAAAATTGAATAGAAATGTGTATAGTGGGTATCCCTGACAGACCGGGATTGATATCTCTAGCATTAATTCAAAAGTGTACCACAATAGCGAATCACCTAGGCTGGTGACCTCATCATATTGCAAAATTTGACTGATAGAATTCATTCAAAGCCAATACCAAGGAACAAACACGCATGATATTGATTACTTTACTTTACTTTACTTCGGTTATCTCCTACGGGAGGATGAGCCGGCTTCATGAACATCTCGAATCATCGCTGCCCAGGAGCGGTGATCTGATGCAACGTTTTGCGACAGGGTTATCCAATTAAGAGAGTTCATGAAGTTTCATGGGAATTTGGTACGAGTGATGTCCCCAGAATCGCTCGGCCTTTTGTTTGAGAGTGCAGCTCTAGCCTTTACACAACCAAGTGTGACCTACAAGGCAGTAGGAGTGGAGTAGGGAGTCCACTATCCATTGGCAGCCAGTGACCAGAGTTCGGTTCATACGCCTTTTTGAATGGGGCCAGACATCCAGGACATCCAACAAGCCCTTTGTCCATACGTCTGCCGGTGAGCTTCATACGCCAGTCGTTGGAGGTTTGGAATCAGGGTTTAGCCATCTCCCCTAGACTGTCATCCAATGGACAGTCAACCCGGTGAAGAGCGCCGGGCATCCGCTTTCGCCCTCTCACTTTGGTGAAAAACACCTCCGCCACGTGAAGGCAGTGAGTAGGACTTCCTCAGGAGAGGCTATGTAAGACGCCTGGTCATATGGGAGCATTTCGAGGGGTGTGCGGAAGGGTGGCCAACCCGCAGCGCAAGGCACCCACCCCCGACCATCCTGAGGCTTTGGAGGCCATGATACTGATTACACCCTTGTTGACTGATGAGCTAATACGAAGTTATTCAGCCAGGATGAATTAAGCGGAACGGGATTCGAACCAGGACACATATCACCTGAGAGTCCATTGATCAAAGAATTTGACAGAAGAATTATATCGACAGAAAAAATAAAATGAAACTTACTAGCAAATAATCGTCCGAATGTATTCCCAGCACCAATTGAAGATATAATAAAACCGGAATCTTCTAGCTTCCAATTCATTTCAGATAATAAATCAGGTAACATTAGAAAGGGAATAACTAAACCTATGAAAAAAATATTTTTCAAAAAAACAATAAAACGAACAAAATGAGGAATAAGAATGAGGTGAAAACAAGGAAATCAGTTTGGGAAATCTACTTCATTAAGCATAAAGAACAAGATTCACATATTCAAAACTGTGAAATCAGTTAGTGCCGCTTCTCTATCGTTCTGTGACTTGATATTTGACCAAAAAGCATTTCTAACAGCCTCCTGCAGACTTGTATCAACAACTGCCGTGGCTGTCTCCATACTAAAGATAAGACAGCCATCCAGAAGGGATTGGTAACAAGAAGTTCGGGTATTGAAACAACAAAATACCTATCGCCCAAGTAATATGCTAAAGGAATTAGAGCTAGGTCAGACATATACTTAGAAGACTTTTGATGGACATCACGAGCTGAGATTTGTAAATTCCGGTTTAATAATACTTTGATAAAGCTATTAGCATTAAATAGCGAAACGTCAGTAAAAACAATATCGTTTTGTTTTTCATTCATTGGGAAATACAAAAACCTTTATTATAATGAAGGTCAGTACACTCATTTTTTGAGTTTTGTACCTTTGAAATATAAAGTAACCTGGTAAAGTGTCTGGTTCATAGAGCCAGGTTAATCTGTTCAGACGACTACCTCAATGAGGAGCTTAAGATTATTAGAGAATTACTTAAAAAAAATGGTTATTCAGATAAATTTATTGAGAAAAATATGAATTCAGCACCAAGGAGAGTCAGTATGGTTACAGTTCTGAAAAAAACCAATGTTCATAAAATTGCAGTACCTCGGTGACAACATCAGAGAAATAATAACACAGCGGCTGAAGAATGCAGTAAGGAGAGCTTATTATGCAGCAGAGGTACCTTGTCTCTTCACAACCACCCCTATTCTACGTTCTATGTGTATCTACCAGTTTGACTGCAGCTGCGGAGCCAGCTACATTGGGCGTACAATTAGTCAGGTTCATCATCGTATTTCCGAACATCATCCAACATGGTTAAGCAAGGGACAAACAAGATCTATTGTAGCACACCTTGTAGATAGTGGGCATAAGATTGATGTTAATACAGCATTTAAAATTATTTATCGCATTCCTACTAATCTTAATTTCGCTCTACGAGTTCGTCTTCTACAGACAGCTTAAGCAATAGGAATCCACCTGATGAAGCCAAACCTTTTTGTTCAGAAGCAATTTGTACAGCCACTTTTCTTACCTTGGCCATCGTTACATGAATGTATAAACCGGACTACTTCGCCCCCCTCCCCCTAAATATCTAAAAATTATAAAAATTATAATTGTCCAAATTAATTATTTTGTTTTTTTTTGACCACTTCATCTTTAATTACGTGTTATCCTTGTAAAATTAATTTATTCTAACCATTTCTACCTTTTAATTGTGTGTATTAATTTTCTTCGTTAATTATCGCCCCGTTGGCATGTTGACACTGACTAATTATTGTTAACAAACATATCAGTGCCACTTGATTGGTAAACTGTTGTTTATTGAAATGAAAATGCTATATAGAATATATTAGAGTAGAGCCAGAGAAGAGGATCTAACTGAAAAGTATATATTTCTTCGCTCAATCTTTCTGTTTTTTCTAAATTTTTTTCTTGTTATTCCTTTGCTGTTTCGACTGGAATATACAGGACCTCGAGATTTCAGCTTTTAAGCTGCAACAGCGGTGGTGTTTTTATTACGACACCTCAGCTCTCCTACCAAATAATAAAGGTGAGGAGGTTCAGATGTCCATTGCCTAAGAGTTGAACCCTCGACCATGTATGGTGTGGTTCAAGGAATATTTGACCGCTTCAACTGCCGAATCACTTGCACATCAATTCAATATGATCATTTAAAAAAAATTCTTACCTAGCATAGCTGTCATGCTTGAGAAAAGAAAGAATAGGAAAGTTGGACTTAATAACAACTTCGGTGATAATAAATCTTGCATAAATGCCCCAAGAGGACTCCATGCTGAACAACAATAGAATATGTTCTGACAAATTCGATTACAATGTTGAAAACACTTTGGACAAAGTGTACTTTCCTGATGATTCAACTGGCCATCAATTAAATCAGCAGTATTATCGTCATCAACATCATCTTCGTCTACACCACCAACATTTAATTCGTCACAACCATCCAAATCCACATCAACATCATCATCTATCCCGACACCTATATCATCCCCATCGACGTCAATATCCCCACCGAAATCGGAAATGTCTTCAGGAAGCGGTTGTTGTTGTTGTTGTATATTGACAGCATTTGTTGTTGTGGTTGCTGTTGTTGTTGTCGGAGGTGGTGGCAGTGGCTGCGGTATGGCTGTTGTGCCTGGTATCCCTTCATAATAGCCTTTTTCACAGTCACCAGTTTGATTAGCTGAACGAAATTTAAGACTGTCTAAAATTTCCATATTATTACTGTTTTGTGATGCTATAGAATCCAGCCTGTCTCTGTACACATTTGCTAAGCCTTGATTCATATTGTTCTCCTGAAGGAATGAAAGAGAACAAACAAACAAACAACAAGACAATGATAATAATAAATAAAGTTGAAACATTTAATCCCTTTGATAAACTTAAATAAGGCATTGGACAGGATAACTATCGCTTTACAGCTAGGACAATTCATCACAATAAAACACAAAACAATCGAGCAAAGAATATTCTTTTCGATAAATTCCTCTTCCAGGCTCTACAATTATATATATGTTTATATACACAGAATATTTTAAATTAGTAGTTAATAACAATATTAGCGTTTTTTAAATAATATCGATTTGTAAAGTATGGTCAATGCTATTGCAGTTCATTAAAGATGCTTAAATTATAATAATAATAAAGATATAATAGCAAATAGAATATCAACTAAAATTAGGGAAATTTCACAAACATTGAGGATCATTCAAACCTAGATGGCCAAGGTAATGATAATGACTGAACTAACTTCTTTTCCGTGCATAAATTAGGCTTATTTATATGAATCTCCACAGCCTCAGCAATATTTGGAAGTCGAACTCTTAAAGCGAAATTCATATTCGTAGGTATGCGGTAAATGTCCCTGAAAGCATGATCAACGTCAATCTTGTGTTCTGTCTCCACAAGATGAGACAGAATAGCGCTGCGAATAGATTTTGTTTGACCTTTCCTTAACCAGGCGGGGTGATGTTCGGAACGAGAAACAATAATAATAGGATAAAATGTCTGAGCAGTTACTCAATTATTTAATTCAAATGCACAAGAGGTGGCTCTTGTGGACTAAGTGGTCTGGTGAATAACGCTTCGGCGTTTAAAACTATGGCCACTGGAAACACCGCCACCTACTTCTGGGTGACGAGTCACAAATAGGACGAAATTCACATCCTAGATTCTACTGCTAGTCATTATCCACTAGATGACTTTAAATTACTCATTATGGATAAGGTTTTATTTTGATAAATCACACACAGTGGTGTTATACAGTCATATTTACTGATGACCACCTTTCGAGCACAATTTATTACCGCTCATAATCATATCAAGTCACTACTCACATAACTTTCTTGCTTCATTTATATACATGAGTGGAATTGATGACTAGACATTTGAATAAAAATCACTATGGGATAATGTACATTCAGAAATAATAATATGAGTGTTATCAATCAAATACAGTTAGATGGGAAATAAGACGACTGTTTTTATAGTCAAAATAAGTAACTTGTTAGAATGTTATAATTAATGTATGTGAATTGAAATAGAATTTTAAGATTACTTATTATTATCCTCCTCTGATTTGATTGACTGATGGTAATAACATCTTCCATATCTCTGGTATTTGCATTGAGTCATTTCTGTTGCATGTGTTGTGTTGGGTGTAGACTGGATGAACCAGGCAGGATTCAGTAATCAATCTCTTTCTCTCTCCACCTACCTAGATTACTTCTTAGAATGCTAACCCTCTCCCACGCACCCTATTGTGTGATTTTGTGTTAATGCATGTAGTGCAATTGCTGAGCTTTTTTCTAAGTTACTCATCTTCTCGGGGTCAACCATTCTTACCTTAGCCACTAAATTCTTATGTTCCGACAATCTGATTACCCCCGATCTACTAGTTTGACCTATGCAGTTGACCCCACTCACATTCATGGCAGGGAATTTTGTAAATTATATTATTATTTGCCACCCTAGTTCCTGCTTTATTAAGAATCCTACGTAGGGCATTTCCCATCTGATTTTAATTGATCAATAACACTCATATTATTATTTCTGAATGTACATTATCTCATATTGATTTTTATTCAAATATCTAGTCAGTTCCACTCATGTATATAAATGAAGAAAAAAGTTGTGTGAGTAGTGTCTTGATATGATTATGAGCGGTAATAATTTGTGCTCAGAAGGTGGTCATCAGTTAATATTACTGTATAACAACACTGTGTGACAGTTTATCAAAATAAAATCTTATCCATAATGAAGTTATACTCTACCACAGTGCCCAAGTTTTATACTTATTTCAAATTACTCAGTTATTCTTTTCAGTTAAGTTTTGATTTTTTCTTTAATTAGTTGGACGCATATGTTTGACCTCTGTTGAAGTAACAGCTCCTAGTGAGGACACCTCAACGATGTCTGAGGATTAACTCGAAGCAATTTGGTGGATGGTGACTACTGGCAGTGGAATCTAGGATGCACATTTTGTTCTTTTGGGACTCTATAAAAAAGGAATGTATGTCGAGAACCAATCATATTTTAGTAGGTCAAGTAGTTCATGGTAGGCGAAGGTTGAAGTCTGTGACTAGGAGGGATGATGGATCAATAAAGCAATTCATACTAGATGACTGGAGGCGTTTGGCAGGAAGCCTTCGACTTAGGTTTCGTGCTTCTTGGCACTAACTAGTCAGGCAGGCCAAATACTGAATTACAACAAGAACAATCCAATAACACACAAAAGGAATTGCATACAAACACTATTCAAGAGGGCCAGGACTCACTGCAGCACTCCAACCTTAAGGAAAATTGAAGAACGATATCTGATGGACGTCTTCCAAAGGAATGGATATCCAAGGAATTTAATCAAAAGACATATACCTCCAAGCCAACCTATCACACCAAAAGCCCCCAAGGAAAACACAAAGAAAGTCGCCCTACCATATATAAAGGATATATCAGAAATCACTGCAAGACTCGTCAAACCTTTAGGAATTGATGTCGCACACAAACCAACAAAGTCACTCCATTCAATTCTATGTCAACCAAAAGACTCAATAGCGAAGGAAGATAAAACCAACATCATCTACAAAATAGATTGTATCAACTGAGAAAAACACTACATTGGCCAAAGTGGACGTCCCCTTCGTCTTCGTATCCACGATCATAAGCTAGCCGTCAAAAGACACGACATCCACTCCCTCATATCACTACATACAGACAACCACAGACATCAATTCGACTGGGACAACGTTCAAATATTAGACAGAGGAAACAACAAGAATGCTAGAGAATTTTTAGAAGCTTGGCATTCCACTGAATCATCAATCAATAGACACATCGAGATAGACAGAATTTATCAACCGATAAGAAAGATACCTCACACACAAAGGGTCAAAGTTCAAGTCAAGGAAACAATCACTACTAATACAAGTAGTCTGGAGGGTGTGAAAACACACAAAACAACCAATCACGTCCAAGGCCACCGACCAGGAGAGATGATTAATAAACTCGTGGAGAAATCCTAAAGCTCACTTCAAATTGAAGTATACGCTGGAGATGTCGCCTAGTAGGGCGATGAAAGCTTCGCAAATTAACTATCCAGCTCAGAGAACACAACCACATCAAAATCATCCACCTGAGCTACAAATCTTCTCCATCATACACTAGTAGGTCGCCCAGTTATCTATTATTCACATTGTTTATTATTTTGATTGACTGTACAATTTATATACATTCAAATGGCAGTGTTAACTAACGATTTGCTATTCCAACTAATACAGTTTCTGATATAATTTTCATTTGCTTTTATTGGCTATTTACATTCCAATATTTGTGGATTTGCGAATAGCAGTCAGCTCTCTGCCTCAACTTCACTGGCTTTGAAAAGGCCTTCAGAAAGACAGAGAGGTGATTTGGAAACTACTTCGCTACTACGGGGTGCCGCCAACAATTATACATCTCATACAACAGTTGTATGAGAACGCTGCATGCCAAGTAATCCACAACGGGAAACTCACGGAATCCTTCGAAATGAAGACGGAGGTAAGACAAGCTGATTGCCTACTATCTCCAGTGATTTCCCGACTGCGGGTGGTAGACTGGATAATGCGACAGACAGCTAAGCATAAAACGGTCCCACACAAAATACTTGGAGGATCTGGACTTCGCCGATGTGATATATGTCTGATTTCCCACAAATTGGAAGCTGTGCAAGTGAAAAGCAACAAGTTGGCAGAAGAAGCATCCAGAGAAGATAGGTCTTCAGGTGAACATAGAGAAGACAGAGGTGATGATGAACATTCCTGGCCAACAGCAACAGCAACAATAAGAGACAACAATCAGGATAAATGGGAGAAATCTGACAGAAACAACCTCCTTTACCTAACTAGAAAGCATCGTTTCAACTACAGGCCGACGGAACTGATAGGGATATGAAGGCGAGGATCTATCGGGAAAGCAAGCTGAACTTTCATTACTCTCAAGTATGTGTGGAGATCAACAGAAAGCACTCAGTATGTAAAATAAGATTTGGATTTTCAACTCTATGTGAATTCAGTGCTACTATATACGGATCAGAGACTTGGCACTGCGCCGTGTTACGAAGGCCACTTCGAACAAACTACAGACCTTCATCGACAGCTGTCTTCGTTAAACTCAACTCAAAATCAGATGGCCGATCAGAAAAGATCATCAACATGGATCTCTGGGACCGAACCAACCTAACAGGAACTAATTGTGGGACTTATATGCAGGACGAAATGGAGGTGGATTGTGGTCATACTCTGAGGAAACAAACCATCAAGTGGGTGACATCACACACCAGGCCATCGCTCGAGTGTAACCCAACGAATGGGAAGTGGCGAGTTGGTCGTCAGTGCGAGGGTGACATAGAGGAGGTCATATGAAGAGGAGATGAAAGCAGATATGGAGCCAGAT
>OX235277.1:25177024-25446160 GCA_944472155.2 Trichobilharzia szidati | reverse complement strand
ATCCTTTCGAGAGACTTGGTCGTACTTTATATATGACTCTAAAACAAGTCTCTAATGATGCTGCATGACCAGAGGTAGTAATGTGCTCCAGAATTGAGCTGTTAACTGTTCTACGTTCTCATTTTGACAACCATATTGGTAAGTGTTCATGGGTATGTCTAGATAATGTCCTGCTGGTAAGGCCTAGGTACTTAGCTCCACAATGAAGTTGCCAACAGAGGGATCTTGCCTTTGACGTTTATATGAATAAGAGCATATATGGAGGAGGTGAGGCACAGAGAGGCAGCAAAGGACATCTTTCGAATAGTTCTCGACAGGCGGTTTTGCAGTACCTCACTAACAGTATTTCCCTTGGATTTCAGATTTACCATTAATTATTACTTTGGCAATATCCAGGTTTGGAAGAGTATTGATCTTTTTCTCTAGATGTTTATCGATGAAGGAGGCTGGATATCTATTTTTGATTAGGGTTTTCTGAAGCATTCCAACTCGTTATTCAATGTGTCTTCGGTGCATGTACGGAGATTGTCGTTGCACGACAGGCGATGTGACGAATTTCGAATGACATTACTGAACCTGGACAGCAGCATTATTATCGCGTTTATATTACTCCTCTTCCGTCAACTTGCTGGCTTTTGCTTGTAAATCTTTGAGTTAGTGATATATGAGAAATTACTCAACCGTGAATTCCATATCTTCTAGGGTCTACTGTCGATCCTACGTATGCCCATCTTCTTACCCATCACGATTTAGAGCATGATACAGTTTACGACATTTAGCACGATCATCGTGATAGGAAACATGTAACCTGACCTGATGTTATTTACCTTTAGTGGTTATCTGACATACAAAAAGTTTTGATTGTGGTGCAGACTGAATTCTGTCAGTCAAGTTTGCAATGTGGCCATCATGCTAGGTGGCTCTCCATCACGATGCACTCAGAATTGTCGTTATTAGATGGTTGGAAACAATCAGCAGGAAGACTTTTGACAGGCAGTAACATCACGATGTTAAATACAACTATAAATTATACAATGTTCAGATTCTTCCTTTTAGGAGAAGGGTTTCAGTTAAATTTATAGGAATTTTGAATACCAATCTCCTTCTCCTTAATGACTACAAGATTATTAATTAATTACAGGATTTCATTAAGAACTGACATCCGTTAGAGGACCATTGGAAAACCTCGGAGTACTGAACAGCTGTTTCGTCCTAGTTTGGGACTCTTCACAGTGTGCACCCACCTCCAGGATTCGAACCCAGGACCTTGTGGTTACAAGGGGAGCTCGTAGGCCATTTTGCCACTGGGACTCGATCCAGCCTATGAATTTCTACTTCTGCCAATTCACGATATAGCGTAACCACTGGCCAGTGTCAGCGCTTGCAACTATTTGTCCTCACATGCAACCTGCTGTACCCCAATGTTCACGAACTCTCATTAGAACCCACGTAACTACCTACCTGAATAAGGCCGGTCACTAGTGGGCATCAGATGGATATTCAAGTGTGGCTTTGCTGGGATTTGATTGGTTACAGGGTTTCATCATGAGATGATATCTACCCCCGGTGTTTGCGTGCTGATGAGGAGTCTCAAACTAGGATGAAGCAGCTAACCAGTATTCCCAGCTGGTTTTCCAATGTTTCTCTAACCGATGTCAGCTCATGATGAAATTTTGTAATTAATCAGACCAACACCTGAATACTATTTATTATCATTATTATTCCCTTGGGTCCCAAATGGAATATAGGGCTTCAGCAGCACAACCCTCCCCTGATTTTCTGCAGTCTTTCTTAGTCGCTTCCATAACTGCCAATCAGCTTTCATTTCCTCTCCCTCATACTTACTCTTTCATGTTACCCTGAGACCCACAACTAACTCGTCGTTTTCCCTTGGAGTTCTCGTCGAGGTTTATCCTGGCGTGTGGTGTCACTCAACGGTCTCCTCAGCGTATATCTAACCCATCTCCAGTTTCTTAGTTATATTTCTTGGAGAACAGGCTTTTGACTGATATGTTGCTCGATTTTCTTACTGCTTATGCTTCCTGGCCAACCATCTTATCGTTAGTACCGAGATAAGTGAACTGTTGATAGAAGTCGTCAGTAGCCTGTCGGAAATGCTCTTCGTGACCTGCTGGTCAAGTTTTTGAATGACGTACAAGCGGGTCACTCACTGAACTCGAAACCATGTACCGAATAATCAAATGAATGATGTCATGACCTCAAGAGCCTAGATACGACCCTTGGTTGGGTTGTACCGCTGAAGAGTCTCAAATTAGGAAGATTTCCGGTAATTCCCTGATTGATGTCGACTTGTGACTTATCATTTTTATTTCTTTGAGTTCCGAGTGGAACATAGGGCTTCAAGTTTGAGCTATGAAGTTCCAGTTTCAGTGGGGTAGTCTCACCTAGACCAAACTACCCTCTTTACAGGGCCAACAACCGCCTAGCCGAGGACTGGAGTATAAGGTGTGCAATACTGAGGTTAGGCGTCGAGTGCTAGGTAAGGGGGGAAATCAGTCGACATGGCTATGAAGCTACAGCGACTGAGATGGTTAGGAAATGTGTTACGTATGCCTAGTCATCGTATGCCTTCCTCGACGGGCAATGTTAGCTGAAATAGTAGTAGGTTAAAAAAGAGCCAGTAATGGTCAAACGAAAACATGACCTCGTCAGTCAATGTAATCCACAACAGTTAGTTTAAGCCGGACACGTAGGGAGATGTAGACTTCCTGGTTGGGGTCCTCGGCACGGTAAAAGCCAATGGTTGGAGACAATTGGTGATATGGCTAGCTCAAAATCGTTCTTGGTAATGGCTGGCGCAGATGCATCCACTCCTTGTGACTTATAATACCCAATGAAATTATATTGTTCTTCGATATTACTATTCCTTTGTCTCACACCTCTGTTTACTATCTCTATTATGCATTTCTTCTACTTTCTTCTCTTGCTTTGTGTGCTACATGGAGGGAGTGTGACGACTTGAACTGCTGCACATCGGTGCAAAGTTCTATGTCGAATATAGACAGACAGACAGAGCCAAGGACTAGGAGTGCATTGGCGACGGGGAATGGAACCTCAGATCACCGCCGCATTACCAACGTAAAGTCAAACGAAAAGGTGTATAATAATAACAATACGAGGATAATACTATAAACTCACCAAGAAATAAATATAATCCAACAATTAAAGCACCAGGTGTCAATAGAATAGATCTTTCTTGTACATTTAAATCTTCACCCAGCTCAGATATTGGTATACAACTCCCGACAGTTGGATGATGAACACGATCACTACGTGGATATCTGATTGGACCAGTTTCATTCGACTTCCAATCACGTGATATTGCACGTAGACTAGAATATGGACAGACAGGATTCAACAGTAATCCATACGTGAAACACACACCATCCACTAATACCATACAACAGAATGATCCAAGGACAACAATCCAACCCCAACCACCATCGGGTACAACATCTTGTGCATTGATTTCTAAAAAGTAAACAGATTAGGCAATTAAAATAGACGTTATGTTTATTAACAGAAAATATATATATAATTACAGTTTTCTCCAAAAGAAAACTGACCTTTAATTTGTGCTATTATCAATATCAAATAAATTAATAAACGTCAGTGTCATCTTGTCAACCCATAAAAATGTACCTATCTACAAGAATTTATTTCACTTATTTGGTTTATAGGTGTATTATCATATATCTTATGACTTTGCCCATTGATTGATATCAGTTAGAGAAACATTGAAAACCAACAGTGAGTACTGGACAGCTGTTTCATCCTAGTTTGGGAATCATCGGCAGTACGCACCAACTGGTTAAACCCATGATCAAACTGGAAAAGCGAATCTAGTCCTTATAAAACAACTCTTGGAAATTAGTCTGATGCTCGCTAGCAACTTGCTGCTACAGGAGGGAGTTTCCTGGACTTCTAGTGAGAAGTCGCGAACAGTGATGTTTATACAGTCGAGAGTGAGGATGGAGTTCCAACCGATGACATTGGTTGGTGCCAGTCGCGCTAAAAACACGAACTGGTAGAAGTTAGATATCACGGGTAGGACATTGAGGAGTTGGGTCTCAGTGGCTGAATGGTACACGAGCTTGATAGCCTTGTAACCGGAAGGTCCCGAGTTCGAACCCTGGCAATGGGGTGGGTGCGTACTGCCAATGATTCCCAAACTAGGTTGACGAAACAGCTGTCCAGTACTCCCTGTGGCTGGTTTTCAATGGTTCTCTATCTGATATCAATCCGTGGTGAAACTCGAAAAACAAATCTAATCTTCACAAAACAACTAGAAGTTAATTGGTGGATGGTGACTAGCAGTGGAATCCAGGATGCGAGTTTCATCCTGTCCGGGACTCGTCGTCCAGATGTACCTGCATTTCTCAGTGACTGATGTTGTTCCAACCGAGGCTCGAACCCGGTGCCCATAGTTTCAAACACCAAAGCGTTATCTATTAGACCACCTGGGCCACATGAGCCACCTCTTGTTCAACAGGTCCGTCGATTGATTGGACCGAAGTGCTCGGTCTCAGGTCTCAAGTGCTGGGTTATAGCCTCAGTGGGAAAATCATCACTCACTGCGGAATGCAGGTACACCCAGATGACGAGTCCCAAATGGGACGAAATGCACATCCTGGATTCCAGTGCTAGTCACCATCCACCAATTAACTTCTAATTACATGCCCAGACATCATCGAAGTATCTGCACAAGAGGCCAACATGTCAACCTGAGACTCAGCACTTCGGTCTAATCAATCGACGGGAAAATCTAAAATTCAATTAAATTAGAAAACAAATCCTGAGAATTTCTCTTAGATTGTTGTTGGTACTGTTCTAATATAAATGATTAGTGCATCTTTTAGTGCCAGTATTGTAGCAAGTTCGTGATTTTTTTTGGAATAATAAATTATAAAAATAGGACAGACTGACTGACTGGCTGGCTGGCTGGCTGGTATCAACATAGAATTTAGCACACAACTTGCCAAACTCCATTTGGCACATGGATGGAGACAAAACAGAGAAAAACGATATTCGAAAAGACGACAATAAGCAGAAATATGGAGGAGAAACAGCGGCAACATGCAAAAACAATAGGTTTATTTTAGATACGCTAGATTACAAACAGCGAATATATACGCGCGACTGAGAACGATTTTAAGCCATGGCTTGTTCAAACCAACAACCAAGGGCTTCAGTGATTGATGTCATGTTTTCATTTGACCACCACTAGCTCTTTTGCAACCTGATCCACCCATGTCAGCTAAAATTCCTGGTCGAGGAAGATGATGGTTAGGCATGCATAACACATGTCTTAGACACCTCAGTCGATGTACCTGCACAACCTTATCTACTGATTTTCCCTCCTTGACTAACACTCGACGCCTAACCTCAACATTACTAACCATATTATACCACATAACATTTTGGATAGAATGCAAACACATATGATCAAAAACAACTAGTCTTTTCATGTCTTACTAGATAGTTGGAGACAATCGGCCACAGGAAGCCTTCGACCTAGGTTTCGTGCTAGTTGGCACTCACCAGTCAGCAAGACGTATCTGCAACCTTGAAGGAACTCATGTCCCTTCTGGGGAGATTCGAACCCGTGTCACCCAGTGCTGCAGTCAGAGACGTTAACACTGAGCTATTCGGACTGATAGAATTCAGTCTGCACCAAACAAAGGACTAGCTAGACAAATCAGACTAGTTACTAGTGTCCAATCAAAATACCCACTACAGTCCTTCAGGAGGTCGATTGCGAGCCAGCCCGAATAGCTTAGTGGTAGCGTCTCTGACTGCAGCACTGGGTGACGCGGGTTCGAATCTCCTCAGAAGGGACATGAGTTCCTTCAAGGTTGCAGATACGCCTTGCTGACTGGTGAGTGCCAACTTGCATGAAACCTGGGTGGTCCAAGGTTTCCTGCCGATTGCCTCCAACCCTCAAACATCATCATATCAATGTGCACCATGATGGTGAGCTACCTAGAATGGTGGCCACATTGCAAACCTGACTGATAGAATTCAGTCTGCAGCAAAGAAAGGACTAGACACGTCGCACTAGTTACTAGTGTCCAATCAAAATACTTTCCATGTCTTCCACTTCCACTGGCCATGTCTCACAGCCAAAAAGGAGGACCGAGCGATCTGCTGAGTAGTACATACGTCTTTTGGTCGATAGACAACTGGATATGACGTCTACGCCAGATATGGTACAGGCTGGGAAATGCCACACGAGCCTTTTGTATCCATACGGAGATTTCTTCAGCGATCATCCCGTTGGGGCTGGCTGATGCAACTTCTCAGATAAGTGAAGTGGTCAACACGCTGTACCATTTCACCCCATATTTTTTGAGCTAGAAGTTGGTGTACTCCAGACCTGTGGAATCACCTTACATTTGACAGGAGCAAATCGCATGCCAAACATTCTAAGACTGCTGCTCAGTGTGTTCAGAAGACTCTGCATTTTGATCAGCGTCTTCACCTAGGAATAGGACTATATCATCCGCATATTCTAAGTCAACAAGACTATTCTCTGGTAACAAGTTAATCCCTGAGTTGCTGAAGTCAGTTAGGGTTAATTCCATTGGTATACCTATGATGAAATTAGACAGGAAAAGGAACAGTAGGCATCCCTGACGGACACCACTGGTTGTCATCACAGTTGTCAGATGACAACTCTCCATAAGCTCTTAAACGGTTGCATGATTTCAAGTAGAGTGCCTTGATTAGTGCAATGTACTTTCTCGGCACTCCCTTCACGGCTAAATATTGACATAGTACCTCTCGATCGATGGAGTCTAATGGTGCCTTCAGGTCGAGAAATGTGGCAATTGTTGGACGTCGGTAAATATCCGCCTAAGTTCGAGAATCTGTTGAAGGCTGAATATACGATCAATACACCCTATGTCTGGCTTAGAACCTGCCCGGTCTTCTCGTGTTTGTTTTTCTCGAGCACCACTTAATCTACGCATTATTATTGAGCCTAGAACTTCAGATAACATATTGTTCAAGCTAATTCCTCTGTGATTATCACAGGAAGACTAGTCTCTCTTCTTGTATATCGGGACAATCAATGACTTACACGGGACTATCCTTGATTCCAAGATGTTGCCTAGCATCTCGGTCAGCAGTCTTTCACCTCTGTCCTTAAACACCTCTGGTGTAGTTCCACCAGGTTTTGCTGTTTTGCCTTTCCCCAAATTAGAAACTGTCTTTGTAATCTCAGTTACAGACGGAGGATCAGTGTCTACATCCTATTCAGGTAGATGTTAGACGCTAGGCAAGTTGATCGTGGCTTTAGGTGAGCTAAATAGCTCCCAATAGTACGTATGGTTTCTACGCATACACACTAACTGTCACATGCACCAAGGTGAGATAAAACATCAAGTGTTACAACACTGTCTATAAATGGCACTGAAATTTTGGCAATTAAACCCACCCAAGATAAGAAGATTGCTTATCGATTGGGTGTGAATTTTGTCACAAAATAATATCAGCTAAAAAGAACCATTGAGAATCAACGAGGAGAGTTATGCTAACTTATGATGACGGGGGGTTGGATGGGGCGGAGGGAATTGCATCAAACACAGGAGTACTAAGTTACAGTTCAACTACTATCTCTGAATCCCACAAACCCCTGCTTTCTTACTTCTATCTTCTTTTTTATTCCTTCACTTTCCCAGTGGAACATAGGGTTTCATGCTAGAGGCTTGAAGTTTCTGTAGCAGTGTTGTTTATTTTTACAGGATGGGGTTGCTAGCCTCATGCCCAACCTTTCCTCTTTAGCAGCTTTATTGCTGGCTTAACGAGGTAAAGGAGTGCGTCGGCCGGGGATCGAACCCCGGACCATGTGCTTGGTCGGCGAGCATCCTAACCGCTGTGCCACCGACGCACAAAGGAGTGCATCAGTCACGGACTTCTATCAATTCGCTATAATACGGAACATCATTTTCTCTAATATTACCTTGAAAATTACCTAACACCTACCGACAAACATGTTTCATAATTTACACTAGCAGAACTTACCAGCGCGTCGGTGGCATAGCGGTTAGGACGCTCGCCGACCATGCACAGGGTCCGGGGTTCGATCCCCAGCCGACGCACTCATTTACCCCGCTAAGCCAGAAATAGAGCTGGTGAAGAGGAAAGGTTGGGCATTAGGCTAGCAACCTCATCCTGTAAAAATAAACACTGCTACAGAAACTTCAAGCCTCTAGCTTGAAGCCCTATGTTCTACTGGGAACGTGAAGGAATATAAAAAAATAACTTACCAGCAACAGATGTATGATAGGCTTGATCAATAACCGGACCAGTTTGATATTGGACAACATGATTTCCTGGTTGAATCAGATGAGGAGGATGACCACGATAGGCTATTAATCCAGCTTCAGCTTCCTTTAAATTATTACACTGTGATGATGAATAATGAGATGCAGATGCTACATCAATAGGAAATTCACCGGCACCAGTTGGATAAGCTGGTGGCAGTTGTCCAGATGAAGGAATAACTGGATTATAAGGCTGTGACTGTTGGAATTGCTGTTGTTGTTGCTGCTGCTGTTGCTGTTGTTGCTGCTGATCTTCCTTCACCTTTTCGTGTAATTCCTAGAAGAAGAAATAATTGCAAAGGGAATGAAAAATGAAATGTTACTGAACAATCTTCCCGAAGCAAGTGGATAACACTTGCCACCATAAACAATCTGGTATGGCCGATGGTGGATAGACTTCGACCGTCCGGTCGAAATGCTGTCATGTGGTCACGTCTCTCGACTATAATATTGGCGAGCTCACGCAGTGGCATACCGCAAGCCCTACTCACAGCATTTAATATCCTTCGTAATATGATATAGTCTTTACTGAGAAGCCCAGGAAAGATTAATGGAGAACAATAGAGTACAATAAGTAAAATACAGGAGTCTAAAAACTGCAGAAGTAAAGGTTAGTTGATACCTGGTTGTCTTAACTTTTTAATGTAGAAGGTAAGACGAAACATTTTCTTAGAGATTGATAAGATGTGGGATGACCATGAAAGGTCAGAGGAAAGAACTAATCCAAGGTATTTAATGCTTGATTTGGTTTCAATTTCTGTGCCATCTATGCTACAGGCATCATGGGAACTAACTAGTTCATGTATGTCATGTCGATGCTTGAAAGTAAAGTTAACTGCCTGACATTTGGAAGGATTTAACATAAAACCATTTGACTTCGACCACTTGCTGATGTCCAACAGAAAGCTATTAAGTTTTGAGCAGTCAGACTTGGAAGTGATAGGCAGTGATACAGTCAGATCATCCACATATTTGACAAAGTTAGTTTCGTTTAAATGAGGCAGGTCGTGTGGGAAGAAAGAAAAAAGAAAAGGAGAGAGGACAGCACCTTGAGGAACACCTGCTTCTGTAAGCGAGGCAGAAGAAGAATTGCCATATATATACAGTATACTGCATTCTATCAGAAAAATAAGAATGCAATCAACTCTTAGCCCAGGATCCTGTTTGCGTCAACGAAAGCTTATTTAATAAAAGGCCCCTAGGGACAGAGTCAAAAGCAGATGTATATTCTAGGAAAGCACCACGAACATATTTGGCACCTTTGTTTAAACAAGGTAAGTCCTATTTACTGCCTTCACGCAGTAGGGTGTTCCAAGCATAAGTGAAAGGGAGAATTAGAACCTCTGACACCTACAACAGGACTGGAAAATCCTGATTACAAATCTATGGTATACATAGACTTCGGAATCCGAATAGCGTATTAACCCATTGATCACTGGAGACCATTAGAACGTGGCTCCTAAGTTTGCTCCACTTTGTTGTTGTTGTTCAGACTTCAAGTCAAAGTCTCGACGGGCGTCTCTTAAGATAACCACCTGTTCCCGTCTGAGAGTTCCAGCAGTATCCCAACTATGGCACAAACTATGAGATTTTGTTTTTCAAATCTCTTGATGCTCGTAAATCACCAAATTCGTGTTTTTATAATGATAATATTAATAATAATCAACAACCATTTGCAATTTCATGCACAGTATACAATGAACCACGCACCTATTGACAATGAAGGCTAATAATACTAACTGGTTGTCCAAACCTCGGTAGTAGGTCGGTGAAGGGGGGTTCGAGCTTATAATCCATCAGTTAGAAGTCAACCGCTTAAACCAGTGAGCCACAGCTCCCTACGAAAAGTAGCGTTAGAAATCGAGTATTTAATGAAACTCTAAGTTGCACGTAATTAATACCAAAAAAGTATATAAAAATTGGGACTTCAACTAATTGACTGAAAGTGAAAGGAAACTTGAGTCGATGTGCTGAGATATGACGATATATATATAGTCTATATTTTAATTTTATTCATCAATTTTTTACGAAAAAAGAACAAAATACACATCTAAAACAATTAGTTCCCTTTATGAATTTAGATAAAGCAATAAGAAGACGTAATTTGTCTGAATCGTGTAATGTTGTATTTGTGCAACACATTACAAACAATCTGATCCATCACACACGGACTTGTCATAGGAATACACATGTATGAAATTAATAAAGAGTTAAGAGGTGGGAAAATAGACTTAGGTCAAGTTAAAAGGACATATTGAAGGTCAAAATAACAATGAAGATCACTAAACCAAATAACAGAGGTAATAGTACATCTGCCCTGACTGGTATCAAAACAAAGTTTACCAAGGAAGGTAGGTTTAGTGTGATGACGAATTGTTTTATAGAGAGGTTTAGAAAACGTGTGTTAACGTCAATTTTATGTCCTGTCTCCTCTGTAATATGTGTCGCAATAGGGGAGCTAGGTCGTCGTCTGTTCTCAGCATTAATGGATTCTGAAGATTCCATTTGTTTCTGGAGCCATTTAGGAATATGCTCTGAAGCCAGCCCTTACTTCCAGAGATCGATGAGTCCTCCCTATGTATGTGTGTCGACAGGTACATTCAAATTGGTAAATACAGTGGGATGTGACATCATTTTTCGCATGTTCAAACGGCTTAGATAGATATATTGGCTTTACATTCTCAATTATTATGATATTGGCTGCATAAAAAGTGTTTTTAACAGCAGCGTTCAGTATTTGTCTAGTTATCAAGCTGCTATGATGCCCCATATAGAGTAGCTTGATGTACACGTCTTTCTTACGGGCGAGTTGAAGATTGGGTCTTAGTGTTCTGACCGCTTTATATCTCCTGATGAACTTGTCTGGATAATTATTATCAACCAGAGTTTGTGTCAACTATCTTTCTTCCTCATCAAGTGTCTTCAGTGCATATACATAGGATTCTACTGAAGAGGCACCTTACTAATGCTTCTCTTTTGTACTGAACAGGGCAGAAACTGTGGTAATTAAGATCCTGTCCTGTTCAGGTAGGTTTTCTGTAAATAGATTTTTTCATTGACCCATCAAGCCGTCGACTAAGCAATATGTTCAGGAAAGATAAACAATTATCTTCCTCTTCTACAGAGAGATGTAAGTGATATGCTATTCTGAATGAATGAAGTTCTTTCAACAGATGATGGAATTCGGCATCACATTAAACCCCCCTTGGTAAATTTTGTTTTGATACCAGTCAGGGCAGATGTACTATTACCTCTGTTATTTGGTCTAGTGATCTTCATTGTTATTTTGACCTTCAATATGTCCTTTTAACTTGACCTAAGTAGTTTATTTTCACCCCTCTTAAGTTTTTATAAATTTCATTTATATTCCTATGACAAGTCCGTGTGTGATGGATCAGATTGTTCGAAATGTGTTACACAAATACAACATTACACGATTCAGACAGACAAATTACGTCTTCTTATTGCTTTATCTAAAATACACATCGTTAAAAAGCCAGCTACCTTTAAAAACAGCCTTAGATCTTCACTGCCTGTACTATCTTCATTAGCTTCACATTGTAGTCGATCTTCTTCTTCTTCGGTTGTTAACTGATTTGGTTGTTTAGTTGATTCTGTTACGGCGGTGGGTACTTTGACGGATTCTTCAGTCATGTAGAGATTCTTTATCTTGGTTCTTCAAATGTTCTCCAACTGTTTCCTTTTTTAAGCCAAATATGCTGTTACAAAGAAATAATTTATTGCACCTACAATAAGAAGTAAAAGGATAACGATAGGTGAAGTAGTCGCATAATATGAATAGCATCAAAATATTCGGCTGAAACATTCTTATTTTTATTCGACTATAATTCTATTTCGCCTAGATTTCAGTGGTGTGATAGACAAAGGTTGCATATTTATTCACTCATCTCATGAAAACCAAAATACTTTTTGTTATTATGACTAAAAACAACAAAAGTGTAGGACTCGGACAATGATACTTAGTTGGACCAATGTGCTAACTGTAAAAATCATTCTGCTGAAAAACTAGTGCACCACTCGCTTTTATAACACAGTTCATGAATAGCACGTAGTGAATATAAGAAAAATTTGAACGAACAAGACAGAACTGCTGGCCAACTGGTTGTGAGGTGCTCATAGAAGAAGCTAAACTTTTTAAGTTAGAATGATAAAAGAAAATATAAATAACTTTATGCGAAGTTCATAACAAATTAAAATAGTCTAACGTTATCCCTTTTCATGAGCAGTATGCCACTTGTCCTTACACTAACCGAAGGCTGGTCAAAGATGTTTATTTCACCTGAATAGTGCTCAACATGTCCGAAAATTATAATACAACTCATAAGGGTAAAAAAGTAAAGGAACGTCAGTTAAAGACGTACGAAAAATTATGTAGAAACTATTCCAGTTTGCCCTCATGCACTAAGATTTTGTATTTGTATAGTAATAGTCCAAAAACAACAGAAATTCCTCCCCACTTTGTTCAAAAGCATAATTTTTCTAGCGAGATCAATAGGAAGTTCTACGACCAAGTAAAAACATTTCGAGGGAATTTCAGGTTTATTCAGGGAAATTTCGAGGCAACTTAACGAGGAAATTCAGATAATATTTTCCTGAGAAACAAAATTTTTTCCGAAAAATCCCCTAATTACCCTTAGCCAAAACCCGAATTGCCAAGAATTTTTTATTTGGGGAAAAGCTATCTACTCATTCTCTATATTATAATCAAGATGATAAAACGTGCCCCTCAAATTCAGGCTAATCAAAACCTAAGGCAGATAATTGTCTAAAACGACATGAAACTGCTTTGTAATCATATGGTTAAATAATAAAAAAAATTTATTTTAAAAATGTGCATGAAATCAGAGGCGGAGATGGATGCATCCATCATCAGGGCAGCATACCTTGAGCAGCTTCCGGGCTAAAATTATGCAGCTTGTCGCCAGTCAATCACTTGAATTATTTCCCATCTTAATTTAAGCTGTTTACTAAATCCAGACTCAACAAACGACATCTGCAGGAACAATTTCGAAAGTCGCGGCAAAAATAATTAATAACCTTCAAGTTGGTGTAAGTAGCTCAAAAGAAGCAGAAAGTACTTCACAATAATATTTGACTGTACGTACTCTAGTCTTTGATCGCACTTAAAATTCTGACCTTTGGTTTTCTTCTGCCTGTATCTTATGTTTAATATCTTTTTACGAGTTTTATAAGCCTTTTTGATTTTATTGGCTAGCTTCGTGTTATTGCGGAACGGTTTTATTCATTATTCTTTTTATTTTTGATTACAGCTTGATGCCACACTGCATTTTCAGTACATGTATGGCATTTTCAGCATGGATATCGGTAGCCCAAATTTTGCAGGCCGACCATAGATATCGGCAGGAGATCGAATCCCGGACCATGTGCATGGTCGGCGAGAGTCCTAACCACTGTGCTACCGGCGCTATTTCGTGAATTCTGGTACAGTCTGCTCCACCGACTACTCCAGCTTCACTCAGATTAGTAAGAGAAGGTAATTGAATTTATTTTGGAGGAAATGTGTGGTTTTTACCAGGCCAGTGGTACTGCTAGTACAGTAGGGAAGTGTACATAAATAGGTGGAATACTTCTAGTGCCAGCAGCACCGTTCACGGATGTGCGCAAATTTATCATTTTCGCATAACAGCTTTGTCAGATAGAACAAAGTGGCACACCTTTCGATAGTCAGACAACTAACCATTAGCTCAGTAACCTTTTACCCAGTTATTATTGACTTCGTTTATCCTACAGAAATATCAGAACGAACGCTGAAGATACTGTAGGTTACACTCTGAATGATTCTGAAATATGCAAAGCTACTGAGTGTCTGGTATTCTAATCATACTTAGGAGTAGTTTATTTGAAGTTTACTGCAGTATTATCTCAATACAACAACTTTTTTCCACTTATTCAAGAGCCTTTATATTTTAAGTCAAGCCAAGCACTTTATGCGTTACCTCGGTGATGTGAAGAGTGATGTGATGGAATTTGTAAGCAACTTTAAGCCTATATTTTGCAAAGATAATTCACTGTTCATAGTGTGCTTCACTTAGGTGACGAGGTTGAAAGCCATGGGTTGTTAGACAATTTCTGATGCCTTCCATCTTTATGTAATATCCGCGTCATTCGGGAGTTAGTGGCAGGTAACAATAACCCTACTGTCCAAATACGTAAACTTATGGCAGAAAGATAGTCGGTAGGAGTTCAGTCTCCAATCAAAGAGATTGCAGGTGGTGCCTCCTTTAGTTTTACCAAGCAGACGGTTTCACTTTTGCTTTCATTTAATAGTGGCAACCCAGACAAATTTGCTCTGGTGGACAACAACCCAGGAAACCTATGTGTAATGATCAGTGATAAACAATCAAAATCCCTTGCTTATAAGAAACCTGAGCCTTTTCTTGATGAACCATTAGATTTAATGGATAGTAGGATGTTTCGGGTTGATAACTATTATGATGGAGTATTACTGGGTCATGAACTTGTCTCGCTTGACTGGTATACGACGATGTAACTGACAGATCATTCAAAATTATCTTAACTGAAACAGACGCAAAAGTCAGAGTGAGAAAGTCGATGAATGGAATGACCACAGAAACTCAACAACTTTATCGAACCAAATACATGTTATATTTACGAAACCTGAAAAGCTTGAGTCAAAAATAAAAGGATCAAGAATGTCCAATAAGGATTAACGTCAGTGAAATGTGTTGAGCATTTTGGAATAGATCAAATAAAGTATAATCAAATGTCAATGTTTTACAGACAAACTTGTCATTATGTGTAAGCCACTGAAATATAATTATACTTTATTTGTCCACTAAGGATGTCTCCTCATTGCATGCATAGTTATGAATTCACAGCTAACAAAGAAGCTTATCTGTCTCAATTTTAACTTCGAAAAACAAACACGTATCATTAATCATAAAAAAATTCAAACGATTTAAAAGCGAGTTCATGACCGAGTAATTACTATGGACGGAGGCGGCACTGTATGCTGATTATCTTAGCGTAATGGAACGTATTAATGTGATTGTGAGGATGCCACTACACGGCATCCTAAAGTCTTTAGGAAGATGCCAGGAAAACTGTGGCGCGACAATATCGAGCTTTGAAACCAAACTGTCCGACAAGGAATACCATAAACAGTTCGACATAGAACTCGGCTCTTTGTTAAACTCAGACTTCACCCTACCATTTGGCCGGATATTGAATGTTTCATTAGATCCAAAATAAATCATACAGTTGTAACGGAGAATTTGCCATTCTGTGATACGTAAGTAGACCTTGTTATTCATTGTGGTGGTCGAGCGCTTTAAACCGTTCGCACCGGCGCCGTAGTGCCGAAAGGTGACGAACTTGGCGAAAGTTGAAATATAAACAAAAGCAGTGGAAGGCTAAATACGCGAACTTGGAGGCTATGAAATCAAAAGATTTCCGAGAAGTGCTATTAAATTATAGGACTTATAAATAATTTTACATGCAATTAGTCTTCCGCTGTGGTCATTTGCAGAGCGTGAGCATTTGATAGACTTAAGTGACTCATAGATTGAATGAAGTGGTACTATATCCTTCATGGAATAGTACCACTCCATCTGTTGCTCAACTCACTGTGCTACTGCCTTATAGTTGGGGCAAATTTTCTGTCATCTTACGAATGACTAATACCAGCGATCCTAGTTCGGATAATTTCTTGATTAGGGGAATAATTCGCGATGAACTACATGCTGGCTTTAAGCATTACCATTGTAACTACAGAAGACAAGACACGGAAGAAAAGTACATTTTTCACTGATCAAACCACTGTTTATATATATGTAGCTTATATTCTTTGACGAATCACTGAGCGTGTAATTTTGGTTAACATTAAACGGTATGAAATAGAATGTTCAAATATACATAGTATTCTGTTGCTAACGCAGAATTGGACTGTGGGAATGATATTCCGACTCTAGCAACAAACAGAATGTTCAAATGGATATATCGTATCCTGTTGCTAGTGTCATATTGAACTACTGATTAGCAGATTTCGTAGTGGTCACAAATGTGAATCGCTGCTATCTGTAGGACAGCAACATGCTTTTTTGACAGCTCGAGAATTAAACATGGGTTAAGATCCTCAAAATGAAAAAAATTGGCTTCAAAATATTTTTGAAGAAACAGCTAAAAGAATAATGACTGCAGAGATCTAAATTATGAAAATAATGCTTTTGCTCCTAATATCTACAAGCCTGCCCAATTTCTTGTCAAGATACTACCCCACGGGCCATACACAAGTTCGCCAGACATATTACAGGTCAGTATATTCAACAGGTTCTAATCCTTCAAGCCACTTCCCTCTGAAATATCACTTATATACTTCACGACAACCCTTTTATCTAATTACTGTTATACTGTATTTTATCTCAACTCCCTAGGTATTTAATAAAGGTGAAATTTGCTTTTTTCATTCACACTATTCGCTCGCACAAAGTTTGGTTGCTCTGATGATGAAAGAAACACATCACCTTCATGTCTAAGAATAACTGTATTTTCATCGAAAACGTCACAGTTTTCCATGGTAAGACCAATATGGTTAGCATCATACATTGCAAATATGTACTGTCATTTCAAGTACTATATAGCTTCTTCTTGCATTTATCTTGTAAATATATTTCCACTAATTTATGATTCATAATTGCATTTTATACCATTAAGCAGCTGCGCAGGATTTTCTTTTCCTAAAATAGCATTCAGGTACGTAGGGGCATAGCGCTCACTCAAATATATGTTGTTTATCTATTGGCCATAACTATCATCACGAAATGGAACGACGTTTGGGTTGCCGCTCAACTTCGACGGTGACATTCGTGAAGGATTTATAAATTAACATTTTAAGAATCTGTCTCGATCGCTTGTACTATAATTCAACAATTTGAACTTTTGAAAAGGTGATAATCTATCCTAATTCACAATTGTAATTTGTAACATAATTGATCGTGCCTGTAAAAATGGCATGCATTTCATGTAATCTTACTCGTTTATACGAAATATGTATTGTTATCATATTCTGTTGGAACACATTGTCTGTCTCACACCACCACATCAATACCTGATTCTATGTACACGTCAGCACCAGCAGAACTCATGGATGAAATGGGGTTTGGATAAGATGTCCATAAACGGCCGCTGTAGATTAGTGAGTAAATCCAATGTGCCACGGTCTGTACCAGTGCCGCAAGTCTCCTAAAATACTCACTCAGGTCTGTTGCATGTAGGTATGGTAATGGTTCCGAGTATGGTGTGTGTTGTGATGTACAGAATTGTAAGATCGATATATCAAACAGTAATTCAACATATTACTAGGTATCCTGTCGTCGTTTGGTGTGGTAGCCGTTTAAGCTGCAGAACTACAGAAGTTTTGAAACGTAAATTTCCAATGGATTGAAAATTCTGGAAAGTGCTCACTTATTTGAAGTGAGTTTCTTTGCGTTGATTTTTTCGGGACGCTTGTTCTTAATATGCTTATTAAACAAAAGTATTCCTCTTCAGAAACCGACTTTCCCATCAAAATAATTACTCAAATTACCGACTGACAACGCATTATATTGTAGGAGGCCAATGGTATTCATGAACCTCTTTATTTCGAAGGGATATCAAAGGGAAATTGAAGCGGGGAATATCTAGTCAAGGGGACGGAGGAGCATTCATCATTTAATAGATATGGGAAGCCCCGCATATCATAGACATGTAGTTCCCACTTGGTTACTTGTTCCATCCTCCTGAGTTCTTTAATCACCTATAACATCTGTGTGACCATATAATTTCATACTTTGCAGTTATTGTGGCTTATTCTACACAGTATTTTGGTACAGCTATGGAATTTTCAGCATGTGATATTGGCAGCTCAAATTCAGCAGGCCAACCATTAATTTCAAGTCTGCGTCGGCCAGGGATCGAACCGAGGACACTGTTCATGGATGGCGAGCGTCCTTGCCTCTCTGCCGCCGATACACACACACAGGCCTTACACTTTAACATTGTGGAGAATTGGTGAAACTCATCCAATTATCTGCTGATTTCCCAGACTGCTCTTTAAATCACGCAGAGCCCAACCCTCAGCTTTTGTTCAAACCACTGACAGCAACGGCAGCATTCATGGATAGTCACCATTCCTAAACATATTACCACATCATTACAGTTTAGTCTCAGTGGATTTATTACAGGCTGTTGTAAGATATAGATTAACTATAATACAATGAATACGTTAATTTTAAGAATAACAAAGAAATTACCGCAGTAATTGGCTCACACTACGAAACGCCTCATGCATTAGTTACTGTTACTGGGCATACAATTTTCCCTATATGTGTGTCAAAGCTTTAAAGCCTCTGCTAAAAAGTGTTCTTATAATCATCCAGTATGCTCACGCGAAAGTTAATGGGGACTACATTATGATATATATTCATCTGTGACCTCGGTTGAACTTAGATGATGTGACTATTTTGGGTTTACAAATCTCGTCAGCATCTGTTGGATGTCTTCATCCGCACCGAAATTGCTTGAAAAGCTAGGCAAAATTCATTTGCAGCTTGATGATGTCCATATGTCAGGAGTTCAACATAAATGCCGATTCATTTATTTAATTATGAAATTCACCGCAGTAATTGTTTCCGCTATTTTCGGTTTTGCTATGCATACAAAGCTACTGCACTTGGCCTTAACCTCTCTTTCTCAGACCACAGAATTCCACAGCAAGTCTGAAGTCGAGAGAACATCAAACACAAACAAGTCTTGGAGTTTTATTCTGTTTACCAGTTGCTCATTTTTTCGTTTGGGCCATGAGGCACTATTCAATGAGTGATGAAGTGTCTGTTTCTGTAACTAACACATTCTTTCCTCTTTTATACTGCACTAACTCCATGACGTAGATGAATGAACACCAGGTCTTAGGTCAGAATCAGGCATAACCGACCCTCAACGAAGCAGAGTTGGGGAGCTGAAGCTTCCTCTTCAAATCACCCAGGTGTGTTGTGTTGTCTCACCACTTGATTGTTGTTTACACTTAAAATGTTGAAATTCTAGGTCTAGCATGAGTGTGCTAGTCACTTAATCGGTATAGTATCCAAAGGCGGTTGTCAGTGCTGGCGACCACTGAACAGATGTCCAGTAACATTGCTTATTCCAGTTAGTTTCATTTTCGTTGGAGGCAACAATCACTGATTGCTAGTTGACAGAAGACCAGAAGGATACGATCAGAAGTATTAATGCACATCTTGATGACATTAATCTGTGAACAACTTTCAGGGTATTTGTAGGTGACCATCTGTGAACTAGATGCTCAGATTCCTGCATCATTAACCTCACCGCATTGGTCTATTGTTAGTTTTTCAATAAAGTTTTGGCACTGCCGTCTGTATTTTAATATCGGTCGCGCTAAAGTTGAGTTGGTTGGTAAATATCCAAGGAATATTCCGATTTCCGGATAGCTGTAACTCCTGGTAGCATTGTTGACAGTTACTGGACTGGCCGGCTGACAGTAACCAAACGGAAAATACCCAACACTCATCCTCTAGTGATAAACAACGATGACACCGGCATTACGAACAAGAGGACGAAAGAACAGCACACCACAACGTCAAGGTATTAAGTTACAATTGCGATGTATAAAAATAGATGTTAAAGGATTCATCACCCTGACTGTTGGTTCTGGAATATCCGTCCACTGCTAGCATTTGTCTCAGTTATGGCTTGCCTTTGGGACTACACTCTGCAGAGGGTACTCGAAGTGCTTTGAGCTTCGCCTTAATCCGGCCAACTGGTCTCAGAAGTCATACTCTTGTCAATGAAATCGGCCTGCAGCCATTAACCATTGTGTGGGAGAGGAGTCACATAATATAGAGTAATTAATGACTGTCAGGTGTAGAAAACCTTTACAGAAGCGTGGGTAATAAAATATGTTTGTGAATGACAGAATTAAATTGTCTGGTAAAATCCTGGGTAAGAAAACCTCGAACAACCTGTTACTATGTGTAGCCATCGTCTACATTTTGTGAAGATTCAGACAACACCACAGTTCTAGCTTCCCTCCAGTCCGACACCACTGATTACAAACAAATTTATTCATGGGGAACCACTGATATGGGTTCAAGCGATAGGTTGCTTCTAGGGGGAGGGTGGTATATGTCTGTTTGCGCAGGGCGCTATGGTCATTCAGACGTAGTTATTGACTAGGGTCCTTAGAAAAACGAGTGACCACTTTGCAACTATACCTTTTTGGTTCATAAGGCTCCTTTTATCCACTAAACGGTGTTGAATGATAAATGCTATTCTGTGTGTTTGCTTACATTTCCTACTATGTGTGCCTGCCAGTGTGCTTTTGAAATAAGCGGTTAAACCACATAAGTGCCTAACACACGTTATCGTTGGATAATTTGGGTAATGATCTTTATAGAAGACATGGTTGTTAGACTATATCCCGCGGTCCATCTCCCTCTGAAAAATGTTGTATGCGTCGGCTTTCAGGTATCAAAAGCTGATTTACCACCTCTTGTTTAAGCAAAGTTGATCTTAGCGCAAGCGTTGGTTGAAGTACGTGTTCACAGACCTCGTTGCTAATAAGATGAAGTAAATGAGGAGGCGCGTCCCCGTACATAGTGTTATCAGACCCAATGTTATACCAGTCAAAACAGTAAGCTGTTTGAACAAGCTAACTTAAATTGATGTCGATCATATTCAGGAAGTCCAACTTTCGTAAATACTAATGGATTTGCCCCCATAGGAACAAAGACTTTAAACTCAACTTCAGCAATCAGTAAATGAGACATTGCAGTGAAAAAATAAAACCAAAAGCTACGTACGAATTAAAATATCCGGACAAAAACAGCAAAAAGACCGAATTGTGTATGTAATATGGTTAGCTGTAGCAAAATAGAAGGCATTTTCTGAACGAATGGGACCCACGAATTCAGAAGCTAACTCTTGACTGATTATTTACTGAATTAACCGAATGATAACGCGTATCATCACAGATGTGAGTTCCACAGTTTATTCCAAAAACACACTGGGATCCCAGTGAAACGGGGAAATTAGTTCAAACACACGGAATGGCATTAATCACTCAGTAACTTTCAGTAGAAAAACGCCAAGAAAGACAAGCATTCATTATCTGGAATGAGTGTATTGACCTACAGTAATAAAAATAGTTTATTCACATAAATCAAGTATATAAATTGCTAACGCAGCCTTGGCAGTCAATTTCACATGTCAAATGCGGAGAGTTTAACTATCAAGGTTATCGAAGTTCATACTTATTTTGACATGCACATTGCATCATTATCACGTAAAATGTCATGAATATTGGCTACGTTTACTCAATTACGCGCACACAGCAACATTAATTGCTGGCCATTATTAACTCAAATCATACTGCGAAGGTACACCAAAAGATGACTTCCTACTGGTGCAAAGAACGTAAATATTACAAAAAAGACGCTCACTGCATAAACGTTTCACGAGACTGTCTCACTAACGCATAAATTACGATGTGAAGGGTTGTATCAAAAATTGTTTGCAGGTGAATGATGACTTTTGTCAACCTTTAGGGGGGAATTTGTAGAAACTGCTTTATGAAAAGGGGGAATGGCTGTATGAATCGAACTTGAAAAGGGTTAAGTGATCACCAAACTGTGCATTTACCGCTGGATTGTGAGTAATAAAACGCACAATGAAGTCTTGTAGGAGACCTTATAGTGAGCTAGGTAAGGAAACAAATATTAGAATAAAATACCAAGTTAATGAGACGATGGCTTAACAGTATACTTTTAAAAAATGCAATTAACGAGTTACGGAAATTAATGATCACTTGGTTGTACAGTTAAAGCCCACTACTACAAATTAACAATATAATCCACACAAGTGTTCACTGTTGGAGTTGTGTCTACTAGGAGAAGCTGCTCACTGTTTGTAGGATAGTCTTCGGATGATAGGTTACTGCAAAATCCAAAGGATACAATATGGTTAAGAGTGAAGGAAGTAGACATTATGGACCAGTCAGAAGACGAAGCGTCAGGCATCACGCTGTATTTTAGATCACACTTCAAAGTTATGAATATTTTCACGATGAACCATCTCAAACGAAAGCTGTGCACGACGTTTCCGTTTTTAACATCTAACAAAATTGTGCAGTCATATTGTTCCAGACTCCAGAGACCGTGGTCCTGAATCTTGTACCTGACAAGTTAGACTAATAGACGGTTGCTGGTGCGCACACCGTGTAGGTAGTAATTTGTGTCCAGTTTCAAGTTGATGAACAGAATTGGTAACTTAGGTCATTCCGTCCTTGTAAGGTACGCAAACTTCCTAATGAACAATGGGAGAGTGAAGTTTACGGAAATTCTCCTCACATTGATGTAGTCCAGGGAAAGAGAGTGTAGCAGAGGCCATGTAGCAATACACAGATTTTCCAAACCAATGTCAATTCAGTGGTTCCATGTGGTTCGGAAGGTCGGCACACATGTCACCGAAAGTATTTCAAACTGCCTTATGCAGACTTCCACTGGGAGCTGCTTACATTCCATAGTGCTGAAGATCATATGGCTAACCAGAGCAAGTAAGCTCCAGGAACCAACACTAGTTTTAAAATATTTATCAGAATTTCTGATTGACATCTAATCACAGAAAACGGAGTTTAAATTTGAACTTGAGTTTCGAAAGCAGGCTGGTTGGCAAATGGAGCGGGAAGCCTGTTAAAAACATGGGGGGACATTCACCATCCTATGTGGTTCAGTAGATGAACAGCCTTGCAAATCATAAGGTGTGGTCTTCACTTGGCTACTAGTCTCGGCCTCCTGAATTCCTTAACAACTAACTACCTACGAGTGACTACACTGTTCTGCATTTGAAAGACCCTACAAAGCGACAAGGAACTCTGGCAGGCTATAAACCACCCAAAAACCTATCGCCTAAGAAATCTGTCGAGGGAAATTAGGATAGATTAGACTGATGGGACCAGTGAGTGATACCACACTCCATACCCTGAAGTAAAACCCATATTGGAAGAGAAGAATTTTTAACTTGGGGTCAATACAGAGGAGGTCATTTTTTCATAAATTTAGAGCCCCTGGGCAACCGAGTAACCAGAAAAATATAGGAGAGGAGAAAGGAATTAAGTCAAGATGTGCTGACGAATCTCCGGGTTACTCTAGGAACCCAAGGGATGAATCATCATAATGGTTAATGGAGGTCTGCACAAGTCTCTGCTGACAGTGAAGAAATAACCAACTTCAATAATCGGGTTGATAACCAGCAGTCACCGTCAAGGCGGGTGAGGAGCACAACCTGAATTAATGGCGAAATGTTGTCTCTCGTGCAAAGAGAAGCTTGATAGTTGATTCAGATATTTAGTCTTCGGCAAAAAACCTTAGCCTGCATCCGTCAAGCCCATCACAAATAAGCTACTCCTTGGAGCAGCAGAAAGTATCATATACATGTACAGTCGCTTAGAATAGGCCAAATACTAACTCTCCATTGAATTAAACTGAACGGCATCCCTAGGTCACAGCAAAATCTAGAAAAGACTCAGTACTGAGCAGTGACAATACAATTTGGGGGGGCTGGCGTTGCAACCCGGTCGAACTTATGTCTGTTAGACTGGGCGAGATGACAGTCTGATGAACTGGAAGTAAGTGAATGACGCAGTGATGGTAAGCGGATTCTTATCATTAAGGAGTTTTGGCTGGTGAATGTTCAAAGCCTGATGACCCTAACCAATATGTGTGTCATTAGGGAGTTGGGAAATTGAATTTTCCACCAAATGATTACTCAAACTGCCAACAGACCACTTATAATACATTGAAAGACCAACGGTGTTTGTGAAACACTGTTTTTGAAGGCACGGCAGAGGGAAAGTGAAACGGGGAAATGCCTAGTTAAACAAATGGAGAAGCATTCATCTTTCAATAAACAAGGGAAGCTTTGAAAGTAATAAAGATATAGATCATAACCGTTTACACGTTCCATCATTCTGAGATCTTTGGTTGTATGCTACCTCAGAGAATCGACAGCACTTTATTTTCGTGAAGCCCTACAGGAGCACCTGAGTGGATTCTCAATATATGCCAGAAGTCTGCTGAGTCTATATAAACTGGGAGTGCTGACGTTCATGGAAAGTACAACGTATACTTACTCAGGATCTTATGCTCACAGCTCCTATAATATGTGTTCTGCACAAACCAGGGACAAAGCAAGGCACCAAAGTGATCGTCCAATGTACGAAGTATATTTCGGAACCAAAATCGTCGTGTGAGGATAACTGCTTAACTAGCTAGGGATCGTGCACGAACAACCGAACGTGACATGACAACGTGGCAAATGGAAGGGATGCTTGACCACGAGGTTTCAGCTAGACTAGTCGACTTAAACAGTGAGGGTCAGTATCCATTGTTGAGGGATGAATGCTGTGGCTAATAATTTTTGGTGAAATGTGTATCACTAGAAGTGAAATGGCTAAGCTGGGAGGTGCTGTTCACCTAGAATTCTCGGAGTACTTTACGATTATAGGAACGTGGCCTATATCTGGTGCCGATAATTTAGGTGCTAACTTACAAAACGATTATACGTAAGATTGACTTATTACACCAGAACCTTTTCTTTACGTTTCTGCCTAGTTGAAACATCTCGCTCAATATCGCAGGTAGACGAAGTTTAAGCTCAGGGTCCCATAAGTCGGGAAGGACCAGTGACCCTGAAATGCTCAGTGAGATAGATAATAAAATCAAGCATATGACGACATTCACAAGAGCAGTGTTGAACGTTGGTGTGATCATGTTAAAGAGGACATCTAGTTAATTTTAGGTTAGTTTAGCGGAAGACTAAGATTAAGTAGGGGACATAGGTAGGTTAGGGCTAGACTAACCTAATTAAAGTAATAACATGATTGTTTAGAGGTAGATTAGGGTACTTTTGGCATATATTAGGGTTGGGTTTGGGTTATGGATATATTATGGTTTTGTTAAGGAAAGAGTAAGGTTAGAATTGAGTTAGGGAGCCAAATTTGCCTTCGAACATTACGGCTCTTTTTAAATTCATTGGTGTGTCAGCGCCTGATAGGCGCCTAATGTTCAGCTTTGCCTACAGAAGAGCTCAACAGAAGCAACGATATCTCTGTGAAGTAGTGATTTTCCATAAAGTTATTAACACTAGGAAATGACTCAAAAAGGGAGTGGTGCCTCCACCCTCCGTTCACCTCTTTCAAGAATTGAAGATGGGAAAGAATTAACGCAAACCTAGAGCTTTTTATCCTCAGTAAAAAATCTGAAGAATATGAAGTTTAAAATGAAGTTTGTACTCTGTGACCTTGAAAGGACGTTCTCAGCAGAATTACCACATAATCAAAAATTAGCTGCCGCCAATGATTATTTTAGAAGTTTGCAACCGAGCTGTAGAGGAAATCCTAAACACCAGATTTGAGCAAGTGAAAGCAGAGTAAGGCTGCTTATTTTTGTACAATTTAACACAAGTGTAGAAGTAGATATGAGAAAATTGATTACAAGGTTGCGGACTTTGATGGTGTACTATATAGTATAACTAATCCAACAAATGACAAGAAGAAAATCCTTGTGAGTATTTTCATCAAGTTCTTCACTGAACTGAAGGAACATGGGGTGATGGAGGTAAGTTATGACGTGACTATAGTCACACCAAGAAAAGTATACTTTTCCATTCCTGCATTCGTATACTAGTTAAAAAAAGGAAGATTTTCGTAATCTTTGAGTACACTTACATATCTTGTCGTAGAAAGGGCCATCTTATGTAGAAATATATCGTGAATACTGACATGATTGGCAATGTGTATTATTTCTACTTTTTCTCGTGTATTGCGGAGGTGTTGGGCTTTTAAACTGTGCTCAAAGAAATTAAGGTTAGAAATAAGATTTTCGCATCAAGTTTTCAACGACTCAGAGTCTTACTGAACTAGAAGCATCAAATTCGTAGCTCTCTAATCTCAACACATCACAAGGATTAACACAGGCTACTATTCCTAACACCACGTGTCCCTGATAAAATAAACCTGAGGATATGCACGATATTTCATTGCGTCTGTATTAGCTGCTATTTTCCTTATCTGGAAAAATTATGGTCTACGTAGACACTTTGTGGATAGTAGAAAGTGAAATGTTTGAATACGCAAAACATTTCATTTATGTATCAAGTCATATTAAACCTAAATGATTAGTTACTGGCAAAATTTGAGCATGGATTCCAAGACTCATCTCGCATTTTTATAATCCGTCTTTCACCGTTGGTGTTGAAACATGATAAGCAGTAATGAGGTTGTGTGTAGTTTTCAGTAAAGAGGGAAATCTGACCAAACGACTATAAAGATTCATAGTGTTGATTTGTGTAGAACGCTGTCCTAAATCGATGGATGGAATTTTCTTCGAGCATGTCAGAGTTAATCAAAATCATAACCTGTAACTATTATGAATAAGAATGATGACAGCTGTGAATAAAGGACAAGTCTACACGTGCATACAAAACTGACTGTTTTATTATTAACTGACTATGATTATTTTATTGATTTCAAACACAAACTTGTTCCATCTTGGACACCAATAAATGTGCCAAATAAATGAAATTGTTGTCTCAAAGTCTGTCTGAGGGTTGGTCTACTCCCTGGGTGCTCAGACCGAAGCAAGTGGCTATCTTAAGGAATCTCTCCGAAGACTTGATTTGAAGTGTCACCCACGGAACATCGGAGCAGCTGTAATTAGTAAAACACTCATTATCGTTATTCGTCTCATAATCTTGGATTCAAATTCCATCCCACATATATTTAGACCTGGGTGACTGTGTAGTAGTATCACTAGCCTACATACACTTATTGTGGGTTCAACATACAATACACAAAACATCTCTCACAGATAACTGAGTTTTAACACACACAAAACACGTTTCTTAGACGTGTAGTACTTGGACTTTGTAGCAGCAGTATATAATTCCATATTATTTTGTTTTGCTTTACTGATTGTATTATTTTCTATCATCCATTAAGAGAAACTGTCTCACTTATGATGTGTGTGTAATAAGCATGCTAGTATGAAATGAAGTACAAAGTGACTTCTGTGTCAATAGATGTGGTATTTATAGCTGTATTATGTCTTTTAAAACACGTATAAAGTTTGGTTAGTAAGGGTTAGTTATGTTTTTACGAGTTGATCACGGATTGATATCAGTTAGAGAACCATTGAAAACCAGCACTGGAGTACTGGGCAGCTATTTCATCCATGATCAGCTCGTAAAAACATAACTAACCCTTACAAACCAAACTATAGAAAATTAATCTGATGCTTGCTAGTGACTTACTACAGGATGGAGTTTCCTGGAGTTCTAGTGAGAAGTCATGATCAGTGAGGTTCATCCAGATGTCACGTGTAAGGATGGATATCCCACCGACGACATTGGTTGGGGTCGCGCTAAATTACGAATTGGTAGAAGTTAGAATGCATAGGTTGGTCATTGAGGAGTCGGGTCGCAGTGGCTGAATGGTATGCGAGCTTGCTAGCCTTGTAACGGGAAGGTCCTGGGTTCGATCCCTGGCAGTGGGGTGGGTGCGTACTGGCGATGCTTCCCAAACTAGGATGAAACAGTTTTCCAGTACTCCAGTAGTGGTTTTCAGTTGTTCTCTAACATATCAATCCGTGATCAACTCGTAAAAACACATGTAAAGGTCATCAAGTGTAGTCGATTTGATCTGAAACTCGTCCGACTCTATTGAACTTTATGCTTTGGAATCCCAGGAAGATGTTGAACGACCATGTTCTGCAGGATCCTAGAGTTTTTCTTGGTCATGATGCATAACTCTCTTCTGTATCCCCTCTATTTATAATAACAGTAATAATATGATTATTAATATATCAAATTCGGTCGTGGAAGGGTTGTTATGTAGTGCGCTATAGATTAAACATGTTCGTGCAACTCTTCTCAAAGATTATCAGTCATTAAGACACTGAGTTCACTTGTAGTCTTATCAGACATCATTTCGCGTATATGGCTAAGATGATTGGTAACTCCCCACATTTGGGTAGTATGACGTTTAGTAAAAGGTCGAATTAAGTTGTAACTTTCGAAATTCACTCATTTAATCATATGAACAATATCAATTATAAAGCGGTGGACAATATACTGTTGAAATCTTCTAGGTCTTGAGTAGTAGGCGAAAGTAACTACTGAACTGATACAATTGAAAAGTAGTCAAAACTTTCACCTACTTCATCCCTTATTATCGAATAAGTTATCAATGGAAATCTGTCTTTAGGCAGAAATAGACCTCAACATCTTTACTTAACAAGACTACACTGATTGCATACTCAAGAATGTCTTGTCAGAAAGCCAATTCCTATCCCGTGAGTCAAAGAACTGTTGATTTCCGTGGCTATTCGTTTCAATGGTATATATATCTATATCGCATTAAAATATCTTTAGGCTTGTGTGACATTCTCCAGCTTACATCACATCTGGCGTAGACGTTGATATCTAGCAATTCATCAAACGACGCGTGTGTACTGTGCTGCATCTGGCTCGGTCCTGTTTGCGCTCGTGAGACATGATTATCAAAAGTGGAAGACATGAGAGAGAGAGGCTAACTGTCTTGGACCAAAGATGTTCGCGTTCCATCTCCATTGTTAAGTGGTAATATTGGGATTAGGCGCAGAAGTACCAGTTAGGGTGAAGTCGTGAAGTTGCACAGATTGAGATGTCTGCGATATATGTTACACATGCAGAGATATCGCCTTCATCGACAAGCTACGTTAACTGACATAAAATTAGGCTGAGTAAGAGTGAGGGATAGTTAGAATAAAACATGACACCAGTTAATGCAGTCTTTGACTGTTAGATTGAGTCACGTAGAGAGGCATTAGACTTCCTGGCTGATTTGCTAAGAACCGATATTTCGAGACCGTTAATGGAATGGTGCCGAATCCTTATCAGTGGTGCCGTTCCATTCATTGTTCATAGTCTTCTAGATCCATTATTCTCCATGCATTTCATACTCTTGCAAATTTATGTTTATTATAATTCCTCTGGATGTGAACAAAGCAAGAACTACAGTTCTAGCAGAATAAAATGGTACCATCTTTTATATCGTTGCCTTCTTGTAAGCTGCTTACAGGGCAAAGACATTATTAAATGTATCTACAAAAACAATTTTAACATACTTGCACAGAGTTCATTTTAAACAAAAATCAATCGATCAATATACGCATACACTAATAATATATACATATATATGTAATATTAAACACCATTCCGAACAATTATGGTCATACACAATGGAAACTTTTCGGCATTACGCATTTACATGTAAGAGAGATGAAAATATCCAGTTACCAGGGCAAAGAAAGACTGATAACCACTTCTTTCTGGACTCTTAAATCAGTTTCAAGCGCTTGATGGAAATGGCTTCAGCAAACTTAAGGAGAATTGAGCTCTTTCGCCTATTGATAATTTTGAACGACTTTTCGACGTCCACCTCATGACCCGTGTCGAGAAGATGCCTGGCGATGGCACTGTTTAAAGCATTTGTTCACTTTAGATGTAAGCTTTTTGGTACATGTTCAGAAATGCCCTTCTTTCTGTTCTTCCAAAGTAACTGCTCCCGCAGGTACATGTAAATTTGTATACACAGTTGGATTTAACATAAGAAGGGTATGTATCGACTTTTGACTACACCAAAGAGCAAGTTGTTCGATAGACGGGGACGAGCTTAGCTGCAGTTAGGCAATGGTTAGTGATGTACTCAGCCTTCTGTTGACCATTGGCTGCAATGTTTTCACCGTTATAATCAAGCTGAATGTAGATTGGCTTTTTACCCACTGTGATTTGTTTTACATTAGTGACTTCAGACCTTCCATACTTGTTGACGAACCTTTGAGGGTACCCATTGCTCTTCAATGTCTTTTCAAGAAACTCAAATTCTTGCTTTAATTTCTCTATAGAACATATTCTCCTCGCTCTATAGTACAGAGTCTTGACTAGTCCGCGTTTAAAGCTATTTGGACAAAAGCTGTTAAAATGTAAGTATTGTCCTTTTCAACTAGGCTTTCGATAAATTGACTTCTGAAGAGTACTGTCTTCTAGGCGTCCCATGGCGATGTCGAGGAAGTGAAACTTTCCATCACTTTCATGTTCCATAGTAAACTTAATATTGGTGTGTGCATCATTGAATAATCTTAGCAAGTGTGAAGCATGACTTTCATTTTTGCACACTATAAATGTGTCATCAACATATCGACAGTAGGAAGTTGTTTCGTTGATTGCATACTTTAACTTTGTTCTTTCAAGGTTGGACATGAATATATCTGCTAAATATATCTCCGGATGTATAAGTTTTCAGTTATTTTCATTTTCTAAGAAAAATACTGTATTGTCCTGTTACTATTATTACTTTTTTTACGTGTAGGTTTTAGCTCGTGAATATGGTGATCTGCTTCTTTCTTCACCAGAGCCAAATCAAAGTGTTACCTTATGCATAGACTTAGAAAATCTTCCTGAAGATTGTACTCGATTAGCCTATAAATGTGGTCTGTTAAAACGAAATTGTATGGCAGCTGTTTTCGAGAGATTTTTCGAATATCAAGCAAATTCATCAAATGTCCAGTCGGGTTCTAAACGTGCAATAATACACTTTAGAGAGGATGAAACAATGTGAGTATTTTTTCTTTCTTTATTTCTTTGTTCTAATTGACACTGATGTATTGACTGCTTGTTATTATTCAGATTTTGAAAAAGAAAAATGCTCGTACATCTTTGGCTAAGGTGTAACTCCCTCATTTTTATTCTTTCCTGCTTTTATATGTGCTTCTCAGAAGTGTAGCGGCTTAAGGTGCTGTACTTTGATGTGAACTTTTATGTTGTCAAGTGAATATTTTCCTGAATGAATGTAGTGCTTTTTATGAATGGCTAGTTCTTATCCTTATTTTATTACTATTATTTATTTTTAATTTCCTCTTCATCATATGATCTGCTTCCTTCTCATCCTCAGACCCACACCCAACCCGTTATTTCCAAGTTGGATCGAATTTGAGTGTCTCCTTGGTGCATAATGCCCACTCAATAGTCTTCTCAGTGTATGTCTGCACGTACCTTGGGCCATAGGTCGTTGTTTGATTCGTTTCCAGAGTTCCTCATTACTTGTCTTTTCTGATAGTCCATCTGATGTTCATTATGGAGCGTAGGCAGTCATGTCTGTCTGTCTGTTTTCAACATAGAACTTTGCACCGATGTGCAGCACTTCAAGTCTCCACACTCCATGTAGCACACAAAACAAGAGAAGAAAGTAGGAAAAATGCATAATAGAGACAGTAGACAGGGATATGAGACAAGAGGAATAGTAATAACGATGAACAGTATAGTTTCGTTGGATATGATAAGTCACAAGGGGTGGATGCAGCTGCACCAGCCATTGAGAACGATTTTGAGTCATATCACCAATTGTTTCCAGCCATTAGTTTTTACCGTCCCGAGGACCCCAACCACTCAGGAAGTCTATACCTTCGTACGTGGCTTGAACTAACTGTTGTGGATTTCATTGACTGGTGCCATGTGCCAACTCTTTTCCAACCTGATCCATCCTACGTTGTCGAGGAAGGCGATGACTAGGCATACGTAACACATGTCCTAATCATCTCAGTCGATGTAGTTTCACAGTCAAACACACAGTTTAACCTAGTCCCTGCCTACTCAAACAAATTTTGTCCTCTTACCTATCCGATTTAGAGGTGGCGGATCGCCGCTTGATGTGTAATATAAACTCTACGTTCAAAGTATCAGTCATTTAGAAAGTTTGAACAAACATAAGTTTCTTAACGAAAAAGAATTACGATATGCAAAGGTTAAGTTCAAACAACCCTGCAACTCCCTAAAATCATCTCAATAGGTTGAGAATTGTTCAGTGTATTTATACCAAACAGATGTAGGTGTATAGAAATTAAGGTGTTTTTTCTTGCCAGACCTTGGTTTCATCCAAACTTTAATAAGACTAAAGTATTGTGATCCAAGAGAACCACCAGCAAAATGACCTTAAACAACTGATTAAATGAGCCTCATCGTAGGAATATAACAGCGGTTAGGACGTTCGCCGACTATACACATGGTCCGGGATTCGATTCCCGGCCGATGCACACCTGATATCAATGGTCAGCCTGTTAAATTTGGGCTACCGATATCACATGCTGAAAATTCCATATCATTCTTCTGATTTCTTTGATCCATTGGGTGGCACGCACACCACGTCCATAGAACCATTCTCGGGGCATTTTATGATTTGAGCGATGAAGGGGTCATTAAACGACATAATATACAGTTGTGTTTATGAATTAATGTATAGAGACTGGTTTGGACCAATCCCATAAACTGTGGTGAGGATAGTCATCCTGTATAATTCCTTACTCTGTATTACTTAATTTGTTCTATATGAAATTCTCAATTCAAATAACGTCTTTAGTTGATCAAAGTCGTTTGCTTGGGTCGCTAAACTTTAGTCTAGCCCAAACTTTGTGTTAGTATTAAATTTTATTGTAGTAACTTTACCGCATATCCGGCTATCAAGCAAAGGGCGTGTGTCCTGCTCAGCAGCCCGCTCCTTCCTCCTTTATGGCTGTCAGTGAAACATGGCCATTAAAAGTGGAAGACATGAACAGGATAGCTGTCTTTGATCATAGAGGCCTGCGTCCTATCTCTTGTTTTCAGTGGTATAATAAGGTGAGCAATATTGAGGTTAGGCTTCGGTAGAGTGCTAGGTACATGGGAGGGGAAATCAATCCATGAGGTTGTGAAGCAGCTGCATCGATTGAGATGGTTAGGATATGTGTTACGCGTGCAAGCCTAGACATAGCCTTCCTCCACGGGAAATGTTATCTGACATAAGACCAGGTTGGAAAAGAGAAAGCTAGTGGTGGTCGAACCAAAACATAACTTCATCAGTCAATGAAATCCACAACAGTTAGTTTAATCCAGCCAGCCTGCCACGTAGGGAAGTGTAGACTTCCTGACTGGTTGGGGTCTTCGGGATGGTAAAACACCAATAAAGGCTGGAGACAATTGATGATGATATGGCTCAAAATCGTTCCCAATGGTTAGCTCAGATGCATCCACTCCTTGTGACTTATAATATCCAATGAAACTATATGGTTTTTCCATATTGGTATTCTTTTTGCCTCATATCTCTGTTTTGCATTTCTTTTTACTTTCTTCTCTTGCTTTGTGTGCCAAATGAAGTGTGGCGATTCGAACTGCTGCACATCAGTGCAAAGTTCTACATTGAAACCAGTCAGTCAGTTAGTCACCTTATCGCATATCTCGCTCTTTTGATTTTTCATTTAGGTACGTTCAAGCACTACCTGATCGTGTTACAGTTATCTTTAGTACAATATTCAAAGATCCAGACGATATGTTAATAGGCAAAGTTTTTATGCAGGTAAGTCTAAGTTTTGATAATAAATATCTTTTTCTTCCTGTCTTTTGTCAATGTATGCTTGTAAATGTTCAAGTTATTGCTCCTAGTAATAATGATAGCGGTAGAATACTCGCCAATCATGCTACACGTGGTCCGGGGTTCGGTTCCTGAAGCACTCCTAAACCCCGCTTAGCCGGTGTTATAAGCCTGGTAAAGCGAGAAGGTTTGGGTGTCAGGTCAGCGACCTTGACCCGTTAAGAGAAATACCACTGCTATTGAAACTTGAAAGCTCAAGCTTCAAGCCGTATGTTTATTTTTATTTTTGATTACAGCTTGATACCACACCGTATTTTCAGTACAAGTATGGCATTTTCAGCATGGATATCGGTAGCCCAAATTTTGCAGGCCGACCATAGATATCGGGTGTGCGTCGGTAGGGGTTCGAACCCCGGACCATGTGCATGGTCGGCGAGAGTCCTAACCGCTGTGCCACCGACGCACACTTGGGGCACAAAGAAATGGAAAAATAAACACGATGTATATGTTACTACTTAGTAGTAGAGTCTCCCTACTTCATTATTGATTAATACATGTTTGAACATGCAGTAGTTTCTACAAAAACATTATATATCCTGGTCTGAGAAATGTATGTCATGTGAGTGCAATACTAAATTAATTAGTGCATCTCGGTAAAGAGTTCTCTCCTTGCACAGCTGGGTGAAACTTTGAAAGCATATCATTTTTGAAGTTGGCGAATAAATAAACGGAGTATACTGACTTGATGTAGACCACCGATACACCAAAGACTTAAGAACAACTAAAAGTATTCCACTTCAGAGCCTTTCGTGGGGAGATGTACCCACCGAATGTCCATTTCATCCAAATACACCACCATAAAGCAGTTCGATTGGACTAGTCGAAAGCTAATTTCAGGTGCATACTGACACACATACGCTCCAAATTGAGACGTAGGTTGGATAATTTGGTAAGTGCACCCTCAGCTGGGCTTAAAAGTTAATCTAGTTTTCCTAAGCCCATGTGAAAAGTTGGTTGATTAGGCTCCCTCCCTAACTTTCCAGAGGTCATATTGTAACAATAGAAGGCAAAACACGGGAGCCAAGGTATATTTTTCATTAATCAAACTGCTATTTATATATCTACAGTTTATATTCGTTAACCAATCACTGACCGTCTGATTTCGGTTTGCATCAAACGACAAGAAATAGCACGACCAAATATACATAGTTATTCTGTTGCCAATGCAGTACTGAACTGTGGAAAGAATTCTGACTGTAACATCAAATAGAATGTTCAAATAGATATATTGTATTCTTTTATTAATGCTGAATTGAACTGTGGGAACATGTGAGAATAACATTCTATTGACACACATTGTCTGTATCACACAATCACAATATTAATCGATTCAGTTACTCTGTGATTATCACAGATGGATTTTTCTTGTTTGTGGGAGATTGAAACAATTGGTGTTTGTGGCCAGCTAGGGAGAATTCTGTCTCTTACTTCATAAATGCCAGAAGACAACTGTTCTTTGGAACAGAGAGGGGTACACCTGAGAAGTTTTTTAACCTCGTGAAAGCCCTATACAGAAATACCCCAGGTAGAGTATAAGGGCATACGACCACCTATCATCACTGTTCCCAACCAATAACGGGATTAGACAGGGTTATCCAATCTCTCCATTTCTCTTTAACTTTGCCATCGATGACATTCTGGAGGACGTGCGTGGTGGTTTAGATCTGCCTTTTGGAGAAAGACTTGTTGACCTCGAGTATGCAGACAATATCGTCTTACTGTGCGATAGCATGCAAGCTGTTCAAATTACACTTAATCAGTTGGCAATCAGTGTCTGTAAGTATGGCGTGTGCTTTGAGCCGTCTAAGTGCAAGATACTGTTACAAGGTTGGCAGGAGCCTGTTGTACCTGCACTCACTCTGGCGGGTGAACCGCTTGAAGTTGTTGATAAGTTTGTGTATCTGGGGGTAGTTGTGTGAGTGCTGACGGAGAGGTGATGGACGAGATTTCTAACTGTATAGTAAAAGCTAGTGTGGCATATACCAATTTGGGCCACTTTTTGAGCTGTCACGTAGTCACTTTGTATGTTAAAGGTCGGGTTTACAATGCTTCGGTGCGCACAGTCTTGCTCTACTCCTGTTTATCCTGGTCTCTGAGCTGAGGATGTGAAGCAACTCTGCGTATTCGATCATCGCCATCTTCCTAGAATTGCTTGCGTCTGATGGCACCATCGTGTGAGTAATTGTGAGGTCAGGCGGCATGTGTTTGGACACAGTGGGGATTGCAATTCATTGAGTGTTGTCATCGACTTTGGCGGCCTGGACATGTGCTACGAATATCATTGTAGGTACTTCCGTACCGATCTGTGTTCGCTAGCTCTGGGAAGGGATGGAAAAAGCAGAGAGCTGGTCAGTCTATGATGTGACGTCGTGGGATGAAGGATATCTGTATTAGGTTAGCGTCGGTTTTACATCACGACTCCCTAGTTGGGGTCAGAGAGATAGTTCGAATCGGTGGTCCGAAACGTTATCAGATATGACCAAGAATCGGAATCAATGGTGAACATGCTGCAGTTTCCTTCCTTCTTCCTTTTCTGACAGTAATATGATGTGTGTTGTTTGACCTTGTCAAATATATTAGCTTCTTTTCTAGATGAAGTCCTTTATTCACTCTCTGCCTATTTTTTTCTCATATGCTGTTTTATTATTATTGTGCGGTGCATCTTCTTTGGTGCTTAGGTTGTACCAGGTTCTGTGTTTTAAATCAATAAATCAATCGGGTAACTTAAGAGTCGTTGGCAGATAAATATTTTGACTATGAACTTAGTTAGAGAGCCATTGAAAACCAGCCACAGGGAGTACTGGACAGCTTTTTCATCTTAGTTTGGGGATAATTGGCAGTACTCACCTGTCACGAGGGTTCAAACCCAGGATCTTCCGGTTACCATTCAGCCACTGGAACTTGACTCAATGGCCGACCCATGAATTCTAACTTCTACCAATTCGTGATTTTAACGTGATCATCAAGCAATGCCATCGGCGGGAACTCCATCCTCACTCCCTACTGGATGGACCTCACTGGTCACAACTAACTAGAACTCTATGAAACCCCGTCCTGTAGGCAGTCACTAGCGAGCATCAGATTAATTTTCAAGGGTCGGTTTGTAAGGATTTCATTTGTTTTTCGAATATGACGACTGATGCTGGCTAGTGACTTGCTACAGGACGAAGTTTCTGGGGGTTCTAGTTAGAAGTCGTGATCAGTAAGATGCATCCAATTGGGAGTAGGGGTTGATTTACCCCCGATGACATTGATTGGTGCCAGTCGCGCTAAAAATCACGAATTGGTAGAAGTTAGAATTCATGGGTTGGTCATTGAGGAGTTGGGTCCCAGTGGCTGAATGATATACGAGCTTGCTAGCCTTGTAACCGTAAGGTCCTGGGTTCGAATCCTGGCTGTGGGTTGGGTGCGTACCGCCGATGATTCCCAAACTGGGCTGACGAAACAGCTGTCCACTACTCACTGAGGCTGGCTTTCAATGGTTCACTAACTGATATCACTCCGGGGTCAACCTCGTAAAACAAATCTAATCCTTACAAATCAACCCCCTGACTGTTAAGTCAGCGTTATTATACAACGGTCTAGATAACAGTTAACAGTAAGCAACTGTTATAAGTATTTTAGAAATACCTACTTATTAATGAAGAGATCATATACTACTGTATTTTTTTTAAAAGTTTTGCTTATAAATATTATATTTTGCACTACAGGAGTTTACTGAAGCTCGAAGACGATTAGATCGAGCGCCACAAGTATTATACTCGCATAGAGTACCACCAGCTGAATTACAGGGAACTGATGCAGTTGTCAATGATTCAGTTGCATACATCACTTTCGGTAAGTTGATTTTAATTTCTGTTTCCATTTAATAATTACGCTTTGTAGTTCTGTCTATGCCCAACGGTATTAAGAGAAGTATTTGGCTTTTAGACAGAACAGAAGAACACACGAAGCTCATCCTTAAAAAAACAGCGCTGTAGAATCGCATTTCATCTGTCTGGCTGTCTGGATTCAACATAGAACTTGGCACCGAAGTGCAGCAGTTCCAGTTGCCACGTTCCAAATAGCACACAAAGGTAGACAGGAAAATTAGTGAAGAGAATCAATAGAGTTTTGACAAGTATAAGAGTGAAACAGAATGAGTAATAGTAGAAAGGAATATGAAAGATTACAGAGACTGAATACATCTGCGTAAGCCATTGACAACGATTTTGAGCCATGTCACCTATTGTCTCCAGCCATTGATTCTTAGAGTCCCGAGGGCCCCAACCCAGAAGTCTGCATCTCCTTACCTGACTCAGTTTAACTGCCAAGGATTTCATGGATTGATGAGGCCATGTTTTTGTTTGGCCACCACTAACTCTTTTCCAACCTGCACCTATATCAGCTAGTAATGCCCGTCGGGGCGGGGGAGGCGATGGTTAGGCATGCGCAGCACGTGACCTAGCCATCTCAATCTATGTAACTTTATAGTCTCTTCAATTGATTTTTCCTCTTTGCCCAACACTCTACGCCTGACGTCAACATTACTTACCTTACTATGCCACCTAGCGTGAGAAAGAGATCGTAGACATCTATGATCAAAAACAGTCAACCTTTTCATGTCTTCAACTCGTATTGGCCATGTTTTAGAGCCATAGAGAAGGACGGAGCGAACTGCTGAGCAGTACATACGTCCCTTGGTTGATAGCCGGAGATGGTGTAGTTTAGCGAAAGCAGCCCGAGCCTTTTGGATCCGTGCTGTGATTTCGTCACCAATCAATCCGTTGGTGCTGATACAACTTCCCAAATAGGTGAAGTGGTCAACATGTCCTATCACTTCACTCCCTATCACTAAGCTAGGAGTTGGCGTAGTCCAGTCCTGTAGCAGCATCTTACATTTCACAGGGGCGAATCGCATGCCAAACATACGAAGATTGCTGCTCAAGGTGTTATGCTTAAGTTTACATAGATACAATTATTATTTAGTTCAGTGTAGTAATGAGGGGAGGAAATTGAAAGTGATAATAATTTTCAACTTGATTATAAAAATTTGAAGGTGTGAATGTAAATAGATCACGAGGGGCATAATAAAACAAAATTTACTCAAAATACGTGAAATACGAATACAAGTGTGAATGGGATGTACATAAAAATAAATTGAATTAATGGTTTGATGTTAGATACTTGGACGAAATCGGCCACCGAAAGCCTTGGACCACTTAAGTTTCGTGCTAGTTGGCACTCACTAGTCTGCTACTGCCTTGAAGAAACTCATGTCCCTTCTTAGGAGATTCGAACCCGCGTCACCCAGTGCTGCAGTTAGAGACGTTACCACTGAGTTCGCTATTCAGGCTGGCTCGCGATTGACCTCCTGTAGGACTGTATTGGATATTTTAATTGGACACTAGTAACTAGTGTAATGTGCCTAGTCCTTTCTTTTGTGCAGACTGAATTCTATCAGTCAAATTTGCTGTGTGGCCACCATTCTAGGTAGATCTCACCATCACGGTGATGATATTAGAACGTTGGAGGCCTAGTGGTAACGTCTCTAGCTGCAGCACTGGCTGACACGGGTTCTAATCTCCTCAGAAGAGGGACATGAGTTCCTTCAAGGCAATTGCAGATACGCCTTACTGACTGGTGAGTGCCAACTAGCACGAAACTTGGGGGTCAGGTAGGTCTCCCTGCTGATTGCTTCCAACCATCTAATATCATCAAATCAATGTGCACCGCGTATTGGCAAGCTGCCTAGAATGGTGGCCACACTGCAAACTTGACTAGCCGATAGAATTCAGTCTGCACCAAAGAAAGGACTAGCTAGACACATCACACTAGTTACTAGTATCCAATCGAAATAAGTTTTTTTTTTATAACTGAAGGTGAAAAATATCTGAAGGGAATGAAAAAAAAAACAACAAGCAAACAAAAGCTAAAAGGTCAAACAGAACTGGATCAATGATAAGTAGAGAGATGAGTTAGACTAGTTTTTTTTGAACACATAGCTCCAGCTCTTCTGCATGCATATGGTGAGAGTTTCTGCAGTACACGGGATCCAGAAACACACTGCCTTTGATAGATTTTTGTTCACGTTGTAAATGAATCTGAATGATGAGTCAGTTGACATTCCTCGACAGGTGGTGACTAGATGTTCAATTATAAATGCTTCTGAGTGAACGAGTTTCGCCTCTTTGTAGCTATATCGGGTAGTGTTCTCCAACACTTATTAAAAGGATACATTGAATGACGTATGCACCTAACTGCTCCACAGGAGTATTTGAATTGATAAATACACATTGTCGTAGTCATATGCCTGATACTGTCCTTGGAATCGCTTAGAAGCAGATGGCGGCTAGAGAATGTCAATCTTAGCGTTGCTGTAACAAAAGTCTTCTTTAGCGAGCTAGAGATTCTCCTCTTTAGGACACATCTGCTGCTGGCTAATTCTCCGCTAATGTTCAGATTCATATATTGTATTTTCTCTTGGCACTAACTGGGCTTCATTCTTTTTTGAAATGGGTTTCATCTATTCTGTGAGTACTAGTTGTACTAACTGGCGACCTCGGTACCTTTATCAAATGAGGTAGGATTTCTGACCATTGGCCTTCTTTTTCGAAGTTTGTTTGAACCCAACTACACCTAGAACAAATCTGTCGTGTACCAGACTATAAGCCGAAGTTACTGTGTGATAAGAGAACTAATTGAACTATCCAGTTTCCCAGGTTGAAGTAGGTGAAGTGGGGTCAACCCCCCCCCCCAACGAATCCGATTGGTTGAAAATGAGGGGCCTAAAACCTATGATCAGTCATATTTCTACTCTGTTCTATGAAAGTCTAGGGCGTGAATCAACCTTCATGTTTTAAGAGGCGATTATGAATCTCAATCCTACAGTGCATATAACAGAAGTAGTCTTTATATCTAAGAAAAAAGCACTAATATTTTCAATTGGTGGATGGTGACTAGCAGTGGAATCCAGGGTGCGCATTTCGTCCTATTTGGGACTCGTCCTCCAGCCCGGGATGTACCTGCATTCTCCAGTGAGTGATGATGTTCCCACCGAAGCTGGAACCCATTGCCCATAGTTTCGAACGCCAAAGCGTTATCCACTAGACCACTTGGGCAACGAGAGCCACCTCTTATGCAACGGGTCATGTTAATTTAATTTAATTTTAGATTTTCCCGTCCATTGATTGATTGGACCGAAGTGCTCGGTCTCAAGTTGGCATGTCGGCTTCTTATGCAGATGCTTCGACGATGTCTGGGCATTTAATTAGAATTTAATTGGTGGATGGTGACTAGTAAACAACCTTATCAGAAAATTCTCATTTTAATGTCGGTATATGGATGATATCTTTATTGTTTGTGATTATGATTCGGATAGGAACATAATAATAACTGAATTCAATGAAGTACATTCTGCTATAAAATTCACGTGGGAAGAGGAATCCCAAAACAGAATTGCCTTCCTGGATGTTCTCCTTACAAGAAAACCAGATGGTAGTATACAGAGAAATTTGCATAGGAAAGGTACATGGACAGGACAATATACACATTTTTACAGCTTCGTTCTTCTCCAGTTCGAAAGAAATTTAGTAAAGACTCTCAGCCACAGGGTTAGAGCTATATGCTCAGAAGAAGTAATTGAAGATGAACTAAGCATTGCATATGATACCTTGATTGAAAATAGCTATCCCGACTAATTTATCAAAAAAACATGACAAACAAAGCGGAAAAGGACTACTCACTATGCGTAAACAAGAAGCTTTTATACATACGACTGCGATTCAAGCGCGATATACCAAGCGAAAAAAAATTACGAAGAAATTAAGAATATTAGTTCAAAGAACTTTTAATGCTGGCAAAATACACGTCTCATTTTCTATACGACCGATGATGATTCCTCGATTGAAATATGAAGTACCTAGACTAGCCACTTCAAGTTGTATCTACCAATTCAACTGCGCCTGTGGTGGAACGAGTTATATTGACTGTTGCTCTAGGAACTTGATTTTCCGTGCTCGCTCGGGAACATCTCCCAGTATGGCTAAGTAAAGGTGTATTAAAAGCCATCAACAGTTCGATATTAGACCACCTGGTCCAAACCGGCCGGCCACAAAGCCAGCATTGAAGAATCCTTCTCTATCATCTACCAGGTACCAAATAAATTGCCAAAAACATCGAGGTACCGCATACTCCAAACAACCAGTGTTTTGTGTGCAAAACAAGCAAGTCCAGCCACCACTACTGCCCCCTGGCCTTCAGTAGAAACTATAAATTCATTAATTTGTATTAGTATTTTTCGAAATTTGTCCGATATTCAGTGTGTAGTTTTATGTTGATACTATTGAACTGTAATCCATTGATATTATTATTATTATTGATTCGATGTTATTTAAACAACATTATTGTTGTTCATAACACCAATTCTTTCATTCACTATAATGTATATATAACTGTAGAACCTGATGATGAAGTTATCGAAAAGAGTACTCTTTGTTGAGTAACCATTCTTTTGAAAACATTTTAATGGACATTTATAATCAGTTACAAATAAATATATTTAACATATGTCAACTATACAAGAATAAACATGTCTGATGCTCACTAACGACTGGCCATACTCAGGCAGTTAAGCTGGGGTCCTAGTGGGAAGCCGTGACCAGTAGTAGGGCACAGCAGGTTGAAGGTGAGGCCAATTACCTATCGAAGAAGACATTGCAAAGTGGTCGCACTATATCATGAATTAACAGAAGTTAGAATTCATGGGTTGGCTGGCCATTGGATTGGTGGGTCCCAGCGGCTGCTGAATGGTCTACGAGCTCGCTGTTGGACACTAATATCGTGCCCCATGACAAAGTTAAGGGCAACAATGAATAAATTGAAGGCGCCGAAAAAAAGCAAAATGTTCCAGTCAATAAAAGAGAAACTCGTTGTATCACTTTGGTTTATTCTGGCTCTAAAAAAGTTGCAGTCCCTGCAGATTTTATGCATTACCAAAAGTGCACAAATCAGACGTTCCACTACACCTAGTTGTGGATTTTACTAATCCCCCCAGCCTACAAACTCTTCAAATACATTTATCGAATAGTAGGTGGATTTGAAATGAAACTGGAGCATGGAGTGAAGAATTCGTATGCATTTAATGGAAAAATCAACGTGATTTATATTAAGGAAGAAGATGAAGTGATGGCAAGTTTCGATGTTTACGAATGTTCCCATTAAAGACTCTTCAAGTATTATTTATAATTTACTTCGTTCAGACAACGAACTCAATGATCGTTGTCCTTTAAATCCAGATGAAATTCTGAAGGCATTGGAGTTGTGTGTCTACGCCCCACGTTATTTACATTTGGAGGGGCTCTTTACCGTCAAATGTGAAGTCAGTGCTACTATACGGATCAAAAACTTGGCCAGCGCATCATAAAGAGCACCTCCAACAAACTACAGACCTTCATCAACAGCTGCCTTCGCTCAATACTCAAGATCAGATGGCCAGAAAGGATCAGCAATAGAGAACTCTGGCAATGAGCGAACCGATCAGGAACCGATTGTGCAACAAATAGGCAGGAAGAAATGGAGATGGATTAGCCATACTCTGAGGAAACCATCAAGTGACATCACACGCCAGGCCATCGCTCGAGTGGAACCCGAAAGGGAAGCGGCGAGTTGGTCGTCCAAGGGTGACATGGAGCCAGGTGAAAACACTAGCAGAGAACCGAACGCAATGGAGACGCACGGATGAAGCCCTATGTTCCTCTAGGAATTAAAGGAAATAATAATAATTACCGTCAAGCAGAACACATTGCTATGGGCCATTGGATCGGGCCCCAGTGACTAATAATGAATGGTCTACGAGCTCGCCTTGTAACCAAAAGGTCCTGGTTTCGAACCCTGACGGTAGGTGCGTACTGGTGAAGACTCCCAATCTAGGTTGACGAAACAGTTCGCTCTCCAGTACTCCCTGGTAGGTTTTCCAATGCTTCTCTAACCGATGTCAGCTCATGATTATATCCTCCAACCAACCAACCAATCAATCAAAATCCCTCCAAACCCTTCTTCTTTTTTATTTCTTTTCAATTTTTTCAGTGCTGTTCCCACGTCATCTGGCCAATGATACTGTACGCAATTCAACAATTGATTTAATACAAACTCTGCGTACATATCTACACTATCATATTAAATGTTCTAAGGCCTACATACAAATGCGTATGCGTGCTAAAACATTGGAATTTTTAAAAGTACTCAATCGTGCACATATTGAATATCCAACTAGTCCTGTGATAAAGACAAATGTTAATGATGAACTACTGTCTACTGCTGTCTTGGTTGCTTCTTCATCACCGACATCATCAGTGACGAATAAATTCACCGGTGGTATTACAACAAAGTGATAATATGTAAGTTTTCGTTGTTAAATGCTTTTTTTATGTCTGTCTGTCTGTTTTCGACATAGAACTTTGCACATATGTGCGGCAGTTCGAGTCGCCACACTCCATGTAACACACAAAGCAAGAGAAAAGACTAGAAAAAATGCAAAATAGAGACAGTAGACACGGATATGGGACTAAAGGAATAGTAAAAACGAAGAACAATATAGTTTCATTGGGTATTATAAATCGCAAGGAGTGGATAAATTTGTTCCAGACATTGAGAACGATTTTGAGTCATATCACCAATTGTTTCCAACCATTGGTTTTCACCGTCCCGAGGACCCCGACCAGCCAGTCAGGAAGTCTGCATCTTCCTACGTGACCTAAACTAACTGTTGTAGGTTTCATTGACTGATGAAGCCATGTTTTGGTTTGACCGCCGCTACCTCTTTTGCAACCTGACCCATTCTATGTCAGCTAACATTGTCTGACGAGGAAGGCGATGACTAGGCATGCATACGTAACACATGTCCTAACCATCTCAGTCGATGTAATTTCACAGCCTCGTCTATTGATTTCCCCTCCTTACCTAGCACTCAACGTTTAACCTCAATATTGTTCACCTTATTATTCCACTTCACACGGGAGATAGAACGCAGACACCTATGATCAAAGACAGCTAGCTTTTTCATGTCTTCCACTCTCAATGGCCATTTCTCACTCACAGCCATAAAGGAGGACGGAGCGGAATTCTGAGCAGTACACACGCCCTTTGGTCGACAGTCAGCGGGATATCACGTCTACGCCAGAAACGGCGTAAACTGGCATATGCGAAACTAGCCCTCTGTATCCGTGCTGAGATTTCGTCGGAGATCAACCCATTGGCGTTGGGGCTGATGGTACTTCTCAAATAAGTGAAGCAGTCAACGTGCTCTAACACTTCACGCTTTTTTTATTCATTTACTTTCCCAGCGGGACATAGGGCAGCTTCAACCTAGAGGCTTGAAGTTTTAGTAGCAATGGTATTCATTTTTTTAGGGGATTAGGTTACTGGCCTCATGCCCGTACAGAAATGCCGAAACCTGACTCCCTTTGTACCATTTGGCCTCACCTTGTAGATGATATTAAAAGACGACTCCGGTGGAGCTGCATGGCCTGAGTTCACCAAGTGCTTGAGAATTGAACTAGTAATTGTCTTGCATTGTCTTTTCGCTAACCATGCTGGATAATGTTCAGAGATGCGTTTGGAAAGTGGGCGCTTTGTGTGGCCAATATAGCTAGAGTCGTCTTTCAATATCATCTACAAGGTGAGGCCAAATGGTACAAGGGGAGTCAGGTTTCGGCATTTGTGTATGGCGGAGGCGCTAGTAATTCAACGTCAATACAACCCCGGACTCTGTATACAGAAAAAGTTTGTCCAGTCTTAACTTCTTCACTAGTCGTTCCCTGTAAAAACATTTAATTTTTAAAAAAATTTTCAATTTTACTTTTACTTTGATTTCACCTTAATAATTGATTCACTATTATCACTTTTATATGTTCCTTTTCGTACATTTTCACACCGTCTTCACACTTGTTAAATTGACACTCAACTACCTTTATTCTCACTCAATAGCAATTTTAACCTTATCAAATTTCTATCTTTGTGCTATAGTTGAGTACCACGTAACTTACAACTTTTAAATGTTTACTTCTAAAGCCACTTCCGAGTAATTATTCAATTATGTCACCCCCGCCCCTCCAACTATTACTCACTAATAGACTACTAGACAGTTTTGGTAAGTATAAATACGACTGGACAGCCAGCCTTTGAGGATGATCTCGTCGATAAAGAATCATTTTCTTCGCTGGCTGAATTTGTCTTTTCACTAGTGATCAATTATTGAAAATCTAAATTAAACAGATCTTGCTGTACTAGATATTAAACATACTCACTTATTCATATATATTTCTAACAAAATAGAAAATCCAGTTATTAAATTCGATTAAATTATTTAAGAATTTTAAATTATACACAAATCGCATAGAGTTTTAATCATTCTTTATGCTCTAAAATGAAGCATTTCTTTAACTAGTAAGTATCATTGTCCTCCTAGGTGAAGATGCTGACAGCATCCAGAGTCTTCTGAACATGTTGAGCAGAAATCTTGGTACATTTAGCACATGATTCATCTATGTTAGGTTTAAGATGATGTTGGCGAGCCAGGCTTCTTCACGTGATTCTTAGTTTAGAGTTGGGGGGGGGGTGAAGCAGTTGAGCGTGTTGACCACCACTTCTTCAATTCAATTTGTGAAGTAGCATCAATCTGAATCAACTGATTACTGACGAAATCTCAGCACAGATACAAAAGTCTCGTGTTGCATCTGTGGCGTAGACATGATATTCGGTTAGCTATTGATTAAAGGAAATGGCGCAGCAGTTCTCTCTCTGTCCTCCTTCATGGCTGCCATTGAAAGTGCTAGATATAGAAAGGCTAGTTCTCTTTAATCATAGGTATTTGCGTTCTATCTTCTATGTTAACTGGTATAATAGGGTAAGTAATATGTTGAGATGAGTCGTAGACTGTTATGTAAGAAGGATAATTCAATCGATGAGGTTATGAAGCTGAGTCGACTACGATGTATGTCCGAGTCATCGCCTACCTTCAGATTTGTCTTGTTGGAGAGTAAAGGAGAAAGGTGCTCAGGAATGCTTGGTGTGCTTTTGGAAATGTGTGGGCGGTCTTACTTCTCGGCTGCCCACACCATGGAAGTTGATTGATTCTTCGGGTACCTGAAATAGAGAGAGGGTTAGTGTTGCGTGACCGCAGAGCCCACGGGACAACTGTTTGAGGCCGGTCACACACGGCCTGTATGAACCGGTTTCTGGGGTTGGTTCCGTATTAGTAATCTTACTGCCGGTTACGGACCACTGGAGGGTAAGTTGGGATGTACAATTTTTGGGGTCGACCTTTTCTAACCCCCTCTCTCCGGAGTGGAGAGATGGCATAGCTGGCATGCTGGTCATCTGAGGGAAACACCACTGCTGTTACACTCGTTGTCCCCAGCAGTACGACTTCGCCCTCAGACCCCCAGCATAGTGTACGAAAGATTCTTACACAACGCCGGTAACTGCTTTTAGTCTAATCGCTATCCTAACAACCTTCCTAGCATGGTAGGACTTGCAGAAACATTGGTTCCAGCCAGTGCAGCCTGTTGGACCATCGCGGTGTGCAAGCCTGACCACCATGTTAAGGTAGTAGCTATCAGTCGGGTGTCTCGTTGGTAGTGATTGTTGCTTGTTGTTGTTGTTGGTTAGGTAGGTATATGTTCATCGCCTCTGCCTCCTTTCTGTTCACTTGAAGACCTGTCTTCACTGCTTCCTCTGCCAACGTGTTGATTTTCACCTGTAGATATTCCACTTTGTGTGTTATTGGATAGAAATCGTCGGCGAAGTCCATATCTTCTAGTGTCTTTTGTCGGTCCAACGTATTCTTATCATTTGTGATGAATTCTATTATCCCGAAAGATACATCGATCAGTAAAAACTGATTTTGTAGTCAAATCAAGAAATTCACATAATTCGCTTTAATTCTGTATGTGTTCTCGATGGTGCAATGTGGTTGGTGGTGGTGGTAGTGGTAGGACTAGCAGTAGAATTGAGGACGTGCGTTTCTTCCTATTTCAGACTCGTCGGCAGGATCTGAGTGTTTATTACATGAGTGGTGGTGGTGTCCCACAACCAGAAGTCATCAGCGATGTCACATCGTGCTGATGTCTAGGCAATGTGTCGGTGGTCCAGTGGTAGAATTCTTGGTGAACATGCCTTCAGTGTGTGTTCTGTTGAAGGGCGGTAGTAATGCAGGGAAGAGGAAACGTTGGGGGTGAGTTTAGCAACCCCACCTCATGAAGATCACACTACAGCTACTGGAATCTTCAAAGCGTGAATCTCTATGTGTTCCACCCGAGCCGAAAAGGAATGGTTAAAAATGTCGAAGGGTCGTCGAATAGTCCGTACTAGGCGCCGAGATGCCAACAGAGACCGAACGTACATTGAAACTACTACAACACTATGGTGTACTCTATAGTTTTAACAATCTCATCTAACAGCAATATGACAGTGCTACATGTCAAGCGATCCACAGTGGAAAACTCCGTGAAGTCTGTGAAGAAAAGACAGGGGTATGTTGGGCAGACAGAAAGACTCCGGAAGATGTGGATTTCGTGGACTTCTTATGTAGAATTTCACATAAACTCGAAGGTCTACAGTCGAAAACCAACAAGCCGGTAAAAGAGTCGGGCCAGGGAAAACAGGATTTCAAGTGAATGCAAAGAAGATAGATGGAATGAAGATAACCAACCAACGCCAAGGAGCAGCAATTACTGTCAACGGGAGAAATATGGAGGAGGTCACTTCTGTCACTTATCTAGGCGGCAGCGTTTCAATTACAGCTGACTCTACGGATGATGAGATCAAAACCAGAATCGGAAAGACAAGGTAGACCTTCACCACTCTGTAATCATTGTGGAAATCTTCCACATTCATCATAAAGAACAAAAAAATCCGAGTTTTCAACACCAGTGTTGAGTCACTTCTTCCGTATGGTGTATAGACTTGGGGCGAATGTTGCCGATAGCCTTTCTAACAGACCACTACAGACTTCACTGGTTTCATACTGAAGATCAGTTGGATAGTCAGGTAGGATTAACAGCGAGGAACTACGGTGGGTAACGAATGCACTAAGAACCTATGGAGATGGATGGGATATTATGCGATATTGAGAAACTCGAGCGAGTTAGGCGTATGGATGACATGTGAGTAGGAAATGTGAACCTGTGGGTAGTCGTGCAGCTAGATGAAGAAGACTGTGGAAGACAGGACAAGATGTCAATTTCTCTGTGTTCTACTCGGAACCCGCTGGAGTAATAATAATAATAATTTACTTTATTCCAAAAACAGTACTTATAATACAGAATGGAATTCTCAGTATTTGTCACAATATTGCATCTGATTTACTCAAAATGTATATAAAATTAAAAATTAAAACAAAAATTAATCGGAGGAATTTGTCCACATTTACGACATAATTATTAGATATAATAATAATACTAATAACAGTGAGTTTGTTTCAAACGGTATTGTCGATTCAGTTTGGAAACTTTAGCATGTTATGGATAATTGGGTCTAATGTTCTGTTGATATGGTATAGTGAGGGGAAATACAAAGTTAACAGTCATAATACAGCTTAAAATTATGTCCACACTTATGAAAAATGAAATAAACAAAACGAAAAAATTGAGAGGATTATAATATAAGAAATACAATAACAATAAAGTATGATGCTTTAAGGTTGAAGGAAATGGTCTATTTAGTGGTGCTAAGAAGGTTAGTTAGTTCATTTCTGACACTATTTTCATCACATAAAGTACGTGCCAAATATGGTATAGTAGAATTTTTATACTTAGACGTACGTGCATAAATTCTTCTGAAAAGACTTCTTGTTTTACCTGAGGAGACACAAGGTTGGAGCTGTGGGTAGAGTGGGTGCTCAGAGTCTGACGAAATTCCTTTAGCGAATTTGTTGCATGACATCAAGTGCCTATCAATGACAATGTCAACGATATGGCCCAATGGGATACCACTCACCCTACTGACAGTCTTCAGAGTTCTACGAAGTATGACATAGTCCTTTTTAAGCAATCCAGGAAAGAATAATGGTGAACAGTAAAGAAGAATAGGTAAAATACACGAGTTGATAAGCTGTAAGAGGAGTGGTTGAGTTATGCCTGAGTGCCTTAACTTCTTAATGTAAAAAGTCAAACGAAATATTCTTTTAGAAATCGCTAAGACATGAGAAGACCAGGATAGGTCAGAAGAGAGAACTAATCCAAGATACTTAACTTCAGACTTGGTTTCTATATCACTATCATCGATTTTGCAAGGGTCATAGGAACCAACAGCTTCATTTAACTTTCGTTTACATCGGAAACTGAAATTAACAGTCTGACATTTGGAAGGATTAAGTTTAAGGCCGTTAGACGAAGACCATTTGCTAATTTCTGATAGAAAGTTGTTAATCTTAATACAGTCAAGCTGAGAGTTAACAGACATTGAAATAGTTAGATCATCGGCATACTTAACAAAGTTCATTTCATCGGAGTGACTAAGTCGATGAACAGGGAAAATTAATGTAATGTAAAGAAAGTATTGTCGATCAGTATAATAAGGGTAATTTTAAAGTGACTGATCAACGCTCATGTTATCCAACTGAAATATTATAACGCAATATATTTGGAATATATACCTCATTTGAATAAGGCATTTAGAAGACAAACTGCAAGAGAGATGATGGCATCATTTCGTAGTTTCTTTACAATCGCTTTACAACTAACATGGTTCACAATAATAATAATAAAACAAAATGCATGACAATTACTCAGTTATATAAATAAAACAAAAGTACATACTAATAACCAATCATACTCAAAAAGGTCAAGTAGTCCATCATTGTAGGCGAAGGTTGAAGTTCATTGTTTTTTGTGTACATACAGTTAAGGCTGTATGTGATTAATCCAAGTTGCTTCCATCACCTTCAATAACCTTGAATTAGATTTATGTGAAATAATTGGAGAAACAGTCATTAATATTGATTTTGTGACCTCACATTCGTAAGTATTTTGCAATGGATGATGATGGGTTTCTATTCAGATTAATTGCATTGGGATTTTCTATGTGTTTAAATAACCATTTAGGAATATGTTCTTCCCGACGACGTTGCAACATTCTATTGGTTCTACTTAAATAAGTGTCACCACAACTGTAGGTGAACTTGTAAATACAGTTTGAAGTAGAGTCCACAGAATTTCGTCCTTTAATCGTAGGTACAGGGATCGAAAATGTTCGGCATGTGAGGGAAAGAGATGTGGCGTAGAATGTGCGTTTGATGGCTGACCAAAGTCTTTGAGCTAGCTGTCAACTGCATAATCTGGTCACCCTTGAATGCTAGGTTAATGAGGATAGCTTTCTTTGGTACAAAAGGTGTCTTTTCAAGATGTGCTCAATCTTTACTGTGACAATTGATAAAGTTTTCTGGATAACCATTAGCTAATAAAACCGAATGTATATGTCGAAGCTCATCCATCAATATGTCACTCGTGCATATTTTTCGGGCCCTTGAGAACAAGCATTCCACTAGGGGACATTTGTACTGGATAAGAACAAAACTGGTAAAATGAAGATATTGTCCACTCCATGTCTGTTTACGAAAAATAGATCACTGAATCGTTCCATCGTCTCTCCTGGTCATTGTAATATTGTTATTCGATTCTAGTTCGGAAGTCACTCGTATATTTGGATGAATATGATTAAATAGAGTAATAAAGTTTTCAGTAGACTTACTATTATTACCAATAATGAGTGTATCATCCACACAACGACGTTTATATAGCATAAATTCTCCCCCCCCCCAGCATACCTTGCATTTGTTTTCCCAATTTCGACATGAATATATCTGCTAACAGGGGCCCAAGAGGGCTACCCATCACAACACCATCGATTTGTTTGTATGCCTCTTTTTTGGAAGGTGAATCTAATATTTCCTGTACATATTAAGATAATGTCTCTAATGTAAGTGACAGGAATAGGTAAGTTTATCCCATTGCTTATGATGTAATTGCGAATGAAATCAACAGTTTCATGAAAAGGAACATTAGTGAATAAACATTCTATGTCGATTGAGCACATATATTATTATTATTATTGTTTCCTTTAATTTCTAGAGAAACATAGGGCTTCAGCCATGCGTCTCCATTGCGTTCGGTTCTCTGCTAGAGTCTTTACCTGGCTCCAAGTCTGTCCACACGTTTTCATCTCCTCTTCACATGACCTAATCCAAGTCACCCTTGCACTGACGACCGACTCGCCGCTTCCCATTCGGGTTCCACTCGAGCGATGGCTTGTCTAGTGATGTCACTTGATGGTTTGTTTCCTAAGAGTATGGCCAATCCATCTCCATTTCTTCCTGCCTATTTGTTTCACAATCGGTTCCTGGTTGGTTCGCTCCCAGAAATCTCTGTTACTGATTTTTTCTGGCCATCTGATCTTGAGTATTGAGCGAAGACAACTGTTAATGAAAGTCTGTAGTTTGTTTGAGATGCTCTTTATGAGGTGCCAAGTCTCTGATCGGTATAGTAAGTGGCACTGACTTCACATTGGAGTTGAAAATCCGGATCTTTTTTTTGATGCAGAGTGCTGTTGACCTCCACACAGACTTGAGTGTAGTGAAAGCTTGTCTTGCTTTTCCGATTCTTGCTTTGATATCCTCGTCAGTTCCGTCGGCCTGTAGTTGAAACGATGCTTCCCAGGTAGGTAGGTAAAAGAGGTTGTTTCTTTCAGGTTCCTCCCATTTATGCTGATCAATGTCTGTTGCTGTTGTTCTTGTCCAGGAATCTTCGTCACCTCTGTTTTCTTTCTCTCTCTCTCTCTCTCTCTCTCTCTCTCTCTCTATATATATATATATATATATATATATATATTCCACACTGGTACGCAAACAATCACTTTCACTGTTTATCTTTCTTCTTTCCATTTTCCATCCAGGGGTCGAACAGTAAGAAGCGGATAATCAAAGGGAGAGTATATATGGGGATACATATATACATATATAAAAATAAGGAACAAACTGTTTTTTTTAAAGTTTATATTTTTGATTGAATATTTCTCATGCTCAAGTTTTCTTTCCTTCCTTAATTGCCTTCTATATTTTATTTATACCTGATATATCATCACCTCAACTGATTAGAAAATATCAACAACGATTATGATGATAGTGATAGTAATTATAACAAGCGCTATTTTATATACATTATTGATATATTTTTGTTCATGTGAAGATCTGATTTTTTTTAAATTAAAAATTTGTTTTTTTATATTGTTTAGTAAAAACTCAATTCTATTTGATTTGTTACCCCTCCCCGCGCCCCCCACGCGATGCCCCTAATATTTCTGTGGTACAGCGCTTTCTTTGATTATTGTGATTATTCTAGCGTCTTCTCCTCCTCCTCATCCTCTGATACACATTCCGTTTACTACTGTGTTCATTCCTTCTATGTACCTATTCCAGGTGCTCGCTTGTATGTCTCTTCTCTCAGTGTGTGTGTGTGTGTGTGTAGTTGGGGGTCGGTTGTGCCTGATTCTTCTTGTTACTTTTGTGATGAATCTCGTTTTCCAGCTGATCCATTCACACACACACACTGTGCAGATTTTACGCAAGCATTAACGCTTATTGCTGTAATTATTATTATTATTTGATTATTATACCAATGTATTATCTGTGACCTGTGTACTGTGTGTGTGGCCTCTTCAGCTGATAAGAAAGAATACCAGTGTCTTGTAACCGCCTCTCATTTCTCTATCTCTCTTCTCTCTCCCTAAATCCCTTTTATAATTTTGAAAACAATATGATTTCCTTTTGATATAGGTGATTCTATTTTTTACTATTATTATTATCTTTATTTCAATGCAGAATCTTTTTTTTTAAAAACAAATATTATTTTATAATTTTTAGTGTTTTTTTGTTTGTTTTATAATTTGTTGCTATCATTGACGTTTCAAATGATGAAGGTTATTCACTTAAAACCTATACATATATATCTAAGCCGACAATTCCACTTCAAAGGTGTATGTAAACACACACAACATATGAGAAATCGCATCTTCATATTTGTGGTCTTTACTTGTACTCTAATGATGTTTGATTCAGACTGATGCATGCATGTACGTTTGAATGTCGAGGGGGGTTACCTAGCTTACCGAATAACCATGACCACCGGATTCCTCTCCACTTTGTGTCTTCTCGTGTGTTTGCGTGTGTGTATTTGATTGTTTAAACTTTATTATTTCATTTTTTTTCTTTCTTCAAAACTTCTATTTAAGTAGTATATGTATTTTGGCAGTGGTGTTTTAGTTAATTGGACAGATAGACCAGTTTCGATTCAACAACGAATGATTCCTGGTACTTCTTCTTCTGTGACGGTAGAACATAGCGGCGGTAGTATTTGCTAACAGTATTTGCCGTAGACATTAAAATCTCCGTTTGCACATTGTTCTTCTTCCTGTTCTCTTTCTTGCGCCTTCATGCCTTTCATGCCTTCTATATATGAGATGCTTGTTTCATTTCTCCTCTCCTCTATTTCTGAGTTAATTTGGCATGATTCCTGGCGAAGACAAAGCATGCTTACTATTACTACTTCGACTACTTGCTTGCAAAGTCTTATCATCCGTAGAATAGAATAGCCTACACTGTCACTGCTGATGCTCTTCTCGTCGCCACCTCTTAATCTTATTATTATCATTACTACTGCTAATAATAATGACAACTAATTTTGTGTTTTAGCTTTTTTTTTACTAACATTTTAACATTGATTTTGTGTGTTTGTGCCTTTGAGTAATTTCAACTCTTGGCTGTTTTTTTGTGTTTTTTTTCTTGCATAGCTTCAGAAAAAGATATAATTTCTATTTATCTATTTGGTCTTTTCGATAACACCTTTTGCGTCAGTTACTCTTGTAACGACAGAAGACGACAAGGGCCAGGCAACAAACAGATCGTTTATTTAGGAAATCAATATATATTTATAGTTTAAAACAATTAGGAATATATATATGAAATTAATAAAGAGTTAAGAGGTGAGAAAATAGACTACTTAGATCAAGTTAAAAGGACATATTGAAGGTCAAAATAACAATGAAGATCACTAAACCAAATACCAGAGGTAATAGTACACTTGCCCTGGCTGGTACCAAAACAAAGTTTACCAAAGAAGATGGTTTAGTGTGGTGACGAATTGTTGCTTCGAAAGCATAAAGGTGGCTTAAACTTCCTAATTGCTAGGACCAGGGCTTCCACAAACTTTAGGATACGCCCCAAACACGTTTTATAGATAGGTTTAAAAGATGTGTTAACGTCAATTTTATGTCCTATCTCCTCTATAATATGTTTCGCAATAAAAGAGCTGAGTCTCCTGTTCTCACCAATAATGTGTTCTGAAGATTCTATTTACTTCTGGAGCCATTTAGGAATATGCTCTGAAACCAGCCCTTACTTGCAGAGATCGATGAGTCCTTCCTATGTATGTTTGTCCACACGTACATTCAAATTGGTAAGTACAGTGGGATGTGATGTCCTTTTTCTCAAGTTCATAGGGTTTAGATAGATATAATGGCTTTACATTCTCTATTATTATGATATCAGCTGCATAAAAAGTCTTTTTAACAGCAGCGTTCAGTCTTTGTCTAGTTATCAAGCTGCTTTGATGCCCCATATAGGGTAGGTAGCTTGATGTACACGTCTTTCTTAGGGGCGAGTTGGAGAGTGGGTCTTGGTGTTCTGACCCATTGACAAGTCCGTGTGTGGTGGATCAGATTGTTCGAAATGTGTTGCGCAAATACACTACACGATTCAGACAAATTACGTCTTCTTATTGCTTTATCTAGATATTTATAGATTTTTATGCACATTGCTATTCGTTATTTTTAGCAGAGAAGCAACGCCTTCTGATTGGTTGTTTTCTTGCTGAAGGTGCATTCTGCCATCTCTTTGTGGGCAGTTTTTCTTAGACAGTCCGATCTGCGAATCCTATCTGCCCATGTTAAGTCTGCTGTGATTGGTTGTTGAGTTCCTCAAGGAAGGTTAGGCTTTGTTGTTTTCCCACCTGACCCCCATTCGGGACGTATATTGTTGACATAAATTGTTGCTTAAAATTTTGGCTTGCAGACAGCTGTGTCACCACACTCCTATTATTTGTGATTGTAGGGCTTAGAGGTTAATTACTTACTTGAGGAACGGTTACACGTTGACTGTTTGGTGTGGTGTTTAGAATTGTATTCGTATTAAGATTTTGCTACCGGCTACGAACCTCATTAAGATGGTACATTTGTCGGGACTGATAAGCGCCAGAGTGGATTTAAACGTGTGGGTTGTAATAACACTAAATGCAATGGACACAATTCAACTGAGCTAGTAGACAGTGCCTATTCACACTTTAAGTACACTTTTCACTTCATTGAGCCACCTGTAAATATCAAAAGAAAAGACTGGCGTGTGGCTGTTAAGATACGGATGGCTGACCGACTACGATGGTCATTTGTTAGACAAACTATTTGGTATGTATAACCTACAAAACTTCAGGAATTTAAGCCATAAATAAACAGATTTGATTGTTTGACCAAGCACAAAGGTTGTATCTGTCTTTTTTCAACATAGAACTTTGCATCGATGTACAGCAGTTCAAGTCGTCACACTCCCTCCATGTAGCATACAAAGCAAGAGAAGAAAGTACAAGAAATGCATAATAGAGAGAGTAGACGGGGATATGAGACAAAGGGAATAGTAATATCGAAGAACAATATAGTTTCATTGGATATAATAAGTTACAAGCAGTGGATGCATCTGCACTAGCTATTGATAACGATTTTGAGCCATATCACTGATTGTCTCCAGCCTTCATTGGTTTTTACCGTCCCGATGATCCTAACCAGGTACTCAGGAAGTCTACACCTTCCTACGTGGCTGGCCGGCTTGAACTAACTGTTGTGGATCTCACTGACTGATGAAGCCATGTTTTGGTTTGACCGCCGCTATCTCTTTTCCAACCTGACCCTATGTCAGCTAACATTGCCCGTGGAGGAAGGTGATGGCTAGACTATCCATGTGTAACACATGTCCGAACAATCTCAATCGATGCACTTGCTTCACAACCCCGTCTGTTGATTTCCCCTCCTTATTTAGCACTCGACACCTAACCTCAATATCGCTCACCCTATTATACCATTTCACTCGGGAGATAGAACGCAGGCACCTATGATCAAAGACAGCTAGCCAGCCTTCTCATGTCTTCCACTCTCAATGGCCAGGTCTTAGTGAAAGCCATGAAGGAGGACGGAGCGGACTGCTGAGCAGTACACACGCCAGAGACGGCGTAAACTGGCGGGAATATGCTAAACGAGCCGTCTGTATCCATGTTGAGATTTCGTCAGCGATCAACCCACTGGCGTCGGCTTATGCAACTTTCCAAATAAGTGAAGTGGTCAACACACTCCACCAACCACTTCACTCCCTATTTCTAATCTAGGAGTCAGTGCAGTCCTGTAACATCATCTTACATTTATCGGGAGATAGTCGCATGCCAAACATTTGCAGATCGTAACTCAAGGTGTTAAGAAGACTTTGCATTATGTCAGCGTCTTCACCTAGAAGGACTATACCATCTGCATATTCCAAGTCAACGAGATTATTCCCTGATGGTAACAAGTCAATCCCTGAGTCTATGAAGTGAGTTAGGGTTAAGTCCACTAGTACATCTATGATGATCCACAAGTTGAATTCTGCAACCACTGGTTTAAAATTTTTTTTATTTAACCCTTTACGTTCCCAGTGGAACATAGGGCTTCGAGCTAGAGACTTGAAGTTTCGGTAGCAGTGGTGGTTATTTTTACAGGATGGGGTTGCTAGCCTCATTCACAACCTTCCGTCTTTACCAGTCTTATTACTGGCTTAGCTAGGTAAAGGATTGCGTCGGCCGGGGATTGAACCCCGGACAACATAAGGCGTGGTCGGCGAACGCTCTACCACTGTGCCACCGACGCACATGGTCTAAAATATGGACTACTATTTTAGGCGCTTCCTATCAGGGACCGAACTCCTCTTAAACGCTTTCTCCCAATAGTGGAGAGGTAGTAAAGCTTGTCATCTAAGGTAGACACCTTAGTCTTCTGTCACATTCCTATTCTCCAAATGTACTAATTCACCCGCGCCCCCTCCCACAGATATCCAGTATACTTTGAACAACTTACACTATGTGTTGGTAACTACTTTTAGTATGATCGCTATCCGGACGACTTTTCTAGGATGATGGTAGAACCTTGTGAAACATTAGTTCTAGGCAGCTTAGCTCATTGGATCATGACGATATGCAAGCCTGATCACTGCGTCAAGATAATGGCTTAGATTTGAACACAATCCTGGTGTTAAGAGACTGAACATAGAAATACAGAAATTTAATGTGATGTATAGTTAAAAGTTCTTATCATGTAAAACCTCATCAAATGTGTGGAAGCTGTTTAAGGAAATCACCGGGGATAGGCAAGAAAATAACGATACTTCTTCAGTTGATGCTAGTACTCTTAGTAAGTCTTTCATATGTCGTTCAGCAGATGTTATGATCTCAAATGCTGCAAGTTCAATTAATAACTGCTTCTTCGGTTTTCACATGAACGATGTTCTGAAGTGTCTCAAATCCCTGAAACCTACCCGGTCCTTTGGTCCAAGTGGTGTACCAGCGATTATCCTCAAAAAATGTGCTGACAGTTTGTGTTATCCTCTCACTAACATTGTGCCTGCTTCTTGGGAGGACATTAAAACTCTTCCTATGCCTAAATCCCCAAGTAGATCAACTATTTAGTTTAGAGGTATTGTCATTACTTCACATTTTTTTTGAAAATAATGGAAAAACTGCTCTTACTTAACCTTGGACCCACATTGGAGGCATTTAGTGACCCTAATCAATTTGCTTGCAAACATAGTAGGTCCACTTTGGATGCTACTGTTGTCTTATATCAAAATATTGTCTCTGGTTTAGACAGAGGTGGTAAATTTGTTCGGTGTGCCTTCGTAGATTACATATCTGCCTTTGACTCTGTACCTGGGCCTCTTTTGTTGGACAAGCTTGCTGCGACACAAGCAAGGCGCTTGACTAATAAGTGGTTGTATTCCTGTTTCTTCTGATAGGAAGCAGTACACTGTTTACAAAGGGGAATCCTCCGCTGCTTCACATACTCTAGCTGGTGTTCCTCACTCAAGGTGTCGTTCTTTCTCCTTTTCTGTTTTCCTTCTACTTACATGACTTGCCTCATTCTGATGAAGTCAATTTGGTTAAGTATTCCGCTAATCTGACTTTCTATGCCGGCGGTTACTTCTCAGTCAGACTGTTCCAGAGTGAAAAACTTTTTATCAAAAATTAGTCAGTGGTCCTTGTCAAATGGTTAATTTCACGTTCAGACGCAAGCGCGACTTACGTGAACTAGCTAGTTCACGCGGTTCCACTATCATAGATGGCACTGAATTTGAAACTAAATCGAATGTTGAGGACTTTGGACTGTGTAATTCCTCTGATCTTTCTTGGTCTTCCCATGTCATGTTAGTTTTCAGAAAGATATTTCGTTTGAGGTTCTACGTAAGGAAGTTAAGGCGATCTTGTGTCATTCCGTCTGTACTGTTACCGTTTTGTTAATTCTTGTATTCTGCCTATACTTCTTTATTGTTCCCACTTAATCTTTCCTGGGCTAATTAAGAAAGACTTTGTTATACTGAGAAGGGCACTAAAAGCTGTCGGTAGGGCGAGTGAGGTGTTGCTAAACCGAATCGTTAATACTATTGTAGATAGATGAATGGACTCCTGCAAGAAATTAACAAATATCATCTTGTCGGACCCAAAGCATCCACTCTATACCCAATTGTCTCCTTGTACCTTATCAAGTAGGACTAGAAGCAACTATAGAAAACTGTATGCTCGGACGACGAAGTATAATACCGTATTTGGCACACATTTTATGTCATGAGAAAAGTGTGTGAGGCAGGAAATTACCAACTTACTACGGAATTCTAAGTAAATGGACCCATTTCATAAATTTATTCCCCTTAATGAATTTGAACAAAGCAAGAACTACAGTTTTAGCAGAATAAAATGGTACAATCATTGTTTGTTTCGTCGCCTTCTCGTCAGCTGCTTACAGGGCAAAGACATTATTAAATGTACCTACAAAAACAATTTTAACATACTTGCACAGAGTTCATTATAAACAAAAATCAATCGATTAATATATACACACAGTAATAATATATACGTATATATATATATATATATATATATATATATGCAATATTAAACACTATTCCGAACAATAATAATCATACACAATGGAAACTTTTCAGAATTTCGCATTCAGATGAAAGAGAGATGAAAATATCCAGTTACCAGGGCAAAGAAAGACTGATAACCGCTTCTTTCTGAACGCATAAATCAGGTTTCAGGCGCTTGATGGAAATGGCTTCAGCAAACTTGAGGAGAATTGAACTCTTTTGCCTATTGATAATTTTGAACGACTTTTCGACGTCCACCTCATGACCCGTGTCGAGGAGATGCCTGGTGATGGCACTGTTTAAAGCATTTGTTCCCTTTAGACATAAGCTTTTTGGTACATGTTCAGAAAATCGTAGATATGCTCTTCTTTCTGTTCTTCCAATGTAACTGCTCCCGCAGATACATGTAAATTTGTATACACAGTTGGAGTTGACATGAGAAGGATATCTATCGATTTTTGATTGCATCAAAGAGCAAGTTGTTCGATAGACGGGAACGAGCTTAGCTGCAGGATAGGCTATGGCTAGTGATGTACTCAGCCTTCTGTTGATCATCGCTGTAATGTTTTCACCTTTATAATCAAGCTGAATGTAGATTGGCTTTTTACCCACTGTGACTTTTTTATATTTGTGACTTCAGATCTTCCATACTTGTTGATGAACCTTTGAGGGTACCCATTGCTCTTCAATGTCTTTTCAAGAAACTCAAATTCTTGCTTTAATTTCTCTATAGAGCATATTCTCCTTGCTCTATAGTACAGAGTCTTGACTAGACCACATTTAAAGCTATTTGGACAAAAGGTATTAAAATGTAAATGTTGTCCTTTCCAATGTGGACTTTCGATAAATTGACTTTTGAAGACTACCGTCTTCTAGGCGTTCCATGGCGATGTCGAAGAAGTGGAACTTTCCGTCACTTTCATGTTCCATAGTGAATTCAATATTGGCGTGTGCATCATTGAATAATCTTGGTAAGTGTGAAGCATGACTTTCATTTTTGCACACTATAAATGTGTCATCAACATATTGACAGTAGGAAGTTGTTTCGTCGATTGCATGCTTCAACTTTGGTCCCATTTTATTTTTTTCTATTGTTACATTGTTGTTAATATTTTCACTTAATTTAATTTAATATTCACTATCTTATTGAACAGTATTCTCAATGTAAATGCCCTGTTTTTAATTATTACCCTTGTAATGAGAAAGTTAGGTGCAATAATGTACTGTTACATGCTGAAAATTCCATATTTGTACTAAAAGTACTCTTTGGAATGCAGCTATTATTATTATTGATCAGTTAACTCATGTCATGTCAGTTGAAATGTTTATTGCATCTTCAAAAGATGTTATTAACAGCGCATAATCACTTTCAAAACCGAATATACAGCTTTGAGACTATTCATTCAGACCGACGGGAAAATCTAAAATTGGATTAAATAAATAATATATGACCCCTTGCACAAGAGGGTGGCTCTCGTGGCCCAAGTGGTCTAGTGGATAACGCTTTGGCTGGCATTTGAAACTATAGGCACTGAGTTCGAGCCTCACTGGGAACACCATCACTCTCTCACTAGGGGATGCAGGCACATCCAGCTAGCGGACGAGTCCCAAATAGGACGAAATGTGCACCCTGGATTCCACCACTGCTTATCACCATTCACCAGTTAACTTCAGACCAAATGTTAGGGAGGAAGCAATTTCAGTCGTAGTGCAGAGTTGAAACTTGAGAGGCCTTCGAAATACTAGTTTGGAGATTGATCGGTTCACCTGTATGACTGATCTGCTGAAATGATCATAATTTCCCTTCAATCCTTACATAAATGGTGTCTGTTTTGCGAAGGTTGATATTGATTTGGTTATATTTTCTGAGCTGGTTAATTTAACTGCGAGATTTTCGTTATCTTTCTAGGCAACTTCTTCAGTGCAAGTTTTAAAATAAACTGAGTTTTTTGATATTACGCACTAACAGTTTAAATATATAGAGAAGTGGATTATTTTCAACGCAGTTAGGTGGCTGACTTAACTGCGAAGCTATCCAATTCCGATGCATCAAGGAGGAATTTGGAATTATCTATGAATGATATTGAAGTTAACACTGGAAATGTTATCTTGAAGGGTAGTGGTAAATGCCTCAGCAATCAACTCAGAGAATGAAACTGGATGAATTTCAAGATAGAACTTTGCACAGAAGTGCACCACTTCAACTTGCCACGCTCCCTATGGTAAAAAAAGGAAGTCAAAAGAGAGGAAAAATGGATTTAAAGGACTGTAATAAAAAAAGGGATAGAGAGAAAGAATAATGACACGGAAAAACATACAGCCTCAATAGATATGGGAGATCATAGGAAGTGAATGGATCTGGGCCACTGACACTGATTTCAAGCCATATCTCCAATCATTGATTCTTAGCATCTTGAGGACCACAACCAAGTTGTCTACATCTTTCTACGTGGCTTACACTAATTGCCAAAGACTTCACCGATTAATACCAAGTTTTAATTTGTCCACCCCTCTAACTCTTTTCCAGCCTAATCCAATATCGACTTAAATTCCCCATTGAGGAAGGTGATGGCTAGGCATGCGTCACACGTGTTCTAGACAATTCATCTTCACAACCACAGCAGAAACATCCTCACCTAAGCTAGTAATCCTTTCCACTGCTTCAACAGTTGGATTCTTATTCCATCCAGTAAAGATTCTATTGATTTAACGTTAGGTGTAGGGGGACAAATACTCACCGAAGACATTGACTGTCCGTGGCGCTCGCTATAAACTGACAGAAGTCAGAATTTATACACTGAATGGTTGGCGGACTTGATCTACGGTTGATCGATAATGCCTAATGATTAGCAGTTTTTGGTTTATCTCAGATTCCTAGCCAGAACTTTAGAAAGCCATGAAGACTGTCAACTAACTTTGTCCTTGCAGGCTTTTATGAATCAGTCTTCTATCGGTTGTCTTCGTCAATTACCTAGAAAACACTTTCTATTTGCAATCTGTTTTTGAACTATGTTATTTTTACTTGTCTTTCTTAACATTACAAGGACAGATTAATCAATAATAAGCACAGAACATTAATGATGAAAAGGTTATTGATTTAACTACTATTGTTATGAACTGAAATATGTGCCAAAGAGATGAATGAGAACACGTGAAGAAACTACAGAATAGAGAATGTTAGCGAAAGAAGAACAAGAAATTTAGCAAAGACATTGATCTCTTAAGCGATTTCATCCTCAAAAACCAGATGTATAATCGTAATTATATACATAAGTTTGCAATTTCACAATTACTAATTAATTTGACCAAAAGCAAGAACAACAGAGATTTGTACAGAATAAGATGGTGCCATTATTGTTTATTTTTTCGTCTTCTCATCAGCTACGTATAGCCTAAATAAACTGTTAAGTTTATACACAGAACAATTTATAAAATAATTACGAATGTTACGTAACATCAATTAATGATAGAAGGCTGCAAACTTCATAAACAGTGCTCAGAAAATTACACTTTTGTAGTATATACTCAGATGGTTCAAGTTCAAACAAATGTTTGCATACAATGGCAAAGGAGTTGAAAAAAATGATGAGTGACTAGTAAGATGTTCGTCGGCGGCACAGCGGTAGAATGCTCGCCGACTACGCATGTGGTCCAGGGTTCGATCCGCAGACACAGATGCACTCATTTATCTGGCTCAGTCAGTAATAATACTGGTAAAGAGGGAAGGTTGGACATGAGACTAGCAACCCCACTACTCACTGAGGAATGCAGATACATCCAGCTGGTGGACGAGTCCTTAATAGGATGAAACGCGCATCCTCGATTCCACTGCCAGTCACCATCTACCAATTAACTGCAAATTGATATTTTATTGGAAAATCATTTCTAAGATATATGGAATAGTTTTTAACGAAGAAATATGAAAACTTTTCTTTCGGAGATTTTCTTCTTAGACAAAGAAGTCTTTTCGAAAACATCTTGACCAAAAATAGGTACCTGGTACAATTTGTAGGAAAGAACGTCAAAGCCAAAAAGAAAGCAGTTCAACGTGCCAGAGAAAATATTGTACAAGAATCTGAACTTCAACGGAGAATTAATGGCAGATATTCAAAAGAGGACAGTTTCTAGTTCCTTAAAAAAGATATATTTTTGAAGAAACGCTAATAAGTGATATTCTGTAGCTGTCCTAGTACTTTTAAGTAGTTTGTAAGATAATCTCCAATGTGAACATACCGATTCAAGTCCTTCTGAGTGGCTAGGTACATAGACCGTTCTATGCACGTTCTTTCTTTCAAAACATGTTAGACAACACTATTCAACGTGGCTGCAAAGTGGCAGCACTCGTCCAAAATCAGGAAAGCTGTTATTGAACACCTGTCATACTACCTTCTCGCGGCAGAAGCCCTCACCATATGCATCGAGAAGCCAGAGGTAGGTATTGAAGAGAAACTAGTCCAACGCCTCTATATTTAACATGGATCCAGGTTTTTTGGTTCCTTGATTATCTTTTCCTATTCCCTTCATTTTTTCACTTTCAAGTTATAAGAACCATTATTTCAACCTGTTTCTATGTATATCCTGTTCACACTTGTCTTCGCTGGAAACTATGTTACACTTTACTGAAATAATTTTTAATCCTATGTAATTCTATTTCTGTGCCCCTTGCAATCTATATATTCACCTTCAGACTTTCATATCAGTTTAAAAAGTTTTTTTATTCCACTACATTCCCAGTGGAACACAGGGTTTCAAGCTAGTGGCTCGAAATTTCCATCGCAGTAACACCTATTTTTACCGGATAGGGTTGCTAGCCTCATGTTTGACCTTCTGTCTTTACCGGTCTTACTGCTGGCCTAGCGAGGTTCAGGAGTGCGTCAGTCGAGGATTGAACCTCGGACCAAATGCGTGGTTGGCGAGCATTCTACCTATGTGCCACCAACGCACTTGAAGATGATTAAACCCCTTAATCTCCCTTCGTTACTAAGTTGAACTGAATAATAATTGTTACTATGTAAATTTCTGTATAAAAATGCGACTGTAGAGCCTTTTCTGAGGATTAAATCACCGAAAAAACTCTTCGCTTAGTGTTTCTTGTTCATTTCTTTCTAAAAACTCAAAAAAAATGTTATTTGGATGTTGGTAGCCGCGGAATCCAGACAAGATGCACATTTCATTCTATTTGAACCTCGATGAATGGATACACTTACATCACCAGTGATGATGATATTAAGCCCGATAAAGAGGGAAGGTTGGGTGTGAGGCTAGCAACCTTGTCCCATAAAAACAATACCACAGGTACAGAGACGGTAAAGATCGAGCTTGCGGCCTTATGTTCAACTTGTAATGCAAAAATACGGAAAAAATATTCGTTAACGAAAATTACCCATTAATGATACAAATAAATTAAATGGGTTTTTACCGACTACAATTGCAACTGTAATTAACTACTTAATTTCGACGCCATTTTTCTTTAATAATCAATTAAAACAAATGCTTAATGTTTAAATGTGAACAGGAAAATAATTCTGCTTTTATTGTATTTGTATTTTCTTAAATTCTTTTTTACAGTATACCTTAGAAAACTAGAAAAGAAAAGTCAACTGTGGTGAAATCAGGATTTCATCTTCCTTTGCTAGTTGAATGTGTATCTACGATTGACTGTCTCGGGTAGAACGGCGTGTGGATTGGTCTGAACAATTAATTCACATAAACAATGTGTATGCAATTAATAAGTATTTAATTGGTGGATGGTGACTAGCAGTGTTGGAATCCAGGATGCACATGTCGTCGTATTTGGGACTCGTCCTCCAGCTGGATGTGCCTGCATCCCCCAGTGATTGATGATGTTCCCATCGCGGCTCGAACCCAGTGCTTATAGTTTCAAACGCCAAAGCGTTATCCACTAGACCACTTGGGCCAAGAGAGCGACCTCTTGTGCAGCGGGTCATATTGATTTAATTGAATTTTAGATTTTCGAGCCTCGGTGGGAACGTCATCACTCACTGAGAAATGCAGGTACATCGAGCTGACGAGTTCCAAATAGGACGAAATGTGCATCCTGGATTCCACTGTTAGTCACCATCCACCAATTAAATACTATAGTTTTTGGTTTGTAAGGGTTAGTTATGTTTTTACGAGTTGATCACGGATTGATATCAGTTAGAGAACCATTGAATCGGGTCCCAGTGGCTGAATGGTATACGAGCTTGCCTTGTAACCGGAAGGTCCTGGGTTCGAATCCCAGTGGGTGCGTACTGGCAATGATTCCCAAACTAGGATGAAACAGCTGTCCAGTACTCCCTGGTTTTCATTGGTTCTCTAACTGATATCAATCCGTTATCAACTCGTAAAAAAATTAAATACAAATTAAATGCGCAGACATCGTCGAAGCATCTGCTCAAGAAGCTAACATGTCAACCTGAGACCGAGCACTTCGGTCCAATCAATCGACGGGAAAATCTAAAATTCAATTAAATGTGAATGCAAGTTTGATCAGATATTGAATATGCCCAAAATGTTTCTGTGCTTTCGTAGAAGGCCTTGGTCACTTAAATATCCCTTCAGGAATTTCATACAGCCGGTTTCCTTTATTAGTTTGAATAAAGTAAAAGAGAGCATATATTTTCTGGATAATACGAACTCGTTTCATCTTGTGGATTCTCTTCAACTGCCTAGATCCCAAATAAATTACTTATATGTTGCAAAATTGCGCCTGAACATACATTTTACAATGATTTCAAGTTATAGGTAGACAGTATAAGCAACATAATTTCAAACATGGTGTAAGTAGACAATTATTTAGTGTTAAAATGAGTAACTATTCATCATCAAGAAGTTTTTCACCAGGCGGTTCCGGGCAACAGGACAACATCACTCAGTGAGTATTGCCAGGACATCCAATTGATAAATCCCAGACAGTAACCATCCAACAGATTAGGCAAAGAAGCTGTTTATTCCATTCGTAGGGAATTGCCACCAATTAAAATGACACCGGTTGGTGACGAAATTGATCTTGTGATTGATTGTTTGATATCAATCACTGGTGCTGGAAAAGGAAATCACAGTTGATTGAACTGTGTAAGTCATCATTTTTCATGTCATGTGTATTCAACTGAATGACACGTAAGTAATTCACGTTGCAGCTCACATTGTTGCTTGAAAATGTGATGTTTCGAGTCATCATTCTGTAATATTCTGATTCAGCTCCATCGCTAGGAAAATCTCCACTTCATGTTGTAGATGAAGTGAAGTGTTTCAGGACAGGGGATTGAACGTTGATAAGACAGATGCTTGTCTTAGATGTCTTTCAACTGAGTGAACAGTTTGATGTCTAAGCTAAGTAGAATGAATCTGCTGGTGAGGGGAGGGGTAAGATAGAGTGCTCTGCTATTATTCCTTCCTTCCTTATATATCCTTTGCTTCTATCTCCCTTGTGTTCTACATTGTACTACTGACCACTAATAAGTAGTTTGAGCCAACATATATCTCCTGTGTTGTTATTCCGTAGCCACAGCTGTTGTTTGTTTATATTAGACAAACAGGTGGAATTCAGATTTCGCTTGGAAACAAGGATGGACTAGAGACAAAATACAAGAGAGAACAACAGAGTGAATTTATACAAATTATGGTGTAGAGTTCAGGAGGGTTGCCGGGGGTGAATATTGAAGTAAAATTATAAAATAGACAAAATAATTTAATCTAGTAGATTGAGAAGCGTAATAGTGAGTTCAACTCAGTGAGTGAAAATCAAAATCAAGATTGAGTGGAATATTATGCAACAGAACAAAGCACACAAACGAAACGACTATGGTTACCAGGTAGGGTAGTAAGAGATTAGTCACACTATCTTTCTGTATGCATAGGTTGGGGCAAAGTCTTTTGATGACAATGGCTTCTGCGAACCGCAGTAACCATGGTTTTCTTTGAGTATTGAATATTTTGAAAGCATGCAGGCTAATTTCCACTGAATGTCCCGTGTCAGTCAATTAGGTGTCTGACAAGTGCCCTTGGGAACACTTTGTTGCCTTGAAAATGGAGACTTTTAGAGATATGCTTGGAGAATCTATTAGACACTCTCCTCTCAGTCCTTCTAATGGGCTTGATGACGGAAGTGCAGGTGAATTGATAAATGCAGCTGGAGTTATCCCTGAAGAGAAGGATACTAATCTGCTTTTGATTCGGTTAACGAGCATTCTGTGTTGTAAGGTAGAGTGAGTCTAGTGGTGGGAAACGCTCTTATTAATGCACCTTTAATTCTGTTTTCCGTTCTCATGGGATACTTCTTCACCTTTATACGCTAGACAGAGAAAAACCGGTTTCTTTTCAACTATTTCTGGTTTTGGTTTCGGTGGGTTTTCCTTCCCATATTTCGATATGAACTTCGGAGGGAGAGTTCCTCTTAGATCATATCTTTTGAATACCACGCCCTAGCTCTGCTGAAAAACGTTTTCATCAGGCTCTGTTTGTAGACGATCGGGCAGAAACTGTAATAATTCAAGGATTGGCCAATCGAAGTTTCTTTCCTGTATATGGATTTTTCAATTGTCCCATCATTTCTTCTTTCTATGTTGAGATCTAGGAAGTAGTGGAACTGATTGTCACATTCACGGTACATTGTAAATGCTCTGTTAGGGTTCAGAAATTTTTTAACATATAATTTATTCATTTAGGATGTATGCAATTGAAGAGATTCCACGAGATAAAATGAGCTCGTATTATCTTGCAAATATGTGCTCGTGTTTTCTTTATCCTTTCAGAAAATTTATCAGTATAATGTCCAGTTTGATGGTAGACAGTTTAAAGTAGTTTGTTAACATGAGTCCTCTGGAAGAAGCAAAAGTGCGTACTGTAACACTATAAAAAACAAGCAACTAAGACAACCTACTCTGGGTTCATTTTAAAGTTAGAGACGAGATTCTGTTTCTTCCTTTATTTGCCTTCCTAATGGAGCATATAGCTTCATGCCTGAGCCTTGAGTTTGGCAAAGGTTCGAATAAAGCTATACTCAGCTCATCTCGTTGATACTGGACATCAAATCGACTCTAACAAAACTTTCAAAGTTATTTATCGCATATAACCCAACCTCTCGCCGCACGGTCTACGAGTACGACTTTTACATAAACAGCAGAAGGAGTCGGAATTCATCTGAACAAGCCAAATCTGTGTGTTCAAAAGAAATTTATTTGTACAGCTCCTTTCTTTGCCATGACCAACTACATAATATGTATTGGTTTTTTAAAAGCGAAGTTTTCCTCTCCCCTTGTAACTGTCTTTTCACTTTGCTAATTTTTACAATTCTAGCTAATTCAATTAACTTGTTTGTATATTACTTAATTCTTCTGAGTCATCATTGCTATTTTACAAATTTCTTAATTATATAATAACTGGTTGCTAACGCGTAAGAATCACCTTGAATCTTGAATTCCGGAATTAATCAGTTTTCACCGCCCTCCCCTCCTTCAAAACTTAGATATCTTGTTACTAACATCTATTAGTTACCTGATGTTTTGATGACTTTTAACGCCTTAATTTCCCCCGCTATCCCTCCGAATACCTAAAACTGATTAACTAAAATAACCACTTGATTGGTAAAAAACATTTTTGATGTAAAAAGCGACTATATATGAGTGTAGAGCCAGACAGCCGATGATGAGGAACAATAATAATAATAATAGTATTGGTTTTGTAGGGATTTTGTTTAATTCAATGGAGGATTTCATTATGAGCTGACATCAGTTTTATTGAACCACTGGAAAACCAGCTGGGAGTACTGGGAAACCATGACCAGCAGTTTGAAGATGACGTCAGTAACTTATCGAAGAGGACATTGCGAAATGATCGCGCTATGTCGTGTGAATTGGCAGAAGTTAGAATTCATGGGCTGGCTGGCCATGAATGGTCTACGACGAGCTCGCTAGCCTTGTAACCAGAAGGTCTTCGGTTCGAGCCCCGACGGATGCGAACTAGGCTGACGAAACAATTGGCTGTGCACTACTCCCAGCTAGTTTTCCAGTAGTTCAATGACACCGATGACAGCTCATGATGAAATCCACCACCCCCCTAGCGACACTCCTCTCTACTAAAATGTATACACACGCACGTACCCGTCCAAGTATTATCAACATTTCAAAATTAAAAACAAGGAGAATATTAATCAATAACCATTGTAATATTAATGATATTAGTAATAATAATAATAATAACAATAATAATAAATGCGTGATACTACTACTTCCTCAGTTCAACATCTTCTTCATCACACACATACATACATACAAACAAACTGGCAAAAAAATACTCCCCAAGCACGAGTAGATGAAAAGTGAAAAACAATTTTAACAGATATTCTCATTGAATAATTATTATATTAATGCATCATAATTAGATAACAACAGCAACAAGAACAACTTCAACGACTGGGGGAGGAACAACTTCAACGACTTCATCATCATGATCATCAACAACTAACAACTGCATCTTATACACACACACAGACAGACACACCCACCCACCTGTATACACGGAGGGTACACATTAAATCTGCAAGATTAATAATAATAATAATTACTACTACTTCTACTACTATTATTCACATATTACTATCAAAAGTGACAATAAGTAGTATATATATAGATAGATAGATGTTATCTGTGATGAGATGTTCATCTTCTGCGAATGAAGAAAACAGACTAACAACGAGAATCTCGTGAGGGATAAATATTCAATAGCCATATAGGACTAGTTTACGCCTAATCATCATTATTATTTCATACAATCTCGTCATCATCACCTTCACGTTTCACATTACAATGAACAGATACATACGTAGATACTAGTGCTACGACTATCTGCATACATAGCATCTTGTATAGAGAATATATCAGCACTATAGATATATTATAGATAAATGGTAGACGCAGTTTGTTGGCACACGCACAGACACACGTCCAGCCGTTGGTTTGTAAATTGAAAAGGGGAACAAGGGTACACCGAGAGGACACGAGCGCTCGCACGCACACACACACACAGAGATACGAAAGAAAGTTTGAAGAAATACGTAGGCATATGTGCATATATATCTTTAGAATTCTGTCTTGCATTTCGACTCTACATTTCCTACATATAACCATTATTGAGCATAAAATCTGAGGATTGAGGCAGGGTATTTGCTGTTGTTGTTGATGATGATATTTTACGAGGTACAATCGGCGGCGGTTGTGGAGCTGGTTGTTTCTGTTTGACTTGTTGCTGTTGTTGTCGTCCTTCTCCTCCTACTCCTGGAGGAGTATTCATATTCATCGTAGACAATTTCGATACAGCTGCATCAAGAATATGATTACCATCGACAATTTCTTCACTGTCATCTATACTATTATATGAACAACACCCATTATTCTCCTCCCCGTTTGTCAGTAGACAGCTGTCGTCAGTTATCATGAATGATGTTGAATAGGTGGATCGATTGATATTATTGATTGTTTGATGACCGATTTGTATAACAGGATTCACTGTAGAAGTATAATACTGTGGTCTAGCACGATTTAATATCTTGATAAATTCTAAACTTTTAGCTCTCATTCTTCGATGAATATAACCTTTTGAACATTTTATATGATAGTGTAAATAATTACGTATTGTATGCATAAGATTGATTGTACGCGGTGTAGCTTGTGGTGTTAGATGTCGAGGGAAGAGAACTGTAGGGTAGACGAAAAAAAAGCAAAATAAATTAAGGAGAGAGTGGAACTCGAACAGTGTGCTGTAAAATCTAATTCCATATTTCCTAATTTGCGTAATTCATGAATATTTGTTTCAAGTCTGAATACGGATTAGTGTCAGGATCACACTGGAAGCTAACAAGGAGTACTGGACAGTTGTTTCGTCCTCTTTAGTAGTACTCACCATATGACCGGGCGTCTTACATAGCCTCTCCTGAGGAAGTCCTACTCACTGCCTTCACGTGGCGGAGGTGTTTTCCACCAAAGTGAGAGGGCGAAAGCGGATGCCCGGCGCTCTTCACCGGGTTGACTGTCCATTGGATGACAGTCTAGGGGAGATGGCTAAACCCTGATTCCAAACCTCCAACGACTGGCGTATGAAGCTCACTGGAGCTCACCGGCAGACGTATGGACAAAGGGCTTGTTGGATGTCCTGGATGTCTGGCCCCCATTCAAAAAGGCGTATGAACCGAACTTCGGTCACCGGCTGCCAATGGATAGTGGACTCCCTACTCCACTCCTACTGCCTTGTAGGTCACACTTGGTTGTGTAAAGGCTAGAGCTGCACTCTCAAACAAAAGGCCGAGCGATTCTGGGGACATCACTCGTACCAAATTCCCATGAAACTTCATGAACTCTCTTACAAACGATGTCGCAAAACCTTGCAACAGATCGCCGCGCCTGGGCAGCGATGATTCGAGATGTTCATGAAGCCGGCTCATCCTTCCGTAGGAGATAGCCGAAGTAAAGTAAAGTAAAGTAAGTACTCACCTCACTAGGCTAAAAGCACAGGACCTTCCGGTTACAAGTCAAGGTGGTAGACGGTCCACAGTCACTGGGACCCGATACACTGGTCGAAGAATTTCCTACTTCTGGTGAGTGATGTGTGCGTACTGTTGAGAAGTGGCAAGCAAGGACAAATCATATGTGCAGTACACGATGCAGGTTTCCAATAGTTCTCTAACCTATGCCACCACATTTAACATTATATCATGTCGTGGACAGTCTTTTTTTTTTGGGGGGGGGGTTTGTTCTTCTCTTCCAAGAGAGAAAAACAGTTAGTGAACAGACTGCAAAAGAGCTAATAAAACATTTGCATTATCAATCGTCTACATCTGCAACAGAGTCATGAAATAGAATAGGGGAAATGTAAACACACTTATTTGAACTTGGCCACTGTTTTGGTAAGTCACACTACTATGTTATTTATCAGAGATATGGGGCAAAAAGACTAGTAATATCTAAGAACAATATAGTTTTATTGGATATTATAGGTCACAAGGAGTGGATACATCTGCGCCAGCCATTGAGAACGATTTTGAGCCATATCACCAGTTGTCTCCACCCTTCATTGGTTTTTACCGTCCCGAAGACCCGGACCAGGAAGTCTACATCACCTCACATCCGACCGATAGCTGCTACCCTAACGTGGTGGTCAAGCTTGCACATCGCAATGACCCAACAAGCTACACTGGCTGGAACTATTGTTCCTGCAGGTCCTACCATGCCAGGAAGATTGTTAAGATAGCGATTAGACTAAGAGCAGTTACCGGCTTAGTTTAAGAATTCTTTTTCTACACTATGCTGGGTAACAGGGATGTAACAGCAGTAAGGTGTTTCTCTCAGATGACCAGCATGCCAGATCCATCTATGCTGTCTCTCCACCCTAGAGAGGACGTTAGAAATGATCGCCCCAAAAATTCTACATCCCGACTTACCCAACCTACAGTGGTCCGTAACAACCGGTGGTAAATTTACTAATATGGAACCAATCCAAGAAACCAGTGTTCATACCGGCTTCAAGCACTTGTCACCTGGGCTCTGCTGTCACGCAAAACACTAACTCTCTTTCTGTTTCAGGTACCCACGTTGGTGGGAACAGCGAGGAGGTAACAACCGTCCAAACATTTCCAAAAGCACACGAAGCCCTCCTGAGCGTAATTCTCAACTAGGTCAATCTTCCCTTTTTACCAGTCTTACTACTAGCTTAGTGAGTGAGGTTTTGGAGTGGGTCTGTGACCAGAGATCGAACCCTGGACCGCACACATGTGGCGTAGTCGGCGGGTGTTCTAACGCTCAACAATCGACGCACATACATATCGTGGATTATTTGTAGGGAAAGAAAAGTCAGAAAAACAGACAGATAGACAGAAAAGAAAAGTAAAAACAAAAGATGACGTCTAATCAGTTAGTTTTACACAGCAGAAAGATTAACGGCATTGTGTTTTCTTTTTAATTGCTTATTTTGAAAGCCACTAGAGTAAAATAAAGGTTTAACGAAAATAAATTACCATACATCACGTGTCAATAGAATGATATGAAAAACATTTATGCTATATAAAATGTACTTTAAAAACTTGCGTGCATTAGAGAATTAGTCATTGCATACATAGATATATATACATTACTCATCGATTAGACGAGATACCAGTAAAAACAGAAAAGTCACTAAAACGTGTGAAGGCTAATGTAATTTGTATTCTGACTGACTGACTGACTTTGCACAGAAGTGCACCACTTCATATAGCACACAAAAGAGACAAAGACAGATTCAAAAGTGCTGTAGTGAGCAGAAATGTGAGGGAGAAAGAATTGCAACAGTGAGAAACAGTGGGGTATCATGGATATAAGAGAAGATCATAAAAGAATGAATGCATCTGCACTGCTATTCAGGACGATTTCCAGGCCGTATCATCAATTGTCTCCAGACTTCATTGGTTTATAGAAACTCGAAGACTACACTTCTCTATATGGTTCAGACTAACTGTCAAAGAATTCGTCGATCAATTCCATTTTTTTGCTTTGATCACCAATGGCTCTTTTCCAGACTCATGCTTTGTCAGCTAACATTGCCTGTTGTCGAGGTAGGCGATGGATAGGCATGCATGCGTAACACATGTCCTAACCATCTCAGTCGATTGATTTACCTCCTTACCTACCACTAGACGCCTAACATCAAGATTGCTTACCCTTTTATACCACTTCACGCGGGAGATAGAACGCAGACACCTATGATCATGTCTTCCACTCTCAATGGCCAGGTCTCACAGCCATAAAGGAGGACGGAGCGGACTGCTGAGCAGTACACCCGCCCTTTGGTCAACAGTCCACCGGATATCACGTCTACTAAACCAGAGACGGCTTAATCTGGCATATGGGAAACGAGCTTTCTGTATCCATGCTGAGATTTAGTCAGCGATCAACCCGTTGGCGTTGGCTGATGCAACTTCCCAAATAAGTGAAGTGGTCAACACGCTCCACCAACCACTTCACTCTCTATTTCTAAGCTAGGAGTCAGTGTAGTCCAGTGCAGTCCTGTAACATCATCTTACATTTGACGGGAGCGAATCGCATGCTAAACATTCGCAGATTGCAACTCAAGGTGTTCAGAAGACTCTGCATTTTGTCAGAGTCTCTACCTAGAAGGACTATATCATCTGCATATTCTAAGTCAACGAGATTATCCTGTGGTAACAAATCAATCCCTGAGTCTCTGAGGTGAGTTAGAGTGAAGTCCATTAGTACATCTATGATGAAATTGAATAGAAATGGGGATAATGAGCATCCCTGACGGACACCACTAGTCGTCACCACTTCAGATAACAACTCGCCGTAAGCCCTCACCTGGCTGCATGAGTTCGTGTAGAGTACCTTGATCAGTGCAATGTTTTTTCTCGGCATTCCTTTTACAGCCAAGCATCGCCATAGTACCTCTCAGTCGACGGAGACAAATGCCGCCTTTACGTCAAGAAATATGACAACTGTTGGACGCCGGTAAGAATGCCTATGTTCCAGAAGCTGTCGAAGGGTGAAGATATGATCAATATGACTTCTTCCTGGCCTAAAACCTGCCTGATTTTCTCTGGTTTGTGCCTCCCGAGCACCACTTAGTCTACGCATTATTATTGAGCCTAGGACTTTGGATACCATATTATTCAAGCTAATCCCCTTGTGATTATCACAGGAAAACTTGTCTCCCTTCTTGTATATGGGGATGATCAGTGACTTACACCAACTCGATGGGACTTCCTCTGATTCCCAGACACTGCCTAGAACCTCAGTTGATGCAGACAGTAAACTGTCTCCACAGTACTTAAATACCTCTGGAGTCATTCCATCAAGTCCTGCTACTTTGCCTCGTTTCAGATTAGTGACAGCCTTAGTAACCTCAGTTAGGGATAGAGGATCTGTGTCTATATCCCATTCAGGGAGGTGTTGGATGTTTGGTAAGTTGAGTGTGGCTGTAGGCCAATTAAACTGCTCCTCAAAGTGTTCTTTCCAGAGTTCCAGCATCTTCAACTAGGAAGACTATATCATCCATGCATTCTAGGTCAATAAGACTAAATCATGGCAACGAGTCAATCTCTAAGTCGCTAAAGTCAGCTAGGTTCAAATTCGTGTTCTAGTCCTTAGAGTTGGTGATTCATTGAATTCTCGTCTGCCAACTAGGTGAGTCGCAGTGCCCGAAACACAGGTATATATATGACTTCCTACCGAATGCTTCCAAGCACTTCTTTCACACATTTTACTAATATGTGTTATTTTTACTCTACATGTATCAGCTTCATTTCAGATAATCACACACAATTCATGGGTTTATCCACCACTTGACAAGGGATTCAAACTCTGTGTTCTACCTACTGAAATGTTAAGTGTATGGAACAGATAGACACAGTTGTTCGGATGACCAAAAACACGTTGATGCTACACAATATTCATCTGTTAATTAGACTTTCTAAAGTAACAGGTATCCCGTGTCTGCACTCCACGATTGAAAAATTTCCTTGTGAGGATTTTTATTTTATTCTTTTACGTTCCGAGTGGAACATAGGGCAGCTTCAAGTTAGAGCTTTGAAGTTTCAGTAGCAGTGGCTTTATTTTTTCACCGGGTGCGGTTGCTAGTCTCATCTAAGCCTTACTATCAGCTTAGGGGTGCGTCGGGTGAGGGTCGAACCTTGAACCACGTGAGTGGTTGCCGAACGTTCTACTGCTGAACCACCAACGCATGCTGATGAAAATACACTTATCATATCTACACTAAAAAGAAAACAAATGATAGAGGGAACATCAATGCCTTCAAGGTTGTAACGTGCCCAGCCACGCTCCGGTCAAGTGTTAATAAGTACGGAACTTAAGTAAAGCAGGGCTTCTTGTGGATTGCCTTCAGTCATTTAACAATATATGCGTGAGTGGAAAGGATGAGCTATTCTCTCACATCTGAAACAGTGGACTCGGCTAATCATTACTTTACATTTAAACTTCAGAACATCCACATACGGTAACTGCCATTTATAAAGAGGATACTAATATTCAGAGTTTAAGTTTTATTTTGAGGAATATCGGTTAGTCTCAGTGTAAATTTCGTAAGTTAGAGACTAAGTGAAAATGAAGAAGCACTGAACAGCTGTTCTGTCTTAGTTTCGGACTCTTCAGAGTTACACAGCGATGACCTACCCCACCCCACAGGGGATTGAACATGGTACTTGGCAAACAGTTAAAATTCTAAGACTATTCGATTTCATACCATATGACTAAATTGACTGACTGACTGACTTCAACATAGAACTTTGCACAGATGTGCAGCAGTTCGGGTCACCACAAATCGCTTAGCACACAAAGCAACAGAATAAATTAAAAAGAAATGCTAAACAGAGATATCAGGCAAAAAGAATAGTAATATCTAAGAACAATATAGTTTTATTGGATATTATAAGTCACAAGGAATGGATGCATCTGCGCCAGCCATTGAGAACTATTTTGAGCTAGCCATATCACCAATTGTCTCCAGTCTCCATTGGTTTTTATTGTCCCGAAGAACCCAACCATACAGCAGTCCACACTCCCCTACGTGGCTGGCTTAAACTAACTTTTATGGATTCTATTGGCTGATGAAGTCATCTTTTCGTTTGACCACCACTAGCTTTCTCTTTTCCAACCTGATCGTGTGTCAGCTAAAATTGCCCGTCGAGGAAGGCGATGGCTAGGCATGCATGCGTGGTACATGCCCTAACCATCGCAATCGGTGTAACTTCACAGCCTTGTCGATTGATTTACCCTCCCGCCTACCTAGCACTAAACCGATGCCTCATCTCAAATTGCCCACCCTATTATACCATTCCACACGGGAGATAGAACGCAGGCACCTATGATCAAAGGTAGCTAACTGGCCTTATCATATCTTCCGCTTTTAATGGTTGCTATGTCTCACAGCCATAAAGAGGGACGGAGTGGACTGCTGAGCAGTACACACGCCTTTTGGTCGATAGCCGGATATCACGTCTACGTCAGAGATGGCGTAAACTGGCATATGGGGAAGTAGCCCTCTGTATCTGTGCTGAGATTTCGTCAGCGATCAACCCCTTGGGGCTGATGCAACTCCCCAAATAAGTGAAGTGGTCAACACGCTCCACCAACCACTTCACTCCCTATTTGTTAGCTAGGAGTCAGTGTAGTCCAGTCCTGTAACCTCATCATCTTACATTTGACAGCAAGAGGGAATCGTATGCCAAACATTGGCAGATAGCAACTCAAGGTGTTCAGACTGGGAGTTATGGTATATGGGTGCTCATGTTAATATGACTAAATGGTAAACGATCCTGTTGTGGTGAGAGCAAGCTGCTAGCCAATTGGTAGACATTGATCTACGCTGATTGGTAGAAATTAATCTAGGCTGATTCAAGGACCAATCACAGCTGACCTTGACATGGACAAATATGATTCGCAGACAAGTGGCTCGCATTTCCGAGAAACATCGAAAACGAGAAAGCAGAAGACTGCGTTTGTGTGCAAACAACCAATCAGAAGACCGCCTTCTTTCTGCGGGCAGAAGCCTATTAATGTACGTAAAATACATATAAATACCTGTTGGTTTTCGTAATAAAACTGATCTGTTGCCAGCCTTGTCTTCTGTTGTTACATTTGGTGTCGCTGCCTCCGCAAAAATGAAGATCCCGTGGCCAGCTGCGTTTGAGGAGGGAGACATACGGAGCTTCCTACGTGATTTCGAAGCCATAGCTGAGCTGGTGGGTGTCAAGGAGCAGGCGGCGAAGGCAGTTGTTCTGGGGACGCTGTTGAGAGGCCGAGCGAAGGCGGCATATGACAGCGTAGACCGGTCAAACGGCACAGTGTCTTGGAAGAAATTGGTTGAAAATTTGGTGTCGGAGTTCGACAGCGCAACAGACAGGCAGCTAGCGATGCAGCAGTTCCGATCAACGAGGCTGGGACCTGATGGAGACCCGTTAGTATTGGCGGTGAAATTGACGAATTTACTTCGACGGGCGCTTCCCACGTTGGATAAAGAATCAGAAGAGCAGTTACTATCTTCCCAATTCATCGAGAGTGTACCAGACCACATTTCTCAGCAGTTAAAACTGGTGAACGCAACGCAACCGATGGATATTAGTGAACTAGCGAAGGTGACCAGACAGCTGCTGAGCACGACTGTAGCCGCTATAGAGCAGCCGAAACCAAATGAATATGAGGAGCAAATTGAAGCATTGCAGCGGGAAGTGGCGGCGTTAAAGTTGGGTAATAGAAAAAACCGATGTTTTGAATGCGGCAAGCCAGGACACTGGAGAAGAGACTGCCCAGAAAGACAGAAAAGGAAAAATTTCAGACGGTATAATGCTTGTTCTTTCTTTCGTATGAACCTAGACTTAGTGGGGGCGATTGAGAAAGGGGCTATGTATTCGAAGTTGCGAGTAAATGATCGAGAAGTAGTATGCTTAGTAGATACAGGAGCGGCCGTGTCGTTGATAGATAAGAATTTATGTAAGAGCCTTAGTCCGTGTTCGTTGACAGTACAAACAGTAGGCGGGCATGTGTTGCGTATAACGGGTAGGTCGAACTGTACGATTGTTGTTGGAGGGTGCGAGGTGACGTTTCCTTTCATTGTTGTGCCCGAACTACAGCGAACGATATTAGGAGCGGATTTTCTGCGGGAGATTGGTGCAATAATTGACACGCAAGCGAAAGTGGTGCTCACGAAATACGGGCGTATCAAAATGTATGAGACCAGCGAGATAGCAGCGGTGAACCTGTCGACGGTATACAACATGACAGATTTAATTAAGAAATACGATCATCTGTTCACTGGAGATGGCGATCCATACGGTTATTGCGACAAGGTGAATCATGAAATTCCGTTAACTAATCCAAAAGTAATGTCATTTACATCGCGAAGAATACCATGTCATCTGGAAGGCGAAGTGAAGCGGCAAGTGCAAGAGATGTTAAAAGACGATATTATTGAAGAAGCTGATAGCCCGTACAACTCTCCAGTGCTGTTAGTAAAGAAAGCGAATGGGAAGTATAGATTCTGTGTTGACTTTCGACAATTAAACAGTATGACAGAGTTAAAACCGTGTGCCATGCCAACAGTGGTGGAAACTTTAGACCGCCTACAAGGCGCGAATGTGTTTTCCGTTTTCGATCTTCGCTCAGGGTACTGGCAGATACCGATAAAACCAGGTGATAGAGATAAGACGGCATTCAGCGTAGGCCAGACACAATATCGATTTAAACGCATGCCATTTGGACTAGCAGGTGCACCGTTCACGTTCAGACGACTGATGACGCTATTACTTAAGAACTTGAAAAACGTTGAGGTGTACGGTGATGATCTCGTCATATATAGTCAAAACGAAAACGATCATGTGAACCATGTGGAAGCCGTGCTGCGACGCATCGAAGAGTTTGGACTGCGCGTCAACAAAACCAAGTCTCAGATAGCCAAAAAGAATGTAACTCTTTTGGGACATAAAGTGGGAAGTGGTGAGATTAAACCACTACCGGAGAAAATCTTGACGATAAAGACGATCCCGGCCCCAAATTCAAAGAGGAAATTGAGGCAATTCTTGGGTAGAGCGGCGTTTTATAGTCGATTCGTGAAGAACTTCAATGAGATAGCAGCCCCTCTATACAGGCTACTAGGTGAGCCGAAGTTTGTTTGGTCGGAAGAATCGCAGAGGACATTTGACAGAATTAAACACCTGTTCGACCACCAACAAATGACGCTAAAACTACCTGTACCTGGAAGACAGTTTACAGTATGCACAGATGCCAGTGACTACGCCATAGGTGCGGTCCTAAGACAAGGTGATGGAATCGTTGAGTATGCCAGTCGAGTTTTAACACTCACAGAGAGAAAGTATTCAACGATAGAGAAAGAATGTTTAGCAATGGTATGGGCAGTCGACAAATGGCGACCTTATTTACTCGGCCGGCGGTTCCACATCGAAACTGATCATAAGCCGCTACAATTTTTGAAGACAGCGAGAGACCCACGGGGGAAATTGTCACGGTGGATGTTGCGTCTTCAGGAGTACGATTTTACGATCTCACACGTTCCTGGAAGTGAAAATGTCTTGGCAGATTTGTTATCGAGACCAGAAGACGAGCCTGAGTTGCCCGAGGTCGCTTACGGAGTGCATGCTGTAGAGCAAGACCCACTAAAACTTGCACGCAAGCAAAGGTTGGATGATACGCTGAATACAGTGATACAGGTGATAACCAACGGGATAGAAGTAGATCAAGCTACGGCGAGTAAGGAGCTAACCACACTACTCAGACAGAGAGATCGACTAAGAGTGAATGCCTACGGGACTCTGACCTGGCGAGAGAACGACGGAAGCTGGCTGGCTATCATACCTCAGTCCTCGCGCCACAACATGATAGAAGAATGTCACCAGCTAGCACATACAGGCGTGGCCAGAACAACTGACCTCCTAAGACAAAGCATGTACTGGCCAGGTATGAGAGAAGACGTAGCAAGATACGTACTTGGATGTCCACGGTGCCAGCTAATGAAAGGCGACCGGTGCATACGACCACCGCTTCAGTCGATTCCAGTTACGGCGATAGGTGACTTGTGGTCCGTAGATGTTATGGGTCCATTTCCTCAGACATCTAATGGTAATCAGTACCTCCTGGTGATGACGGAACACGCGACACGATGGGTAGACGCCGTAGCGATCCCAGATCAACGTGCAAAGACCGTGACAGACGCAGTAGTTAAACACATCGTTGCAGACCACGGCGTACCAAAGACGATACTGACGGACCAAGGTCCCTGTTTCGAAAGTGAAGAATTTACTTCCCGTTTGCAACAGCTGGGCATCAAGAGGATCAGAACGACCCCATATCATCCACAGACGAATGGCCTAACGGAGAGAAACAACCGTACACTGAAGGAGTGGCTGGCCTCGAAGGGCGGTAACTGGGAAACGGAGCTTCCACTGATTTTACTGACGCATCGGGCTACCACTCAGGAAACAACGAAGAAGTCACCCTTTCAACTGATGTATGGTAGAAAACCACGATTACCGATACACAACGAGACCTGGCCCCTTCACCAAAAGTGGAGTACGACGAAATTAAAAGCAGAGCGGAAAGAGGCCGTCAAGAATGTAATACGGAAGCAGCGGAGTGATGTCGCGAAGTCTCAGATGAAAGAAAAGACGCGGTGCATCACCTTTGCAGTCGGGGACCAAGTGAAGTGTAGAGACAGGAGATATACAGTTGGAGGCGGGCCAGGTTCACGGAAACTCCTGCCAAAGTGGGAAGGACCATACACAATCACAAAAAGACGGGGTCAAGTATATACCGTCCGAAGAGGTGACAAACAGAAACGAGTTAATGCCAGTCAGCTCCAACGATGGGTACAGTGGGACAAGCCGATCAGCAACAATCCTCAACTAGAGAATGTAGCACCAAGAAGGTCGGAACGCCTGCGTACGAAGCTATTTGACGGGGGGACGAGTGTGGTGAGAGCAAGCTGCTAGCCAATTGGTAGACATTGATCTACGCTGATTGGTAGAAATTAATCTAGGCTGATTCAAGGACCAATCACAGCTGACCTTGACATGGACAAATATGATTCGCAGACAAGTGGCTCGCATTTCCGAGAAACATCGAAAACGAGAAAGCAGAAGACTGCGTTTGTGTGCAAACAACCAATCAGAAGACCGCCTTCTTTCTGCGGGCAGAAGCCTATTAATGTACGTAAAATACATATAAATACCTGTTGGTTTTCGTAATAAAACTGATCTGTTGCCAGCCTTGTCTTCTGTTGTTACACTGTTCTGTTGAACAAGCAGGATGACCTTATCCACTGACTGATGTTCATTCGTGATGGAAATCACACAAGTGAAATTGATCCAAACTTCCACAAATCCCATAATCTCAATATCGATCTTTAGATCACTGATAGCTACTGGATATATCTCCTGAAGTTGTAGTGAGAAGTCATGGCCAGTGGAGTCCACTACGCCAAGATGAAGTGAGCATTCATCATAGACATCGGTTGACAATAGCTCTATATTGCGAACTGACTGAATGGTCAAGGAGTTTGGTCGCGTAACCACCTGAAGGTTCTGGGTTCGATCTCTAGTGAGGTGGTGGTCGTGGGAGGGTACTTCAACAGAGGCCGAAATTAGGAAGAAACAACTGTCCAGTGCTTTTTACTGGTTTTAAGTGATCTGTCTCAATGATTTTCGTTCATGACGAAAATTTAACCGTTGAGATATCTACTGACAATTGACACGTTGAATCATGAGGCTTCTCACATAGAGTAACTTAGCACCTGGAGATTGTGCTTTCTATTCCTAATCAATCCATGGTTTGTGATAAAAACCCGCACTCAAATTAATCACAATCCGTGTAAAACGCAAAACATTTTATTCAGCAGTTAAGTGATGAGTGAGAGTTGATTCTGAAGAACAGGAAGGCATAGTTTCATTATCGCCTGACGCATACCTACACATACACATACACACCTGCAGAATGATGTCACAAGCATAAACATGTACCAAAAAGCTTACGTCTAAAGGGAACAAATGCTTTAAACAGTGCCATCGCCAGGCATCTCCTCCACACGGGTCATGAGGCGGACGTCGAAATGTCGTTCAAAATTATCAATAAGCAAAAGAGTTCAATGCTCCTTAAGTTTGCTGAAGCCTTTTCCATCAAGCGCTTAAAACCTGATTTGTTCGTTCAGAAAGAAGCAGTTATCAATCTTTCTTTGCCCTGGTAACTGGATATTTTTCATCCTAATGTGAGATACTGGAAAGTTTTCATTGTGTATGATTATTATTGCTCGGAATTGTGTTTAATATTGCACATATATATATATATATATATGTATATATTATTAGTGCATGTGTATATTGATTGATTGATTTCTGTTTAAAATGAACTCTGTGCAAGTATGTTAAAATTGTTTTTGTAGGTGTATTTAATAATGTTTTTGCCCTGTAAGCAGCTGAAGAGAAGGAGAAGAAATAAAATATGGTGCCGTTTTATTCTGCTAAAACTGTAGTTGTTGCTTTGTTCAAAAACCCAATTAATCAAAATGTTTCGTTATCTTCATCTCTCAATATTCCGAAGTGAGGTTAACGAGTTAACATGACATCCTGTATGAAAATCGATAACCATCATTAACAGCTAAGCATCACACCCAATTAATAATAGAATATTGAATTTTTATGAAATTGAGCAATAAAAAGGCCGATGGTGATGCCCTTAGATGTTCGGAGCTACACACGCACTACAATAACGCTGCCAATGAATCTGAGAACCTAGCCAAAAGGTTTCTGAGAGAACTGTCTCATCAACGTCGAGATTGGGATCAGGGCTTTCACAACTATTCCCCATGGATGAAGAATTCCTGGTAAGTGCAAGTCATAAGCACTGCGCGCACTGATTACCTCCTTGGCTATTGCAGTGGCTTTGCCGCTCGAATGACTGTTGCCAGAAAAAAAGCAAATGTGAATATTTAGAGGAAGTAAAAGTTGTAACAATGGTTTCCGTAAGTTAATCTGCAGAAGGGTCATTACAAGGTATTGCTACATGTATCCATATGAAATACAATGTTGTGTTACGTAATGCCAGTGAAGGTGTTGATTAGTGATATGACCGCTAAATAAGGAAAATTCATCTGCTTAATCAGTCAACCCACCTATATAATATATAACTACAATAATCAGTATTAGTATCCCAGGTGATAAGGAAGGGTGGAGGAAGAATCTAAAAAAGGTGATTATGAACGATCCATCATAACCCCTATTTAGAATAATATTGACAGTTGAGTGTATGTGTGTGTGTGTGTGTGCGTCAATGAGAGTAGGCGAGTGCATGCATATGTGCACATTGTCAATCGATCATACTTCATTTCAACAGAACAAATCTCATGTACAATATTCTATTTGATTGAATAATCCCCGTAAGACACCTGCATGCCTGCCTGTCGACATAAATTCTTCAATACCATTAGAGAGATCAATAATAATAATAATAATAATAATAATAATAATAATAATAAGTCTATATATACCAAGTACAATCTGTTGTCTAGTCATAGTATAATTTAATTATAATAAATAATAAACCTTTTAATTAAATAATACAAACTTAATGAATCAATTATTTAATTCATTCACAGACACACACACACATAAACAAAGATGTACCACAAATTTACAGCAGAATTCAGGAGGCGCAGTTTTATTCCATTTGGGACTGGTCAGTTGGGCTGATGGGGTGGGGGAGTGAGCCATAGTGTTACATTCTGTGGAGACGTGGTCCATTGACTTAAGACCTTGACGTGCAGTTAGTGAATTTTAGTTTAGAATTCCATTCCACCTACTTCATTCGGGCTGGATGGGAGGGGGGAAGAAAAAAAGGCTAGCTGTCTTTGATCATAGGTGCCTGCGTTCTATTTCCCGTGTGAAATGGTATATTGAGGTTAGGCATCGGTAGAGTGCTAGGTAAGGAGGGGAAATCAATGGATGAGGCTGTGAAGTTACATCAATTGAGATGGTTAGGACATGTGTTACGCATGCCTAGCCTAGCCATCTATCGCCTTCCTCGACAACAGGCAATGTTAGCTGACTGACATAGAATGGATTAGGTTGGAAAAGAGAAAACTAGTGGTGGTCAAACGAAAACATGGCTTCATCAGTCAAGGAAATCCACAACAGTTAGTTTAAGCCACTTCCTGGCTGGTTGGGGTCCTCAGGATGGCAAAAACCAATGATGGCTTTAGACAATTGATGATATGGCTCAAAGTCGTTCTAGGTGATGGCTGGCGTAGATGCATCCACTCTTTGTGACTTATAATATCCAATAAAACTATATAGTTCCTTCATATTACTATTGCTTTTGCCTCATATCTCTGTTTACTGCCTCTGTTTTGCGTCTCTTTTTACTTTCCTCTCTATCTTTGTATGTTGAGTGAAGTGTAGCGACTGGAACCGCTGCACATTGGTGCAAAGTTCTACGTTGAAACCAGTCAGTCAGGAGGGGGGAGGGGAGGAAACCACCTGCAAACAACAAGTGTGGTCTATCCATAGTCTGGAATATCGAAAACTTCTTCCGGTAACCGGTTACTGATATCAACATTTTGTACAATTCAAGTATCAATGGAACACATATCTCAACACTTTTTAAGTATTGGTTCGATTGATTTGAGTGATCGCAGTTCTGATTATAACGAATTGATTTCAGTTAGCGAACCAGCGGAAAAATGCTGGACGGCTACTTCTTTACTGTTTTTGGACTTTTAAGCAGTACGTATTTTTTATTATTCCTTTACGTTCCCAGTGGAACATACGGCAGCTTCAAGCTCGAGGCTTGAAGTTTCTGTAGCAGTGGTGATTATTTTTACAGGATTGGGTTGCTAGCCCCACCTAGACCAACCATCCCTCTTTAACAGTCTTATTACTGACTCAGTGAGGTAGAGGAGTGCGTCTGTGGCTGGGGATCGAAACCCGGACCACCTGTGTGGTCGGTAAGCACTCTACCGCTGTAGTATGCATACATTACCCCAACCACTAGGAATCAAACCAATGACTTCCAGGTTACAAGGCGACCTGAATGACCATTCAGCCCAGTGGAACGGAATCCAATTGCCAGCCCATCAATTTTGATTCCTGCCAATTCGCGAGATAGTACCACCACTAACCAATGTGTCTTCTATGAGTATCTCTTCTCACACACTACTTGGTGGAGCCTACTACTGGTTACGAAGTCCCCACTAAGACTTCAAACAATTTCATTTTGTAGTAATTCGCTAGTGAGCACTAGGTTAATTTGCAAGTGTTGATTTGGACTACAGGGACTGATTGTTTTTTTATTTTCATCATGAATTGACTTCTGGTATAGAAGCACTTCCTGGTTTCCAATGTTTCTCGACAAAATTGAAAACAAATCTAGTTGTCGAATATGGGACAACATGAGTAATAGTAATAATAATAGATATAGAGGGTGGTGTACATTGCCAAGCATGCTGCCAAACTTGGTGGGGACAGATGAAACGTCAATAATCCAATACCTAAAGCCAAGATTTGATTATCTTAGCTACCCAGAATGAATTTCTTCATATAGCAGACTAAGAGACACAGTTTCTCTCTCTGTGTGTATGAGGACTGATGATACTGACGGGTTGTCCAGGCTGAGAGGATTCGAACCTGTAACCCAACGACCGGAAGTCGAGTAGCTAAGCGAGTAAGTTAGTTGTTCTGTCCTAGCTAGGGATTCCCCTCCTCGCGAAGGGATCGAACTCAGGACTGGTAGAAGTTAGAATTAATGGACCATTGGATCTCCTACCACAACTCTATTCCCCTGGAAAGGTAGAATGAGTTTATCCGCCAAATGATCCACTGAAAAACATTTGAAACAATGGGCTTATCACATAACCGTAGGGCCAATATACGATCCCTAGTGAACAACCACATAATTGATTAATAAATACGTAGCGTCTAGATCCAACAGCTTAAACTTCAGCTACATCATCAAGCTCCTTAAGTGCTTTCAAAAGCATGCAGCACTATTTATTATTAATAAATCACAACACACATACACACAAGTATAACATTATTCGTGTACCAGGCTGTATGAGCCATGCCAATTATCTGCACCCATTTACGACCTGGTACAGCCAAGGGTGGGTAGACTTCAGTCTTCGTCTCGAAATACTCTTATGTGGTCAGGTAAGTTATATATATCACCTTCAAGCATCCAAGGTGTTCCTCTCAAAAGTGAAAGGGGAAATTCGGAAGAGAGTTACTTATAACTGTATTGGTGTAGCTAGGGAAGATGGAAAACCCTGGCCCCAAAGCTATAGTGGTGTACACGGGCTCCAGAATCCAAATGGATCGACTGATTTATGAACCTGTCTTGGTTACCGGCAACAATGAGGATCCTGACGCTGCCTTAGTGCCTTGAAAATCAGACTTCAAGTCAATGGCTCACGGGATTATCCTTTAAAACAACCATCTACTTCGGTCTGGCCAGTATACCAGCCATTGTAGAAACTATGGGATTTTGTGTGCTGCACCTCTTATGCCCATAAAATCCTTCAATAATAATGCTAAATGAAACTTATTGTGAGGACACTAATTACACCGCTCAGTCAGGCTAAAGAAGTATGTAGTGTAAACTCGAAACTGGGACGCTTTGTCTGGAACACACACAAGCACATAGACAACAAGGGACACCTAACATCATCAAACACACCTGATTGAACACCAGTGACTGATATAATGTGTCTAGTCCTTTGTTTGTTTGGTGTAGACTGAATTCTTTCAGTCAGTCAGGTTTGCAATGTGGCCACCATGCCACTAGGTAGCTCGCCAATATGCGGTGCATATTGATTTGATGATATTAGATAGTTGGAGGCAATCGGCCACAGGGAGCACCTTGCTTGACCTAGGTTTCGTGCTAGTTGGCATTCACTAGTCAGCAAGGCGTATCTGCAGTCACCCTTCTGAGATTCAAACCCGCATCACCCAGTGCCGTCTGCAGTCAGAGACGTTACCACTGAGCTAACTATTCGGACTCGCGATTGATTGATTGCACATACGCCTTGCTGACAGGTGAGTGCCAACTAGCACGAAACATAGGTGTCCAAGGCTTCCTGTGGCCGATTGCCTTCAACCATCTAATTATCACACTACACATTTGTTGATACATGGATAACCAAAGTGAGACGAAAACGGTTGACAACTAAAAGACAAGATTGTTATATATGGAAAAAATAAACTGTTTTATCAATAGTACTCTGTCTTTCTTGTTACCTACCAAATGTAATATAGGCTACATTTTCACCGACAGCTGCATTAGTTCCAAGGAGTTCAGTTGGCGGTGTTGACTGTGAATACAGCACTTGAGGTGCTCGATCAAAACGACGTCGAACTTCAGTTAACTCCTACAACAACAACAACAAAATTGAAAAAAATGAATTACACATCAGATTTACTGAAAAAAATTGAAAAGTTCTCCAATTCTGAAGCAAAAAAATTTTCATCCCATAGATTGATGCCGTCCTATGACACCAACTTGAAGATCTTGAGTTCGATGCCTGGTGCGGTGGTCATGAGTGGGTATTCATTCTTAAAGAGTCACAACTAAATTGTCCAGTACACACCCTGGTTAAGTGCATCATCGGTGATTCGTTCAATGTTCACCATGTTAGTCAATCGATTCTCCTCGATCGATGCACGCACACTTAAACTTCGTTTAGCTAGTGTGGTAAAGCCTAGGGAAGAGGGGAAATTCGGGCATGAGACTAACAACCCCCACACCTCACCCTGCGAAAGAAACACCACTACTACTGTGGTGAGAGCTGTCTACTAGCCAAATCGGTAGACAGTAATTTACGTCAATATTTACGTTCCTACGATTTGTCGTGAGAAAATGTGAACAAGGATTGATTCAAAACCGACCACAGCAGACTTTGCGTAGGCGGATGCAGTTAACATATAGAGGATTTGACATTCAAGAAACAGTCACAAAGAGATGAAAGATTAACTTTACGTGAGAAACAACCAATCGGAAGACTGTTTTTGTTCGCTTAACTATCGATAATAATGTACATGAAAATATATAAATACGCGTTGATTTCCTTAATAAATGATCTGTTGCCTGACTCTTGCCTTCTGTCGTTACACTACTACTGTGGTGAGAGCTGGCTGCTAGCCAAAGTTGGTAGGCAGTAATTTACGTCAATTTTTACGCCCCCAATATTGGTCGTGAGAAAAATGAGAACAAAGACTTTGCGTAGGCGGATACAGTTAACATATAGATGATCTGACATTCAAGAAACAGCCACAAAGAGATGAAAGATTAACGTTCAACGAGAAATCACCAATCAGAGTACTGTGTTTGTTTGCTTACAATAATCTATAATAATGTACATGAAAAGCTATAAATATGTGTTGATTTCCTTAATAAACGATCTGTTGCTTGGCCCTTGTCTTCTGTTGTTACACTACTATTACTACTACTACAGAAACTTCAAAGCTAATGCTTGAAGCCTTGTGTTCCATTCAGTACGTGAAAGAATGGAAGAAATATCCTATTTAGTAAGGTGAACGGTCTCTATCTTTCAGAAAGGAACATTCCCTGAGACGTATATGCAAAGTCAACTGGTGAATGAATGAAAAGCAAGGCAGAGTAACTGGACATAGTATACCCTTTCCCCATTACCCTCGAAAAAATGTGTTCACTGATATCACTGGGATGGCGTACAACACTCTTATTATAACACCAGTAACACTTTCATCATATGAAATGCTACATAGGCCCTTAAATGCAACCTAAATGGAAGGAAGTTGACGAGTTGGGGGTGCTTGCGCATAAAATATCAAGGAAGGAGACCATGTATTAAAGAGATAATGAAAGAACTTCAAAAGTGTCGCTGAAGCTTTATATATTTCATTGAGAACGCAACAAATGAATAAATAATAGTAGCAATAATACTATGTTATTAGTATATAGCTGTTTTATTTTAAAAAATCTACTCATGTTATAAGACTGATAAATGTTATTCAACAAAACTTACAGCGACTACTTCCGAAGAAGTTCACAGTACAGTAGACATAAAATCTTTTCTACAAACACTCATTCACCAAAGATTAAATAGAGAACACGACAATATTGAAAATTTTAATATGATGCTCGTTGCAGGACAAAGTTAACGGAGGTTCTAGTGAGACATCGTGACAAGTGTGGACAAATACTCGTATCGATAGCACTGGTTATTGCCAGTCGCTTTAAAATCACGAATTGCTAGAAGTTAGAACTCATGGGCTTGCCGTTGAATTGGGTCCCACCCTTTGGCTAGACGGTCTACGACCTTGACTTGTACCTGCAAGGTCCCAAATTCGAACCCCAGTGAGTGCTTACTGTTGAAGAACCCCGAGTCAAGACGAAATACCTGTCCAGTACTTCGCGGTTCTCAATAGCTCCCTAACTAATGTCAGCCAACGATCAAACTTGATGCCACCTTCCTCGACGAAGAATGTCAGCAGACATTAGATTAGGTTTGGAAAAGCTATAGCCAGTGGTGACACCAACACAAGACATCAACCCATTGAGTACACGGGAGGTTAAGACTATCAATAACACAGTTCAATCCCTTCAATCTCCGATCCGCTGGAGCATTTCATCATGAACTAACACCACTGAAAACCACCAGGGAGTACTGGACAACTGTTTCGTCAGCCTAGTTTGGGACTCTTCAGCAGAACGCACCCAACCACCACTGGGATTCAAACCCAGGGCATTCTGATTCCAAGGTGAGCTAGCTCGTAAACCATTAGGCTAATGGGACCGGCCAGTTTAATGGCCAGCCCATGAATTCTAACTTCTGCCAATTCACGACATACAGCGATCACTTCGCGATGCCTTTTTCGATGGAGTTATTGGCCTCACCTTCAACCTGCTGTATCCTACTGGTTACGGCTTCTCACTAGAACCCCAGGTTCACTCTCTGAAGAGGACCAGTCGCTAGTGAGCATCTCATTGATTTTCAAGTATTGATTTTGTTTGATTGACCAGTAGGGCAAAGCAGGTTGAAGGTGAGGCCAATAACTCATCGAAGAAGACATTGCGAAGTGATCGCGCTATGTCGTGAACTGGCAGAAGTTAGAATCCATGGCCTGGCTGGCCATTAGATCGGGTCCCAGTGACTTAATGGTCTACGAGCTAGCTCGTTGGCCTTGTAACCAGAAGGTCCGATATCCGAACTCTAATGGTGGGTGCGTACTCCTGAAGAGACCCAATAGACTAGGACAAAGCGGCTGTGCAGTACTCCCAGCTGGTTTTCCAGTGGTCTCGTGGAAAAAATCCAACCAACCACACAAACAAAATCCCTACAAAAACCAATTTTTGAAGATCTCCAGATCCACTAGATACTTCTCACGTTCTTCCATGTTACTATTTGTTTCGTCCGTATATTTTTGTTTCTTTACCTTTGTTTCCTACGCAAAGAAGTAAGGTAACTTGAACTATGTTACACATTTGTGCAAAGTCCTACATTGAAAGTCATAAATTTGTTTAACCAATCAGAAATATTTCCACCCACACACATTTATCAGAATCTTAATAGTTTAATAAATATTCTGACCAAAGTTACTCTTTATCATTCATCAACATTCAGATGCAGAGGCGAGGGGTTTCTTTGTTTCAATAGTCCTACGCACTCAGTAGGAGAAGACGAGAATATTAGTTAAACTCAATGATGAATGAAGTAGACACAAATGGATTTTTTCCTCTCTCTCTCTCTCCCTCCCTCAGTTTTCAACCAAAACATGCTTTTTCTTGAATATATTTATATGATACATTGGTTTCTCTCTCTCTCCCTCCTATTCTTATCATATATATCTTTATTAAGGACGCGTCATTAAAACAGTCATGTGATATTGTTTCTAATACTCATCCCAAAATTTAAGAGCAAATAATCCTGACTACAATATTGAATTAAATTTTAGATTTTCCCGTCGATTGACTGGACGGAAGTGCTCGGTCTAAGGTTGAAATGTTGGCCTCTTGTGCAGATGCTACAGACGATGTCTGTGGCCCAAGCGGTCTGGTGGATAACGCTTTAGCGTTTGAAACTATGGGTACTAGGTTTAAGCCTCGGTGGAAAATCATCACTCACTGCGAAATGCAGGTACATCCAGCTGGTGGATGAGTCCCAAATAGGACGAAGTGCGCATCCTGGATTCTACTGCTAGCCACCATCTTCCAAATAACTTATATATATATATATATACATTGGAATGGAACGCTCTAGTCTCTCTGTATTAACATGTTGGTCAGGTCGCAGGACTATGGACACGATTTATTTTCATGACGCGTAACGAGCAAACACGATGATAGCACATAGATGGTGTGTAGTGATGGGTAGCATTCTCCCCCGCCCCCTCCCTCCCAAAAAAAGACGAAATGCAGATATCCTTGATTCAACTGTCAGTTATTTATCAACAAAAATATATTTCTCTCTGCATTAGATATTAGAAATTTAGTCTCTTGTTTAACTAACTAGACACTTAAATTCGACTTCAGTGTGGAGACATGACTCTCTTTGGGAGCTTGATTGGTCGAATTCGATGCTAAATGATAATATGCTGAAAGCTGGTTTCATGTTAGTCTGATACTTGAGAAACTAAACCCAAACTCTCCTGGATTCAGTGGAAATTTTGCAAAGACTTACATTGCCTTCAAGGGACGTGCACGTGTTCTAGAGTTGACGCACAAAATAGTGGAACAACGAAGAGCTTGAGGATTTTGAGGTTTTAGCAGCATTGGTGTTGTTTCTCTTTAAGGAGTGTAGGGTAAGCTAGCCACCTCAAACCTCCCTTCTTCTCCTGGCTTAGGAGCGTGTGTATGTACGTCAGATGGGAGGCAATCCCGGGTCAAGTGAATGGTTGACGGGCATTCCACCATTGTAGCACCAATCACTATCAACGGTGAATTCCTTAATCAATCTGGGCACATTCGATTCAACTACAGACATTCAGCACTGAACAGGATGTCAAAACCAGACAGGATTCGAAAGACAACACAGACCTTCGTCACGCTGAATTCAGTTTGGGAATCTACTGCATTCAGTATAAAGAATAAGATTCAAGTTTTCAACGCCAATGTTACATCAGCCATTTCTCTTATATGGGATCAGGTACTTGACGCGTAAACCAACAAAAGTTACTGCAGACTGTTATCAACAGCAGTCCATGTCGCCGGGGTTCATACTAAGGATGAGATGGCTGGTCATAAAGGATTAGCAAATAAAAAACTTTGGGGATGAACCAATCAACAAATATGACGAAGAAAATGGAGATGGAAACTGTTGTTAGATGATATCGCGCACCAGGCCATCGCTCGAGCGCAACTCATACGAGACGACTGGGTTGGGCGTGTGTCTAAGGGCGACATGAAGGAGATCGTGTCAGAGGAAGATGAGAGCTTGTGACAAATTGTGGAGTCAACTGATGAAGAGAACATCAGAGGACAAGACAATGTGGAGAGAAGCCCTATGTTCCATTTGGAACCCAAACATAGTTATTACTCATAGACTTCAGTTTACTTTGTTACAAATTGACCTCTGTTGTCTTATCAATCAACGTCGTAGTAGTTACACCTCAGTGTGAACATGTGAAACATTCTACTTGTCCGTCTCACCAGTAGTAGTCTACTGTAGTGTAAGGGGAAAAAAGAGACCAATACACAAGGCATAGAAACGGCTGATCTCTGCTATGATTGGCAGGAATTTTTGTCAATCAATACTATCAATCTTGTAGAGCAAACAGAGATTATATGCCAAACACTAAAATGATGCTTGTATGCATGTATGAATGGCATATTCAATTAATTATTAATAATAATAACAATAATAATGAGAACGGCAGGTGTACGAAGGCGAGTTGTTAAACTAATCAATCAATCAATGGATCAATCCGATCGATCGACCAGTTATTATTAATTACAAATACATTTTTAATCTAATAATTTAACCATACATTTTTCGTACACAGACACACATACAGAAAGACACACAAATGCACACACGGTAGGAGGATAGACAGAAGGGGCAGAGTAGGTGGAGAGGAAATCTAAAATATACAATAGGGTAAGAAATAAATGTATGAAGTATGAATGCAGCGCGGGTATAATGAATTAACTGAATTACAGATGTGCACATAGATAGCTGCACAAACACATACACGCACACACATCCACCCACGCTGACATAAACACAATCACATGCATACAGTTGGATATAATTTTGTACTATAATCAAAAACATACTTAATATGAATAAAAATCTAGTAAATTATCCTTGAAAAAAACAAAACAAATGGAACAATTCTGGCGTACTACTCTGTTGTGCATTTTTATCTCAGTAGTCTAATTAGAAATAGGAAATTGGATGAATCACTGCTTACTCACTTACTGGCTGACTGACTTTGCTACAGTACTATTTTTAGCTTTACTGATTCTAAATCATTTTGTATGTGTGTGTGTGTGTGTGAATGAATCATATGGGAATTCGGGGGTAGGTGAAATAAGGCAAAGAGGAATATTCTATCCTCTTATTATTATTAGTAGTGGTATTATTCCCTCAGGTTCTGAGTGGAACACAGGGCTTCAAAACGGATGATCGGCATTTCAACTTCTTTGAGTTGCTGGGTGAACATTGGACGGCTACTGAAAGATAGACACAGACGTGCAGAGTAGAAAGTTTTCTTGATCGCCCTGGTTAAACGTTGCGATAGAATCTCCGCAGGAGTATCTCCCTTGAATTGGAGAAGTAAAAACAGAGGCTTTTTCTCCACCTTTACCAGTTCATGTTTACGACTATTGTAACCTATGTTGGCTTTAATGAACTTCTCTGGATATCCATTCTCGCTTAGAATGTCTCGGATGACCTGGAGTTCTTTCTCTACGCGGTCTTCGGAACAAATAGACCTCGCTCTAAATGCTAAGCATCTGATCAGATTACGTTTGTATTTCATCAGTACAGCTTTCTAAATATGGTTCTTTTGACGGAACCATCCTCTCTCCTCGTTAGTAGGACGTCGAGGAAGTGTAGGTTACAATAGTCGTAAACATGAACTCGCAACAGTGGAGAAAAAGCCTCCGTTTTTACGTCTCTAATTCAAGGGAGATACTCCTGCAGAGATTCTATCGCAACGTTTAACCAGGGCGATCAAGAAAACTTTCTACTCTGCACGTCTGTGTCTATCTTTCAGTAGCCGTCCAATGTTCACTCAGCAATTCAAAGATGCCTTACCTAAGCTTAGCTCTTCTTCATTTCAACTTCTCCTCTGTAATCCTCTTCAGCTGGCTTCACGATTGCCCAATGCAGGTTACGTCTCCCCTACGTCACTCTCGGACACACCGCCAACTCGTCATTTCCCATTCAGGTTAGCTGCCTCAAGGGTCTCCAAGGCTCGCAATGTCACTCTCAACGATTTCCACAACATGCATCCGATACATCGCCATTTTTCTTTCGAAATATTTGTTGGGCAATAGATTCTTCGGTTGGTTCATTGCCCGTCAAAGTTCCTTGTTGCTAGTGTGTTTTTTTTCTAGCCAGCCATCTGATCTTCGTGTATGGAGTTAGCCAGAGAAGGCAGCTGTTGATAAAATTCTTCAGTAACGTGTTTGTAATGCTTTTCGTGACGAGCACACCAAGCTTCTGAGCCATATCGAAGAACTCACCTAATACTGCTGTTTAAAATTCGAATATTGTTCCATTATATTTACTGATGACCACGTTTCGAACACCAACTATTGCTTCTCCTAATCATATCAAGACACTACTCACACAACTTTCCAAATTCGTTTATATACCTCCATCATTATTTTCCATCGCTTGATTTGATTGGTAGTAGTATTTTTCCATATATCTGGTATGAATGATGAGTCATTGAATTCTACTGCACGTGTTGGGTGTAGACTCGATGAGAAAGGATTCAGTAATCAATTTCTCTCCACCTATTTATATTACTTCTTAGAATTTCAACCCTCTCCCACACTATTGTGTGGTTGTGTGTTAATGCATGCAGTGCAACTGCTGAGTTACTCTTTCTAAATGACTTATTTTCACGAGATCAACCATTCCTACCTTAGTTAAATTCTTATGTTCCGACAATCTGATTACCCCCGACCTACTAGTTTGATCTATGTAGTTGACGTCACTCACAGTCATTGCAAGTAGACAAAATAATACAATTTACAAGATACCTTGCGATGACTTTGACTTAAGTCAACTACATAGGTAAAACTGGTAGATTGCACGGGGGTACTCAGATTGTCAGAACATAAGAATTCAGCTAAAGTAAGAATGGTTGACTCCAAGATAATTAATTTAGAAAGAGTAACTCAGAAGTTGCACTGCATGCATTAACACACAACCACACAATAAGGTGGGTGCGACAGAGTCGATATTCTAAGAAGTAATCTATGTAGGTGAAGAGAGAGAGAGACAGAGAGTGGTTACTCAGTCCTGGTTCATCTAGTTTACACCCAACACTTGCAACAGAAATGACTCAATGCAAATACCAGATATATGGAAGATATTATTACCACCAGTTAGTCAAATCAGAGGAGGATAATAAATAATCTTAAAATTCTATTTCAATTCACATACATTAATTATAACATTATAACAAGTTACTTATTTATTTTGACTATAAAAACACTCGTCTTATTTCCCATCTGATTGTATTTGATCAATAATACTCATATTATTATTTCTGAATGTACGTTATCCCATATTGATTTCTATTCAAATGTCTAATCATCAATTTCACTCATGTATATACATGAAGTAAAAAGTTGTGTGAATGACTTGATATGATTACGAGCGTCATCAGTAATTATTACTGCATAACACTGTGTGATTTATCAAAATAAAATCTTATTCATAATGGAGTTATACTCTACAGTGTGTATTGTGAAAGAGATATCAATTCTACCTGAATGACAATCATTAAAACAAAAAGCTTTCTAACTCATCAGCATAATTCATCGATTATAATAATAAGCAGAAGAATAAGAGAATGAAAAATCAATAATTGCTTGACCTTGACACCTGATTGATTAACTACGGTTAACGTGTTATCCATACAAAAAAGCGCGCGCGAGAGAGAGTAGAAATACAAACACACACACATTGAGTCAGTATGATGATGGACAGACAGACAGACACACATACAACTCACGCGAAAAATACGCACACATACAGAAATAATAATTGGAGAAAAGGAGTTATATTACCTACCTGAAGAAATACTTTAGCAATGATTAAATCATCAGGTTCTTTGAAAACAGTACTGAATATCACGGTTACACGGTCGGCAAGTGCACTAATGTAACTAGAAAAGCATTAAAAGAAAACATTGAGAAATACACACAAAAGGAATGCAAATTAGTATATAGATGAACAGAAACAGATTGTACACGCCAAATGTTGTTATTCCACAAAAATTCAATAATATATTTCAAGATTGGTCGACAAAAACTGAATTCAGCTAGAGAAGCATTCAAGTTTGTCTAGATTACTAGTTCGTGGTCTTAACCCTGGGAGAAGAAGGAAGGTTGTGGGGGGTGCATGGGGTTAGAGACCCTATCGCAGCGAAAATCAATCTAATTGCTACAGGAACTTCAAAGGACAAGAGAAGTATAAAAAAACAAACTTAATCTTCGCTGGAATTGGAGAGACAGAATGACGCGGGTTGGTGAAAGTCTCCGGGAAAGCAAAAATAAACATAGGCACGAGAGAGATTTAACAGAGGTTATTTCCTGGTTTCACTTATCTAGGAAGCATCGTTTCAACCACAGGCAGCCGGACAGAACGGATGAAGATGTCAAAGCCAGACAGCCAACTAGAGAGCATCAGAAAGTCAAGATACGCCTTCATCAACCTGAAACCAGTTTGGAAATCTTCTGCACTCAGCCTAAGGAGCAAAATTCGCATTTTCACCACCAATGTCAAGTCGATCCGTTTATACGGGTCATAAACTTGTACTGTGTGTGCGTCACGAAAAGGATTTCCAACAGCCTGTTGCAGACTTGCATCAACAGCTGCCCACTTCGCTGGCTGGCTACATGCTAAAGATCAAATGACTGGCCGGTGGGTCAGAAAGAATCAGCAGCAAGAAACTCTGGCTGGTTGGGAACAAACCAACAGGTAAGAGCCGATTGCTCAACAAATATGTATGAGAAAATGGAAATGGATTGGGTATACGTTGAGGAGGCCGTTAAATGACAAGGCGCTATTAACAGGCCATTGCTCGAGTGGAATCGTGTGAAGAAGAGATGACAGATTACGGTGAATTGTGGACCCAGCTGAAGAGGACAGTAGAGAATAAAACAAAGTGGAGAGGTGTTGTTCAAGCCCTATGTTCCAATCGGAACTTCAGGTAATAATAATAATAATAATTCAAATTTAATTAATAGTTAACAAACTTGATATAAACTGCATAAATAAGTAAAAAAACAACAACAAAACAATCAATATTGATTTAAACAGGCATGACAACGGTTAGCGTAAATATTGATCAATCACGGTTATCTTCATTGGTTAGATGGATGAACGCGTCAATCTATCGATTAATATTTCTCCATTACACGTAGTAATAATAGAGATAATTTTATATAAATTATCTATAGCAAGTAATACCAGCAAAGGCAAAAATGGCATGAAATGCTCACCATAATGTTATGCAATCAAAGAAACTCCTGCACACACACACACACACACACACTGACACACCCAAACGAGAAACAGAAGCATTCCTACACTAATCGACAAGTCTCCTTACAGTTGTTATAGTACAGGAAGATAAACATCATATTTTTCAGAGAGATTTTTCATGTCTCAAACAGTTCTTGCCAGTCACACACACATGAAGTTGAGAGATTGTTAGCGTTAAATCTGATAACACAGTTAGTTACAAATGTGAAACAAACCGTTTGTCTGGGTGGTGGTGGGGTGGCGAGGACGTAAATTTTATGAAATTCAAACAACAACAAAATACTCGACGATACAAAAAAAATAATTACTCAATGACCCAAGCATGAATTCTGATGTCTGTTACGTCACCATTGGATTCTGTCCAATATAAGATGACGCTAGAGGACTGGACTTCACCGAATCGCCTAGCTTAAAGGTAGATAGTGAAGTGGTTGGGCATGTTGACCATTTTTTTATTATTTGAGAAGTTACAAGTCAGCACAGATAGAAAAGGTTCATGTGACTAACAGTCTTTGATAACAGGTGTCTGAGTTCTGTCTCCCTTGTTAGGTGGTACAATAGGTTGAGTAAAGTTCAGGTTGGAAATAGAGAGTTAGGTAAGGAGGTTGTGAAACTGAGTCTTCTGAGATGGCTAAGACATGTGTTACGCATTTCGAGTCATCGCCTTCCTCGACGGGGTATTTTACCCTACATAGGATTGATTAGTTTGGAGTAGAGTGACAGGTGAAAAAACCAAAACCTGGTACCAGCCGATGAAATCTCTAACAATTGGTTTGAGTCACATAGGGAGGTGGTGTAGGCTGTCCGATTCGGGGGTCCTCGAGATTCTAAGGACCAATGACTGGAGGGTATTCTTCAAGATCTATTAAATTTCCATGTTTTTCCATCCTCTAGTGTTCTTCCCCCCTGTACGTTTCTGCTCAAATTATAGTTCCTTACTTAGAATGTCTTTTATTTTCTTTCTTTTGCCTACCTTTTCGCGCTACATGAAGTGTGGACCAGTAGGCGTAACACCTATCCCGCTTACTCCAGTCAGATGATGGATGCTTGGGATTATAACTAGAACCCAAGTCACGTCGATCAGAAAAAATTTTTATATCGTGTAAGACATGATGATTTTTACCGAGTTTAGTCAGTTTGACTGAAGCGGAACTCGAACCACTGACTAAAAACCATACCAGTACAGTCAATAAGCCACATTGTGACAGTGGGTTATAATTCAACACTTGCCGATTCTACGACTTACAACGAATAAGCTGCATCTTGTTGTATGTACTGCCACATTTATCCTAGGACGTTTAATAAGCTACACAGTGTAGTGAGAGCTGTCTGCAAGACAAAATTGTAGACAACAATTGGCGTCAATGTTTAAGTCCCGAATCCGGGGTCATGAGAAAAAGTAAGAAGACAGCCTAACCTTGAGGATCTCAACAACCAATCACAGTAGACCTAGCATGGGCGAATACGATTCGCAGATATATTACAGGACTGTCTAAGAAACAGCAACAAAGAGATGACAGAATAACCTTCAGCAGGAAAACAATCAATCAGAAGATGCTGTTTCTCTGCTAACAATAACGAATTATAATGTACATAAAAATCTGTAAATAGCTGTTGATTTTCTGAATAAAAGATCTGTTGCCTGGCCCTTGTCTTCTATGGAGGTCAACTTTGGACTCAAATAGTTCCCTTTTCGAGGTTGCGTACATGCCTTCCTCTAACAAGTGTGCAGGACTTCTTTCCAGTGATCATCTCAAATCACCAGCTTGCATCAATTGATTTACAGAGGGTACTCGCGTAATTAGCGAGTTATCCAGTAGTTTACTAATCACATTGCTAACTTTGACTGATAGAATTCAGTTATACCCAACACCTAATATAGAAGACGAATGGGCACTGGTTACTCCCTAGTGACAAATCAAATATACCTGAGGGGATTAAAGACTCGATACTAGTTTGTTTATTAGATATATCACGCAGTGAAACAGTATTATTTACTGAATGACGTTTCGAACAAACTTTATTACTGTTCATAATCATATCAATTATAATCACACGGCTTCGAAATTTGAGTTTTATAGTTTTCCTTGTCTTCTCCTGTTTGTCGTCGTAGAGGTAGTAGAATTTTCCAGATGTCGACGTGGACAGGTGTTGAATCATTCCTATCACACGTATTCTCTTCAATTGATTCGATAAACAAAACTTCAGTTATCAATCTCTCCCTCCACCCTGAGACATTAGATTTGAAAACTGTCATCCTACCCCATCCTATTGCATGTAGTGCTACAGCTGAACTACTCTCTAGATTTCTTATCTTATTCGGGTCAACCAATCTAGATTTTGCTAGGTTTTTATGTTCGGTTAGTCTGACTGCCCCTGTTCTACTACTTTGACTTATGTATTTGACCTGACAATCATTGCAGGCAGGGTAATAGATAAACTAAATTGTTTTGTTTTAATGGCTCTACAGGACTGATCCTTTAACCGACAAAGTTTGTTTCTAATTGGGTTTGTGGGTTTAAATACCAGTCACTTTTATTCCTGCCTTGTTAAGAATTCTGTGTAAGGTTTCTGAGGTTCCTTACTTGTATGGAATTACTACTGATGATTTAGATTCCTTATTGTTGGTGTTGTCTTGCGCATATTTGACATGCATGTCGTCATTATTATTATTAATACATACGCATACACATACATTAATAGGAATTAAAGACTCCTGACGACTGTTTGAACTGCATTGAATGTAACTGTTTGATATCGGAGTAGTTATTATTATTATTATTCTAGTTGTGCGTTAGTGGTCCAATAGGAGAGAATGTTCGCTATAACCACACCACACCTGGTGGTCCACAGTTCACTCTCCCCCCCCCTCGGGCGACGCACTGTTTATAAACCACTTTCCGTAGACAGTAAATCCGATAAAGGGGGGGGGGAGGTTTAGTTAGATGAGGCTAGCAACCCGACTTCGTAAATAGAAACAAATATCACTGCTAGTGAAACCTCAAAGCTCATACTTGAAGACCAATATTTCGCATTCAGAAAGCAAAGAACTGATTATATGGACACTCACACAATAAGTGTGAGAATGGAAATCGTCAGTTGATAAATGCATATGGAGTAGTAACTAGGCGATAATAATAGGAAGGATAGGTGTGCTGAGTTCGAGTCATAGTGTGGTGAGAGCTAGCTGCTAGCCAAAATTGGTGGATAGTAATTTACATCAATGTGTAGGTCCCCAATATTGGTCATGAGAAAAGAACAAAAACAAAGACTGACTCAACAACTAATCACGGCATACTTTGCGTAGGCGGATACAATTGGCAGATAGATAATCTGAACTTCAAGAAACAGCCACAAAGAGATGAAAGATTAACGTTCAACGAGAAACCACCAATCAGAAGACTGTATTTGTTTGCCTACAATAATCTATTATAATGTACATGAAAAGCCATAAATATGTGTTGATTTCCTAAATAAACGATCTGTTGCCTGGCCCTTGTCTTCTGTTGTTACAATAGGTACTTCCGTGCAGTTGATAAGTCCCTCCAAGTAGGATAATAAAAATATCCATCGTCGATTCTACTGCTATAGTTACAGTCTATTTATATATGAAGCTTAAAGCACACACACACACATATTACGCACACTAAGAAGTTGATAAGACAATAACGGTGGGCAAAAAAAAGAAATCGTAAACAGAATTAGACGAAACCAGAACAGAACAGAACAAAACAAAAAACAATACAAAAGAGTAATAATAAGGATAGATAGGTAAATCGATTTATAAACAGTAAAATTTTGCTAATAATCACGTGGGTTAGCAAAACTAAAGAATCGACGAAGATAATATAGAAAGCAATATATTTAAGTATATATGTCGATTTAACTTACAATAATGTCTACTGTGGATAACAGAAAATAAATCAAGTATTGAAAACAATTACACACACAGAGAATTGATGAATAAAAAAACAACAACTGAAAAACAAAAACAAATATGCATCACGCTTTAAATTAAGTACTAAGGTAGTAACTAGTGTCATGCTTCTACTAGGCCTTTGTGTCTGTCCAATCAAAGTAAGTAAAGTTAATACAGTCCTACAGAAGGTCAATCAATCCCAAGCCTGAATAGATCAGTGGTAACGTCTGTGATTGGATGAGCCGGATGGATTCGAATCTCAAAAGGGACATGAGTCCTTTCAAAACTGCACATGGAGAGAAACAACACGAGGATGATATAGTCCTTCTAGGTGAGGACGCTGACATAATCTACAGAGTCTTCTGAACATCTTGAGGAGCAGCAATCTGCGAATGTTTGGCATGCGACTCGTTCCCGTCAGATCCAAAATTATGCTACAGGACTGGACTACATCGACTAATCCTAGCTTAGAGATAGGGAGTGAAGTGGTTGGTGGGATGTGTTGACCACTTCAGTTATTTGGGAAGTTGCATCAGCCAACGCTAGCGCGTTCATCGCTGACGAAATCTCAGTACGGATACAGAAGGCTCGTTTCGGATATGCCAGTTTACGCCCACTCTCTGGCGTAGACATGATATCCAACTGGCTGTCGACCAAAGGGCGTGTGTACCGCTCAAAAGTTCGCTCTGTCTTCCTTTATGGCTGGCTGTGTGACTTGACCATTGAGAGTGGAAGACATAGGTGCCTGCGTCCTATCTCCCGTGTGAAGTGGTATAATAGGGTGAGCAATATTGAGGTTAGGCATAGGTCGAGTGCTAGGTAGGTGGGAGGCAAACTCAATAGACGAGGCTGTGAAGTTACATCGATTGAGATGGTTAGAACATGTGTTATACATGCCCAGCCTAGCCATCTATCGCCTTCCTCGACAATGAACAATGTTAGCTGACATAGGGTCAGGCTGCAAAAGGGCTAACGGTGGTCAAACGAAAACATGGCTTCATCAGTCAATGAAATCCACAACAGTAAGTTTAAGCCACATAGGGAGGTGAAGACTTCCTGGTTGGAGTCCTCGGGACGGTGAAAACCAATGAAGGCTGGAGACAATCGGTGATATGTCTAGCTCAAAATCGTTCTCAATGGCTAGTGCAGATGCATCCACTCCTTGTAACTCATAATATCCAATCAATCAATCAGCACTACATAGTTACAGTCAATGGGTTCGTTCGGTAACCTAAATGTTTTAAGTTCAATTCCCAGTTGTGGGGTCATGCATGGCTGCATCCGATTGAACGTAGTCGTAAAACTAGCACGAAACAGATTTTTTTTGGTCTCAATGAAATCCATGTGAAACCAAAACTTCAGTACATTAATTTCCAAAAAAACATAATAATCACATTTGTTACAGGATTTCATCATGAGCTGATATCGGTTAGAGAACCATCAGAAAACCTGCAAGAAGTACTGGACAGCTGTTTCGTCAGCCTAGTTTGGGACTCATCATCAGTACGCACCCACCGGGTCATTGATGTACGAGCTCGCTAGCCTTGTAACTAGAATGTCCTGGGTTCGAAATCCTGTGGTGAGTGCGCATTACTGAAGAGTCCCAAACTAGGACGAAACAGCTGTCCAGTACCCCCAGGTTTCTCAATGGTTCTCTAACCGATTTCAGCTCATGATGAAATCCTGTAACCGATCAATCAAATCCTACAAAATAATACTTGAATAATCACATTCGCTATCCACCTCTCTAGTTATTGTCTATGAATATCAATAATTTTTGAGTGCCAGTAGTCTATTAACGGCTTTTCTATAGCAACTTAACCACGTGATGACAATAATGTCTAAAATGAAGCTGTGAACACAATATACTACTATAAAGTTACAAAAGTAGTATATCAATGAGGAACAAAATATAAGCAAACATTTTGACATTCAGACAACATTGAATATTCAAAAAAAAGGTAGAATGTTACTCAATAACCACTTGCACTTCCATGCATAAGTCATACCTATTGTATGTGTGAAGGGTGGCTGTCCAAATCTCGATGGCAAGTGGAGATAGGTTCGAACTCACGACCCACTACTACCACTACTCTCACTGGTTGGTTGGATATCGAGTGGCTGGCTTTAGACATCCATATTCACACACTGCAAGGTTGTTATTTATTTTATTTTTATTTTTTTTATTTTGATTTACAGCTTGATTCCACACCGTATTTTCAGTACAAGTGTGGAATTTTCAGCATGGATATCGGTAGCCCAAATTCAGGCCGACCATAGATATCGGGTGTGCGCCGGCAGGGGATCGAACCCCGGACCATGTGCATGGTCGGCGAGAGTCCTAACCACCGTGCCACCAACGCACGCAACTAAATGATGGCTTTTTGCTTGTAAGAAAAATGTGCATTCGCCCTAACCAAACTGTTTCTTTTTATACACCCTTATTCACTCCCGCCAAATGTAAGATGATGTTACAGGACTGGACTACACTGACTCCTAGTTTAGAAATAGGAAGTGAAGTGGTAGAGCACGTTGACCGCTTCACTTATTTGGGAAGTACCACCAGCCCCAACGGGTTGATCTCTGACGAAATCTCAGCACGGATACAGAGGGCTAGTTTCGCATATGCCAGTTTACGCCCACTCTATGGCGTAGACGTGATATTCGACTGGCTGTCGACCAAAGGGCGGGTGTACTGCTCAGCAGTCCGCTCCATCCTCCTTTATGGCTGGCTGTGAGACCTGACCATTGAGAGTGGAAGACATGAAAAGGCCAGCTAGCTGTCTTTGATCATAGATACCTGCGTCCTATCTCCAGTGTGAAGTGGTATAATAAGGTGAGCAGTATTGAGGTTAGGCTTCGAGTGCTCGGTAAGAAGGGGAAATCAATCGACAAGGCTGTGAAGCTGCATCGAATGAAATGGTTAGGACATGTGCTACGTATGCCTGGTCATCGCCTTCCTCGACAATAAGCAGTGTTAGCTGACATAGGGTCAGGCTGCAAAAGGGCTAACGGTGGTCAAACCAAAACATGGCTTCATCAGTCAATGAAATCCACAAGGTACAAAGGTGTAGGACTTCCTGAGTGGTTGGGGTCCTCGGGACGGTAAAAACCAAGGAAAGCTGGAGACAATTAATCATATGTCTAGCTCAAAATCGTTCTCGGCGATGGCTGGCGCAGATGCATCCACTGCTTGTGACTTATAATTTCCAATGAAACTATATTGTTCTTCGTTATTACTATTCCTTTTGTCTCATATCACTGTCTACTCTCGCTATAATGCATTTCTTTTTACTTTCTTCTCTTGCTGTATGTGATAAATGGAGTTTGGCAACTTGAACTGCTGCACATCGGTGCAAAGTTCTATGTCGAAAAAAGACAGACAGATACATCCTTATAGGTAGGCGCGCATCCAATCAACGCATGTTTCACATCTCTTCATCATTCAGAAAAATCGGAAGGAATTCATTTTTGGCTCTACAATCATTTATTATTATTTTTTATCCCCTAACAAAACACTACACTTGCGTTTTGTGTCTGGCCCGTGTCTATCTATAAACATCTCTCCTCTCTCTCATTTACAACATACACAATTCTTCAGAAATGTTTGCTTGTCAGATATTTTGATAATAAAACAGTTAGTTATATAACTAGATTTGTTCTTTTGATTGCTTTCAATTAGAATTCTTTTGCATTTAGCAAAAAAAGCAGAAAAAACAACAAAAAACGCATATTCCACGGATATATCAGTTTTATCCATGATTGTCTTAATGCAAAAAAGAAACAACACGTGACAAGAGAATGAAAGCTAATCAAAAGAAGACTTCCATATTCAATACAAACACAAACAGACACACTACAAAATATGCATATCTACTTAAACATAGAGGCTTTAATCAGAAGTACAGTGGAACATAGGGCAGATTCAAGCTAGAGTTATGAAATTTCGAAAGCAGTGGTGTTTATTTTTTTACGGGATTGGGTTGTTAGCCTCATGCCCAACCTTCCCTCTTTACCAGTTTTATTTTACTGGGGTTTAGCGAGGTAAAGAAGTCCGTCTGTGGCCGGGTATCGAACCCCGCTGGTTGGTGAGCATTCTACCGCTGTACCACCGACGCTTATTGAAAAGGTTGGTGGCCTAGACTACCTAAATTTCTATCTAATAATGAAAAAAATCCGCATATGCTTCCAATATAACTGACAGACTGACTGCACAGAAGTGCAGCAGTTCGAGTTCGCACACTTCATGTACCATACAAAACAAGACAAAAGACAGAAATGAAGAGATACACGGGAGATCACAAAGAATGATTGCATCTTCGCCGATGAGACTGATTTCGACTCCTGTTACTAATAGTCTCCAGCTATTGGTTTTTTAGCATCCTGAGAAACCCAACCAGGCAACCTACACCTGTCTGCATGACTTAAACCAACTGTCATGGACTGATTCCATCCATAGCCCTTTTACAACCTGATCTCATGTCAGGTGGTAACATTGCTCGTCAAGGAAGGCGGTGGTTAGGTATGCGTAACGTGTGTCCTAAAACCATCCCAATCAATTCACCTCCACGCCCTCATTGACTGGCTTTCCCATTCTTAGCTAATAACCGACGCCTAACTTCAATATTACTCAGCCTATCGTACGACTGAACAGGGGAGATAGAACGCAGACACCTATGAGATCAAAGAGAGCTAGCCTTTTCATGTCTTCTACTTCCAATGGCGGCTACGTCTCACAGCCACAAAGGAGGACAGAAAGAACTGCTGTGCAGTACACGCGTCCTCTAACCAGTCGGATATCATGTCAACGCTAGAGATGGAGTAAGTCGGGGAATTCCACATTAGCCTTTTGTATCACATGGTGAAATTTTGTCAGCAATCAGGCCGTTGGGACTCTACCACTTTACTCGCTATCCATAAACTAGGAATTAGGACAGACCAGTGCTGCATCATCACCTTACATTTGCCAGGAGTTATTCGAACGCCAAACACTTGTAGATTTCAAGTAACTATGTGTTCAGAAGGTTCTGCGTTTTATCAGCATCTTCACCTAGAAGGACAATGTCAATCTAGGAGATTAAAAAGAAGTGAATGGATCTGTCTGGATCTGACAACAGGGTTTAGAGCCATACAGCTAACACTCTCTAACCATTAGTTCTTAGCATCCTTCGAGGACCGTGATCTCGAGTGGAAACAACTATAGCACGCATTTACATTAATCAATAATTTTTTAATATTGTTTAGTACTGCGGTATCAAGAATGTTTAGTATTTTTAAAACATTTATGCGTTGAAGTTTCTGTAGCAATTTGGTTAAGTTTTCGGGGTGGAGTTGCTAGCACCAAGCCCCAACCCTCCTTCTTTATCCGGGCGTGGGACCGGTTATAAAACTAGCGAGCTATTAATCTAGGTAGTAACATAAATAGCGCCAATCACCATCAACGGGAAGGATTTGAAAGAGGTTACTTCATTCACTTATCTAGGGAGCATTGTCTCAACTACAGGAGGAACGGACGAGGATGTCAAATCGAGAATCGGGAAGGCGAGAAACACATTCATCAACCTGAAACCAATCTGGAAATCTTCGTCACTCAGCATCAACAACAGAATTCGGATTTTCAATACAAACGTCAAGTCAGTTCTTCTATACGCACGGATCAGAAACTTGGCGGGTCACAAAGAATATTTCCAACAGCCTGTTGCAGACCTTTATCAACGACTGTCTTCGCTGGCTCTATACTGAAGATCAGATGGCCGCCGGAAAGAATCACCAACAAGAAACTATGGGAACAAACAAAACAAGAACCAGTCGCCCAATAAATATGCAGGAGAAAGTGGAGATGGATTGGACACTCGCTGAGGAGGCCGCTGGGTGACATCGCGCGTCAGCCCATTGCTAGAGTGGAACCCGAAAGGGAAGTGACGAGTGAGACGTCCAAGGGTGACATGGAGGAGATCGTGTGAAGAGGAAGTGAAACAGTATGGAATAACATGGACGCAAGTGAAAAGTACAGCAGAAGACAGAAGCAAGGGGAGACGTGCAGTTGAAGCCCTATGTTCCACTAGGAACCCAAGGGAACAATAATAATAATAGTAATATCAAGAATGTTTACCTATCAAGCTTAGATAACTGTGTCAACATGCCATCTTTGTAAGAAACTATCTGTACTGATATTGAACTAATGTGCATATTAATTAATCTTATGTAATGCTAATCAATAAATTGACCTTATTAAGTAACCTTTCAAATCAACATTTCAAATTATTTAAATTTAATATGAGAAAAAAAACCTTTCAAATGTGAATATCATTGGATTCTACGTTTTCATTCTGACGAGTTCCGGGTGGACAAGTTTCAGGTTTGAATTTTCAGTGACTATGGTGTTGTCTCTTCTACAGGAAGGCGTTGCTAGACTCAACTAGCTCAAGTTTCCCTCTTTATTCGGCTTATTATGAACGAAACGAAGTGAGGTTTAGGAGTCCTTTCACAGTCGGGAATCGGATCCGAACCACGTATGTGTATTACTATTATTCCTTTGGGTGCCGAGTGGAACCTAGGCCTGCTACAAAACATCTACACTTTCTTCTGTTCGCTGCTGTCCTCTTCAGCTGCGTCCACGATTAACCATAATCTCTCATCTCCTCCTCCTCGCTACACGATCTACTACTCCATGTTATCATCGCACTGACGACACACTCGTCGCATCCCATTGGGATTCCACACTCGAGCGATGGCCTGCATTGCACGCGATGTCATTCGACGGCCTCCTCAATGTATACCCGCCGATCCATCTCCATTTTCTCCTACATATTTGTTGAGAAATTGTCTCTTGCTTGGTTCGTCACCTCCCAGAGTTTCTTCTTGCGAATTCTTTCTGACCCACCGGTCGGCCATTTGATCTTCAGTATGGAACCATTTGTCGAAGTGGGCAACTGTTGACAAAAAGCTGTAACTACCTGTTGGAAATTCTTTTCGTGACGCGTACGCAGTGCAAGTTTCTGACTGACTTCATTCACATTTGTGTTGAACACAATCCGAATCTTGTTGTTTATGCTAGTTGACTGGCTGAGGTGAAGCAGAAGATTTCCGAACTGGTTTTAGGTTGATGAAAACATATCTTGCCTTTCCGATGCTCTCCGGCTGTCTGGCTGCCTGTGGTTGAAACCGTGCTTTCTAGCCTGATAAGTGAAGGAAGTAACCTCTGTCAGATGCCTCCCGTTGATGGTGATTAGTGCTGGTTGTTGGTTGGTTATCTTCATCACCTCCATCTTCTCTATATTCACCTGGAGACTTGTTTTCACTGTCAGCCTCTTGTGCCAGTTTGTTGGTTTTCTCCTGCAAGTCTTTGAGTTTGTGTTGTGGGTGTGTGTGTGTGTGTGTGATATTAGACATAAATCATTCATGCGCGAAATCCAGATCTTCTACAGTCTTCTTAACGGTCCAGTGTATTCTCGTCTTCCAGTCCACCACAATTAATAATATCATCGGTGACAATAGGCAGACAGCTAACTTGTCTTATTTCTGTATTCACTTCGAACGCCTCGTTGAGTTTCCCGTTGTGGATCACCTAACACGTGGTGTTCTCATATAGCCAGCTGTTGAATGAGGTTGATAAAGATTTGGGGCATTGCACGCCGTAGTTTTGAAGCAGTTTCCAAATTACTTCTCAGTCAATGCTGTCTGTCGAAGATCTTTTCGAAGTCGATTATGATGATGATGCGAAGAGTTGCAATTTGATCAGCACATAATTCGCTTTTCCTGAATTCAGCTTGTTCCCAAGAGGTGGAGTTCTGTGTTCAGTGGATCTTTTATCCTCTCTCCGGGATGATGCAATTTAGTATTTTACTTGGCGTAAGTGGACAAGAGCATTATTCCACGTATGTGTACTTGCGCTAATTTTTTTTTCAACAGGTTTTAACCGACAAATATGAATTTTTCAAAGGAAATGGAGTAAAACCCACTAAGAGTTGGAATTCACTGCGTGCTTTGGATAAAACACAATAATTACCTATAATAATATGGTAGGTACTATCGAAGTTAGGCGTACAGTATTAGATTAGGAGGAAAATTCAATCGATGACGTTATGAAGCTATATCAACTGAGATAGCTAGGATATGTATTACGACGCATAACCAATCCTTCGCTTTCCTAACCAGAGAATTGGGTTTGGAAAAGAGTTGAGGTTGGTTGGAGTCGTCGAAATGCTAAGAAACACTGACTTGATGAGACTGTTGGTGATATGGCTCAAAATCTGATGATATTAGATGGTTGGAGGCAATCGGCCACAGGAAGCCTTGACTACACCTAGGTTTCGTGCTAGTTGGCACTCACCAGTCAGTCAGCAAGGCGTATCTGCAACCGCCTTGAAGGAACCCATGTCCCTTCTGAGGAGATTCGAACCTGCCTCACACGGGGCTGCATGGAGTCAGAGACCTTACCACTACGCTAGCTGTTCGGGCTGGTTCGCGATTGACCTCCTGTAGGACTGCAGTGGATACTTTGATTGGACACTAGTAACTAGGGTGACGTGTCTGTCATGTCCTTTCTTTGGTGCAGACTGAATTCTGTCAGTTAGGTTTGCAATGTGGCCACCATTCTAGGTAGATCTCGCCATCACGGTGTACATTGATTCGATGATATTAGATAGTTGGAGGCAATCGGCCACAGGAAGCCTTGGACCTTCAAGGCAGTCGCAGATATGCCTTGCTGACTGGTGAGTCCCAACTAGTACGAAACCTAGGTTAGGCAAGGCTTCCTTTGGCCGATTACCTCCAACTATCTAATATCATCGAATCAATGTACACCGTGATGGCGAGATCTACCTAGAATGGTGGCCACATTGCAAACCTGACTGACAGAATTCAGTCTGCACCAAAGAAAGGACAAGCCAGACACGTTACCCTAGTTGCTAGTGTCCAATCAAAGTATGGCTCAAAATAGTTCTCTCAATGGCGCCGCACATTCTATATATGTATATATATATATATATATATATACGTATAAGGACTCAGGTTTGCTTGTCATGTGAGGGCTGACAATGCTACCCAGTTGCCCAGCCACGCTGAAGTAGATGATCTGGGACTCGAACTCGCGACCTACTGGCTGTAAGTTGAGTGCTCAAGCCAATCCAACCAAATTTTCTTATCTATTTAAAAACCAATTCAAACAGTCTACGTATGTGTCTGGCCTCAAGCAGTTGTCCTATGGGCTCTGCAGTCATTCAAAACTAATTCTCTTTCTGTTTCAGGTAACGTAGGAAAAAATCAACCTCCACAGTGTGTGGGTAGCCGAGGAGTAACAACCGCGCACACAATTCCGAAAGCACATGAAAATCACCTGATCTATATGCACTGTTTTATTAACTGAAGCCTGCCACTAAAACTAAGACATGAAAGCTGTCATATGAATATAATGGCAATACCTTTGTTTATTAGTATTTTTATTTTTTTTTGAAAATCATTACAGGCACCAACCAGACTAGGAGAGAAAACAAAAACTATTCTGTATTACGAAAAAAACACAACAGAAAAACAAAAAACTACTTTTGTTTGATTTATTATGATAGATGGTGCACCACTAGCAGTACAATTTTCTCCTAAAAATCGTGACATTTAAAAGATAAGAGAGAGAAGTTGAACCAACCCACTAATAAAAATTTACAAGAGTTATTTCCTAGGGATTTGATTTGTTTTCTATAGTTTGGTTTGTAAGGGTTAGAATTGTTTTTACGAGTTGATCATGGATTGATATCAGTTAGAGAACCATTGCAAAACAGGGAGTACTGGACAGCTGCTGTTTCATCCTAGTTTGGGAACCATCGGCAGTACGCACCCACTGGGATTCGAACCCAGGACCTTCAGGTTACAAGACAAGCTAGCTCGTATACCATTCAGCCACTGGGACCCGACTCCTCAATGACCAACTCATGAATTCTAACTTCTACCAATTCGTGATTTAGCGCGACCCCAACTATTGTCGTTGGTGGGACATCCATCCTCACACGTGACATCTAATTGGACCTCACTGGTCACGACCTCTCACCAGAACTCCAGGAAACTCCATCATGTAACAAGTCACTAGCGAGCATCAGATTAATTTTCTATAGTTTGGTTTGTAAGGGTTAGTTATGTTTTTACGAGTTGATAACTAATTTGACTATGAATTGGTAGAAGTTAGAATTCATAGGGACTGGCTATTGGAATCAGGTCCCAGTGGCTGAATGGTATACGAGCTTGCCTTGTAACCAGAAGGTCCTGGATTCGAACCCTGTTGTGGTGGGTGCATACTACTGATGAGTTGCAAACTAGCATGAAACGATTAGCTGTCCAGTACTCTCTCTCTCCGGTGGTTTTCAATGGTTCTCAAACGGATATCAATCCACGACCGAATCAATAATAACAATTATTATTCATAGTATTCAATAAAAGTGTCTTTAAAGCAGAACTAACAAACTTAATCCTTATTTTTTTTCTACATAAATCAATAACCACTGAGAGTCAAAAAGAATTCAGATATAGTAAAAATTCAGTAATTGTCAGGATCATGTGTTTTGCTTAGAGGTTATGAAACTGGTTAATTATGTAGAGGAAGGGGTATGAAGGGCGGGGGACTAGTTCTTAATCACTCAAACTAAAGTAGGTGAAGTGAAGTGTTATTCGACACTTGGAATCCACCAAATGACTGAAACTGAATTTTCTTGTGAATCAACTTTGACTAGGGAATGAGACACCTAGACGCCAAAAAAGGCAGCACTGGGAACTATCTGATTTTAGCCTTGAATTCCACAATAATGCATACTCAGAATCTATCACTTATTATGGATGGAACCTTTGACTAACAGATTTTGTAGTCCTATTTAGCTAGCTCCACGAGTGCCCCCCCCCCCATAAACTCTCATCTCTTCCATGTCACCGTCGAAGCGACGATAAACGCACTACTTACCATTCGGAATCCACTCGAGGGCCTGGCAAACGACGTCACCCGACGGTTTCCTCATCGTGTGTTTGTGTCCGATTCATCGCCACTTCCTTCAGAATATTTGTTGAGCAGGAGGTTCTTGATTGATTAGTTGACAGAGTTCTAATTCTTCCCAGCTAGCCATTTAATCTTCAGCCTCATTAAGCGAAGTTTGTTGGAAACGTTAAGTTTCTGGACTTTAGTGTTGAAAATCCGAATTTCGATTTTTGTGCTGAGCGCAGCAGATTTCCAAATTGACTTCAGAGAGTTGAAGGTCTCTCTTACCTTCCCGATCCTGGTTTCGAAATCCTCATTTCTGCCGCCTGTGGTTGAAACAGTGCTGCCTAGACAAGTGAAAGAAGTGACTTCTTTCAAATCCCTCCTATTGTTAGTGATTGGGGTCTGTTTATGTTGTTGCTGTTGGTGGTTAGGTATCTTCATTACTACGTTCACTAGGAGTCCTTTCTTTGCTGATTCCTCTTCTAACTTGTTAGTTTTCTCTCCTATGTCTTTGAGTTAGTGTGACACGTGACAGAAGTCGTCCACGAAGTCCAGATCTTCTAGGCCAAACGTGTCCCTACCTTTTCACTCTCAAGCATAGTCTTCCGCACGATCCAGTCCACCACAATTAGTAATACCATTGATGATAGTAGGCAGACTTGTTTTACAAGTATTGGTTTTGTAGGGATTTTTGTTTGATTGCATGGAGGATTTAATCATGGGCTGACATCAGTTAGAGAACTATTGAAAAACTAGCTGGGAGTACTGGAAAGCTGTTTCGGCCTAGTTTGGGACTCTTCAGCAGTACGCACGCATCACAGGGGTTCAAACCCAGGACCTTCTGGTTACAAAGCTAACGAGCTCGTAGACCCTTAAGCCACTGGGACCCGACTCCTTAATGGCCAGTCCATGAATTCTAACTTCTGCCAAATAATGACAAAGCGCGACCACTTCGCAATGTCTTCTTCGATGAGTTACTACTGGCCTTACGTTCAACATGTTGTACCCTACTGGTCACAGCTTCCCAGTACTCCCAGCTGGTTTTCCAGTGGTTCTTTAACTGATGTCAGCTCACGATGAAATCCCCCAACCAATCAAACTTATTTTACACCTGTCTTCACTTAAAATGTTATTCAATGACTGGCAATTCTCAACTTTTTTCTAACTCTTGATCTAGCCCAATCAGCATGCTAATAATAATATCGGTGATTATCTTGCTTTGCAACTCCTCAGATCGCGAATATTCACTAGAATTTCAAAAAGTTCATCTAGCTACCAATGCGAAGTGGAATGGGATGACAGTGTGTCACTCTATATTACTAGTGAATAAATTCCAATCCAGTGGTTGTGAATGATAAAAATCTCACGCTTCGTTAACTTGACAGTTCTACTTACGACTTTAGTGTGGGAATTCATCGATGTGAGATTATGAAGAACTACTACAAACTAGAAGGAACTAGCTGTCCGAGTTTCTTTTTCTGTTATCCAACGTTCTTCCAAGATTATTCCAAAACAATAGCCTCATTAAAAGTGTTTACAAGTCTTCATATAAAGAATCTTTCAAGAGACATATTTCAATAAGGTTACTACGCAGTACACTATGGTTAGAGATACAACAGAAGAGTCTATCTACATATATCACACAGGGTCACAGATATATATATATATATGTATATATATATATATACATATATTGCTGAATCGATTTTTAAAAATATTATCTATTAATTCGTGGTTATTAGAGTTACAAATGCCACTGCTGCCTATAAAATCAACACAGACAAGTATGACGGAAAACGCGGTAAATCAAGTTAAAATATGAAGTAGCTAGCCAGAATTCGCATTCGAATGACTCTCTGAGGGAACCTAGTACACCGCTGATGATCTCGAGCCGCAACGGACGAAATTACCGTCTGGCGTTTAAATCACATTCGTATTGATTTTGTCATTTCATGGGGGAGAGGGTTGCCATCCCATATAGAGCAGAAACATTAGACGATATAAAAAGAGTACTCAATGAAGACAATATCAGAGTTTTCTTCAAAACATCAGACACATTGCGAAGCAACCTTGTCCGTGTAAACGACCAAATCCCTAAAAATTCTCTATTTAATAGTGTCTATAAAATAAGATGCTTGGAATATGATGCGATATACATTGGACAAAGCTCACCACAGAGAAATCAAAATCAGAAGAAATGAACACCGTAGAGCCGCCTCTATTCGACCACCGAGAAATCCAGTTAGTGAACTAGAAAAGCTTGAAAAATCATCAACCATAGGTTGGTCTACACGTTATAGAATCAGGCCACAAAATTGATTTTGACAATATTGAAATCATCATCCAGAAAAATTTCAGAAATCACAAAGAACGTCTTCCATCATCAGAAGCACTTCATATCAAGTAGAATCCAAATTGTCTGAACGGAGTAGGAATGATGGACAAAAACAGAATTTGACCTGATTACGGCAACCCCCTCCCCCAATGAAATGACAAAATCAACACGAATATGATAAGTAATTCCATTATGTAAACACACGCTGCCTTTACGATTTTACACACTTATCGAATCCAATAATCTACACTCGGTTTTGTTATTTCAACCAAGTGGCCAACTTGACAAGGGAAAAATGACCGCATGTTGATGAACGATGATTAAGTTGCTTTATATATAAGCTGAGTGGATTTTGTAAATTCTGGTTTAATAATACTACTACTTTGATAAAGCAGCTATTAGCAGCAGCACTAAATAGCGAAACGTCAGTAAAAACAATACGACAATATCGTCTTGTCCTTTTCATTCATGTGCATCAGAGAAATGAAAATATCAACAACAACAAAATACACTAACCAACACTTACAGTGTTTCATCAGGTCGATAATGTATAACAGCTGTTTTACAACCGCCGACAGCTTCTTCACCCAAAGCTTGAAATTCAAAAAACTTTTCAAATACAGCAGCAAAACAATTTCTTTTCAGCAGTGCAGCTTTCTGTGCTAACTGACTATAATCCTCTGGTAAATTCTCCAAGTCGTACAGCAGAGAAACACTACAACCATCTTCAGGTTGGCTTAGTAAATACTGGGCATATTCTCGTTTCAACACCTAATAGAGAAGAATTTAGTTAGTATAAATACACAAACCTCATTTGTTCCGTGTTCTTGTAATTCTTTGAAAAAATTCAATGTCAAACTGACAATAATTTTCGCTCGATCATTCGGTACACTGTGTATACGATAAAGAGCTCCATCGAAATCAGCTAATGTTTGATCGAATTTTTCAAATTTCAAACTAAATTTGACGAAGGGAAGAAAAAGAAGGGAGTAAGTTATCAGGCGGTCAGGGGAAATGGGTGAGTTGATGAGGAGGGCGGGGGAGAGGGGAAATGGTGATGACCTACCCATTTTTAGCATTTTCAAATCGATATAAAAGGGATTCTTCGACAGCTCGATTAAGAATTTCTAAAAATATCATTATTCATCTGTCCCTGGTTGTTGTAATTTATGTATATATATTTTGTTTTCCAGCGGGATTTTCTTCTGTTCGAATTGTGATGACTAGAATAACATGTTGGCGATGTCGGTGATGATGATGATGATGACAATTAGTTTAGCATGTGATATGGACGATTGACTTTACAAAAAGCGTCTAAATATGAAAAATAAAAAATATATAGGAAAACAAATTAAAGATTGTCTTAAAAGGTTTTTTAAAAAAACAATACACTCACAGGAGTGACAACTTGCCACGTATGCCTAGCCCAGACATCGCCTTCCTCGACAACAGGCAATGTTAGCTGACTGACAGGATGGATCAGGTTGGAAAACAGCCAGTGGTAGTCAAGCGAAAACATGGCTTCATCAGTCAAGGAAATCTACAACAGTTAGTTTAAGCCAGCCAGCCAGCCACGAAGGGAGGTGTAGAATTCCTGACTGGTGGGGTGGTAAAAACCAATGAAGGCTGGAGACAATTTGTGATATGGCTAGCTCAAAATCGTTCTCGGTGATGGCTGACGCAGATGCAACCACTCCTTGTGACTTATAATATCCAATAAAACTATATGGTTCTTATTGATATAAGTATAAAACTTGGGCACTATAGTAGAGTATAACTCCATTACGGATAAGATGGAATATCAAAGAAAAGGTCAAAAGCAAAATAAAAATAGTGGTGAAACTAATAATGATAACATAAATAAGAGAGAATATAAGTCATTTACTGTTATATCATATAAGGAGGAGACACCTGACGCACTACGTGGTAAGATTCTCAATAAAGCAGGAATTAGGGTGGCATTCAAACCTACGAACTCACTCACATAGAACAACCTCTGTAGGCTAAAAGACCCAGTGGACCCAATTAAGCAAAATAATATAATTTACAAAATGCCCTGCAATGACTGTGAGTTAAGTCAACTACATAGGTCAAACTAGTAGGTTGAGTTGAGGTAGTCAGATTGTCGGAATATAAGAATTTAGGTAAGGTAAGAATAACTGACCCCGGGAAGATGAGTAATTTAGGAAAAATCTCAGAGATTGCACTGCATGCATTGACACACAACCACACAATAGGGTGCGAGAGGGTTAAGATTCTAAAAAGTAATCTATATAGGTGGAGAGAGAGATTGATTACTGAGTCCTGCCTAGTTCATTGATTCTACACCCAACACAACACATGCAACAGTAATGACTCAATGCAAATACCAGAAATATGGGAGATATTATTACCACCAGTCAGTCAAATCAGAGGAGGATAATAAATAATCTTAAAATTCTATTTCAATTCACGTACATCATAACATTCCTACAAGTTACATATTTGACTATAAAAACACTCCTCTTATTTCCCATCTGATTGTATTTGATTGATAACACTCATGTTATAATTTCTGAATGCCCATTATCATATGTTGATTTTTATTCAAATGTCTAATTATCAGTTTCACTCATGTATATAAATGGATTAAAACGTTGAGTGACTTGATATGATTATGAGCGGTAATAATTTGTGCTCGAAACGTGGTCATCAGTTAATACTACTATATAACACTGTGTGATTTATCAAAATAAAATCTTATCTATAGTGGAGTTATATGGTTCTTCCATATTACTGTTGTTTTTTTTTGCCTCATATCTCTGTTAACTGTCTCTGCTTTGCATTTCTACTTTCTTCTGTTGCTTTGTGTGATACATGGAGTGTGGAGACTCGAACTGCTGCACATCTGTGTAAAGTTCTACATTAAAAAAACCAGTCAGTCAGACAACTTGTTCTACCGCTTGAAAAGACACTAGAATGCATTAGCCACCAATATCAAGCGCATCGGTGGTTTGTTCGGCGATAGGGCGATGAATCCCGAACCATGCATGTGGTGCGGGTTCCGACTCCTTTTCGGCGCACACCTTTAACTGCCTTAGCCGGCGGTTACAATCCCAACAAAGAGGGAAGTTTCGGGAGTGAGGTTGGCAACCCCACCCCGTAAAAACACTCACTGCTACTGAAACTTCAAAGCTCTGGCTTGAAGACTTATGTTCCACGGAGAACGTGAAGGAATAAAAAGGAAAAGTCAATGTCAAGCATATCATATAGAAATCCTTGGGAAAACTAAAACCATCATAAAGCCTTATAGGATACAAATCTTCCCATTTGTCAAAAGTATATGAGGAAATCTGCTAATAAATGAATGTAACCAAATGAATAACTGTCGATTAACGCTTTAACCACCAATAGTTCTTGAAAGTAACGATTTCCATATCTAAAACACACACAACAAATGTTGTAAAATAACACGGTAGGATATAATGAATTCATCAAGTTTTGGTAGAACCCTCCTCGGCTTTGTTGTTAATATTTAAGGAAAACAAAACATGCAGTTCAGCGAAGAAGCTCTTTTTGGAGAATTAATTCCCCTCTTTAGCTGTACAACCCCATTTATGTACAACTTTTCCATGAAAGAGGGTGATAACACAGGTGACGACTTGTCACAGTCATAGTTGTTAGTATTAGAGTTACGCAATAATATGAATATTTTAGTGAATGATCTGTGTAATCAGGGTGAACATAGAAACGAAGGAGAATATGAACATGGGTTTCAAGGGAGACTCAACCTGCTATATCCTTAAGAGAAGAATTTCAGTATCTTTCACGACATCCTTCGCAGCAACACTAAGAGGAGTGATCTCCAGCCATCCGTCGGTCTGCAAAAGCCTCAGGGATAAGACCACACACACATGTAACTACTTCCGTGTGCATATATCAGTTCACCTGTTTCTATCTAAAAGGGTTGAAGAACACCATCCCATAGGGTTGCAAGAAGGTAGTAATGGCAGTATAAGGAGTGCGATAATCGAACACACCATGCCAACACTGGCCATTCCCGTCTCAACAAACGTCTGTTTCAAAGTAATCTACAAAGTGAAGAATAACTTGCCACAGGCAATACTCTTTTGTGTCCTGATGCTTTAGTTATTCAGTTAGAGAAACCGGGGCTAAGCATACAAAAGAGAGTTATTCAACCAGTTCTTCTGCCATGGTAACAATCTTGTTGATTCCTGCTAACTTGATTTTTGTTTGCTTGTTTTTCTAACTCCTTAAAACTCCCATCTTTCTTCACAGCTCATACATGATTCCATATTTCTCTTCGTTTCTATGTTCACCCTGATTACAACTCATACGTTAATAATAATAATAATAATAATAATAATAATAATAGTATATTCTCACTTTATGTACATGAGGGACGCCAGTTTACTCTAATACACTTATTCAACTCTTTTTATGCGTTGACTAATATTAAAAACTATGTTTGTGACAACTCGTCACTTTTGTTACTACCCTCTCTCATGGAAAGATTGTATATAAATAGGATTGTACAGCTAGACAGAAAAATGAATCCTCCAAAAAGAGCTTCTTCGTTGAACTACTTGTTTTGTTTTTGTTAATATTTGTAGCTTGTTTTTAATTTGTTTCGAGAAACAAATGTTTCCAACGTAATTCAAACACATCCCACAGAAAGGGATATGAATACAGACACATTCAATTATTTCCCCTGTAACATGAAGATGATTTGCTGAAGTTCAAGATTTTCTGCGGAGTGGATCATTTCCTCAAACACTTGAGATTTAGTCAAAGGCTCACACAGTTTTGAGTCCCACTTCGTCTACTTCCTTCTGGCTAGGTAACTGAGTCCCAGTCGACAACTGCCACTTTGTCGTGGTGGTCGGGCTTGAATACAGCAGTGGTGACCCACCCAACAAGATAAACTGCAGGTCCTACCGTGTGAAGGTTTGTGTGGATAGCAGTTAGACTAAAAGCACTTACTATGGGGTAGATGGGCTCCAGAATCCAATCGGATCAAGTGGCGTATGAATCTGTATCCGTCACCGGCAACCATCAGAACGTAGCTGCTAACGCCACAGATTAGACTTCAAGTCAAAGGATCGAGGGGGGGTGGTCTTTTAAGAAAACCAGCTGCTTCGGTCTGGGCGCCCGGGCATTATTTCGGCCCTCACACAATGTGTGGCACATCTTCTCGGTGCCATATTTTATCCAGTTTTTTGTATTTAAATAAATAAAAAAAATAAGGCAACTAGGTAGTATCATCAGTCCTCACACACAGTGTGAGTCATAGTCTAGTACACGTACATGAAAGACCTCTTTTAAGTAAATCAGTCCAAGAAAAAGGAGCAGTCTTATGAGACTGTTTCCTAATAAAGTCTACAGTATATTAAAACAACTCTAGTGTTTGATGCATATTTCCTGTCAGTCCTACACATATGTATCGATTGAGTAGAAGATTAAAATCAAATACTTCTTCAGTAGCTGACATAGAGTCAGGCTGGAAAAGAGCTAGCGGCGGTCAAACCCAAAACATGGCTTCATCAGTCAATGAAATCCACAACAATTAGTGTAAGCCAGACAGCCAGCCACGTAGGAAGGTGTAGACTTCCTGACTGGCTGGTTGGGATCCTCGGGACGGTAAAAACCAATGAAGGCTGGAGACAATTGGTGATGATATGGCTCAAAATAGTTCTCGGTGATGGCTGGCGCAGATGCATCCACTCCTTGTGACTTATAATTCCCAATGAAACTATATTGTTCTTCGTTATTATTATTCCTTTTGTCTCATATCCCTGTCTACTGTCTCTATTATGCATTTCTTCTACTTTCTTCTCTTGCTTTGTGTGCTACATGGAGTGTGACGACTTGAACTGCTGCACATCGGTGCAAAGTTCTATGTCGAAAACAGACAAATAGATAATTCTTAACCATTTCACTGATATCCCTAACATGTAATACATGTTAACGGCATTAACACTCATTCGAAAACTAATAATCCAAAATATGCATTAAGAACAACTAGAGGGTTCTTCCTGATCTATATGAAACAATCTTACTACCGTGAAAAGAAGCAGTATTTAATGAATTCACAAATTTCAGTAGCAGTGGTCAGCTGAATACTCTACAAACATACATATACACGAACGAACATTGTGACAACAAATAAAAGTTTCAATTTGAATAAATATACGATCTATGAGTGGTGAGTGATAAATCTGTTAACGTCATTATAAAGCGAATCCTATTGATCAAAGCATATATTGACATATAAACTGGAGCTAATGTGGCAGAATTAATACACTTATAAACATCGAGATTTGCTAATATTGAAACGCAAGGGAACTTCTTGAAAAAAAAAATAAATAAATTTAACACATGTAAACCACATAGGACTAAATAACACGACTTTAACATGGCTGGCTGGATTCAACATAGAACTTGGCACCGAAGTTCAGCAGTTCCAGTTGCCACGTTCCAAATAGCATACAAAGGTAGACGAGAAAATGAGTGAAGAGAATCAATAGAGTTTTGACAAGTATAAAAGTGAAACAGAATGAGTAATGGTAGAAAGGAATATGAAAGATTACACAAGAGTCTGAATACATCTGCGTAAGCCATTGACAACGATTTTGAGCCATGTCACCTATTGTCTCCAGTCATTGATTCTTAGAGTCCCGATGGCCCCAACCCGGAAGTCTGCATCTCCCTACGACTTTAACATGTCTGATCTAAACTAATAAGATATTTTATAAACGCTCCTCGCCAAGACTAATCCTTAATTGTGATTTTCGATTTGCACATACCCCAATAAAACTAACAGGACGTCAGATAAAATAATAACAATAGTACTAATAATGGAAGAAGCACTGTAAAGAGAAGAGAAGGGGGCAGGGAAGGGTAATTATAAAGGCAGAATAAAAGTATGCCACCAGAGTCACTTTTAAGGTACATACAGATTCGGCTTCTTTAATCTAACTGCGTTGTATTCAGTAAAACCAACAGTTTTTTTTTAATACCTTACTTATCAATAACTATGATCACAGTCCTATAAATGTCATGTGATTAGGCTCCTTGGGATGCCATCATGAGTAGTAGGAAGCCGTTTGGGGCAGTGTTCAGCAACCCGAGCAGACAGACATCTTTCCATACGCTCAATGTATTTGTTTCCACAAACACATGTAAATTTATATACACATTTTGATATGGCGAGGTTTGATGTCTTATTTTTGCTTGTTGCTCGTAATATCCCTTTTGTTGTCTTTAAGAACATATTAGCTGCATAATAGGGTCGTTTAAGTGCTTTCTCCAAGCGACGTTTCACCGACTGAGTTGTGTTATCTCCCTTGAAAAATAACTTTATGTAAACCGTTTTAGAAAAAGTCTCTGATATTGCTTTTCTTTTATTGTTTTTTACATACTTATTTATAAACATTACTGAACACCCATTTCTCACTAGTGCCTCCTTCAAGAAGAGCGGCTGATAAGAAGATGAGAACAGTCAAGTCTTTGAAGTTATATTATATGATACAGACATGAAATTGTAGGTAATAACTTATTTCCTTAACTTTATTCAGTGATACAACGATATATTTATTCTTGAGTGTCCATTTTATTTATTATATTACTAAAACAAACGGTTCGTTATGGACTCAGATATGCGTCAAAAAGGCTCATAGTTTTCGTGAGGGTTAGCATACTGCTCGGAAACCCAGGGCAAAGTGTGTGGTTGTCTTAAGGTATCACTGAGCCTTCAACGTGAAGCCTAACTCACATGATAGTGGACCAACATCAAGAGCTTTGTTCCCACGACATCCGGTGACCAAAACGGGTTTATACGCCACTCGACCCTTTCGGATTCTGGGATCCATGTGTACCACAGTTTTCGAGTCAAAGTTTTCCGGACTACCTAGGTAGACCAGCATATCCACCAGCCCCCAGTTGTAGGCGTCAGTCATTTGCATTCATCTTTTAACTTTTGTAAGGGACTCGGCCCCCGCCAATGCATGAAGGCAGAGGCTATAAATGCATAGTCACATGGGAGCATTACGAGAGGAAGACAGAAGTGTACCCAGCATCGGCTGTACCAGGTGGTTCTCATTCTTGAATATGGGGACATATGGTTTATTTAGGCATCAAGACTTGATAAAAAAACAATGTATCATGCGTAATATCGATCATCACCACAATTGTTTCATGCTAAATATATGAAATATGCCAAAAAAAGTAAACACCCAAAGTGACCACATGAATTCAAATGTCGGGTGTCATTTTCGTACTAACAAAAGCAATTATATATATATATATATAAAAACTAGGAAACAAAATAAAGTCAAATACTAATGCCATATTTAATCTGTTACTAATAACTAATAACAGTTTCCAATTCGTAAATGTATGTCCCAGTTCAATTGCCCAGAAGTTTCATGTATTAGGATACGAGCTACACGCATCTTGTGTGGGTTGATTATGCTACGCAGTTCTCCAGACAAATTGAAGTAGATGTACCAGAAACATATGACCAGTTGGCTGAAACCTAAGTGCTTAAGTGGATGAGCTACATTTCCACTAATTTAATGTACACTAGTCTTCCTTCTCATAGCGGCTTACATTCAAAATTCCACAAAATATGAATCGGTCATAACAAACTTAAAGAAGCTTCTGAGAAACAAAATTAAACTGTCTTACAACCCAGTAACAAAATGCTACAAATCTGATTATATGCATCCAACTAATATTTATCATGGCGAAGTTCAACAATAGCATCCCAGCAGTGCGAACGCTCCAATGACCTGCAACGCGTGCCAGTCGTTGGCTAACGGCACATGTAATTATCATAGCTGAAATATTAGTGCTATTCACCAACTTAGGAGCAAATTTCACTCAGATCACGTTTTTAAGTACTGTTTGGAAAGTATGTTAATATCTCGCTAAGGTTAAGATAAGGGTTAAGGTAAGTATTGGGGTTAGGGTTAGGATCAGGGTCATAATTAAGATTGCGGTTAGGCTTAGGGTTGTAATTAGGGTTAGTGTTAAGTTTAGGGTTAGGGTTACGATTAGGGATAGATTTAGAGGTGATGTCATTTATTTTAATTTGTTTTATTATCCACATTTCCCTGGTAAGTAGTTGTCGATCCTCTTACTGGAAACCATAGTAATTCAACCGAAGGCTTTTGAGGAAGACTGCATAACAGGATAAGAGAGATAAACGATTCACAAAAACAGCTCATCTTCAGTCACCTCGGTGAATACATGTACAAAAACTAGTCTAACTTGGCAACTGATACTTTTCATTATTGTTGGGACGTATTTTTAAGTCATGTCAGAGAAATATGCCCTGTTTAATGTGTTTTCCTGCATTTTCTTGTAAATATGCGTCACTTTTGGTGCAAAAGTCACTTATTTTTATGACTGGTAGGTTCAAGGACACTTGTGCGTTTGCATCCCTTGTGATACTGTTGTTGAACTTCGCCTTTACTATCATACCGCCGCCGTGGTCACCATTCTTAAACCCATTGTAACTTGTTTTACAGCAAGCTTATGAGTAGTGTTTTGCATTAGTTCTAATTTCTGGTAATAATGCTAAGTTATGACCAACAGCTTAGTACTATAACATCTGCTAAGAAACTGTGATGATTCTGGAAAAAAAAGTTTCTAGTTTTGTTGTTTTCCCTGACCTGGTAGTTCAATTGCAAAGCTGTTATTATGTTTCTGGGGGTCTTCAGGGCTAATTTTTATATATGTATATATATATATATATATATGAGCGATGGTAACACCACCGAGCAGTTTGTTCAACTCCTCATCGTTGCGGATGGCCAATTGCAAGTGACAAGGGATTATACGGGTCTTCCTGTTGTCGCGCACGGCATTACCAGCCAATTCGAGTACTTCGGCGGCCAGATACTCGAGGACAGCCGCCAGGTAGACGGGTGCTCCAGCACCGACACGTTCAGCATAGTTTACCTTGCGTAGAAGACGATGTACACGACCAACTGGGAACTGAAGACCAGGACGGGCAGACCGAGTCTTTGCCTTCGCTGGAGACTTTCCACCTTTACCGCGACCACTCATGATTGTACGTTAGAGCAGAGGAACGTGTAAGAATTCTCCAAAGATAAAATATCCATCTTTCGTGATACTCATATTCACTGGCAATAATCAGACATGCTGATGGAGAGTAAATTTAATGATCAGTAGTGGAGACAACATACAACAAAAATGGTCACATATTGTGTCAATGAGTGGATAATTATTAATACAAGTGAATCCCAAGGGACAACTGATCAGAATTAAGGTCACTAGAAAAAAGGCATATTTCACCCAGAAAGAATTCCTAGCGCTGAAGATGTATGGAAAGATGCTGAAAGTCTCACAAATAAACTACACAGCTCAGAGGACTCTGTAACACTAAAAAAATCTACTTGAGCTACATGTATTTCTATTTTAGAAATGAAAGGACTAACAGCAGCACGTAAATTACTTCTAGAACCCATACACTGTTACTTTCATTCATCAAAAACAAGCCAATACGTGCATGCTGTTACAATAAACTCTTGTTTTTATTCTGTACAGAAACACGGTAAGCAGCCAACGTTAAAAGTAGCACTGCCTCAAAAAAAACCTATAGCTGCTGTTAAAACGGGAATCTTAGCAAAACTAACAACCACACACAAATGATTCACTAAGAGAAGACAATTCAGATGATGGATCAAGCACCATGAATAAGAGTCTCGTCGACACTGCTTTCTGATGCTTGATTATGGCTTCAATAAAATACTGGCACTGGGATGAGAACTTCGTCGAAACTGTAAACACCTTAAGATAACAGATAGTGGCTTGTCCAAATAAATACAGACTGAATTATTAGTCGGTTTAAATAAGTTACTAGTCTCAGGATGACGGTCAGATACGACCACATACCACTAGTTTTATCATTTCTAACAACAGAAGAATTGATCTGGTGAAACCAATTTCTAAGGTTTCGATAAACGCTAACGCTAATTAACAAATACATGCAAGTTAATGAGTTTGGAGACGAGCCACACATATTAGTACCTGACTGTCGACATCACTGTTGGTAGAATCGAATTCCAAATCATTAACCACTGAGTCGCAGACATTAAAACCATCCATAATATGACTCTGAAAGAGTAAGCAAAAAACAGGGTGTACCCTATGTCTGTAAGTTGGATACACTTTTTACCCAGTAACAGGAAACGGGAACAGGTACTGACACCTACCTCCAGACACCCTTGTAAAGGCTATGTGGGTATTTAATCCCACTGATAAAGTTATTTCACAGCACACACTTAAATATTTTTACGAAGAAAAGCTATTAACCACATCAAAGTTAGTGATGGGCTGTTAGCTGAAACTAATTAGTGTGAAACAGTAGATAAACAGCAAAACAGTACATTTCCCAACACATAATTTACTTTTAATAATAATAATAATAATTTGCTTTATTCCAAAACAGTACTTGTGATACAGAATGGAATTCTCAGCATTTTTACTACAGTATTGCATCCAGTTAGTACATTATCAATAAATAAAATTCTACATAGATTAAGGAAATCTCAGTTCATTATGACAACAACATATTGGCATGTCGGTAGCAAAGCCAAAGATGAACAGTGTTTGAAGGTGTAAGAAAAGTAGGTGCTATCATATTTACTGGCGTAAGCGAAAGAAAGAAGCAAAGCAGCACATAACAGAAAAAGGAGAGAGAGAAAAGGAAAAGAAAGAAAGAAAATGTTGTGCCTATAAATGATATGGGTTGGAAAGACGAGGTCCAGTTGTTCTACTGACTATTTAATGAATTATAGGTGTCACGCCTTTACATCATGACTTTTAATTGCCTACAGAGTAAAGTCAGGTGGATATATTTTTTCGACTGTAACTGTAAACAGGCCAGTTACTATTCAATCAAATACAAAAGCTTATGAGCAAGTGCGAAATTTTACCAGAAAATACGGCCACAGAAAATGGCGTGAACAGAATGGTAGTCAACTTTAAACAATAAGTTGTAAATTACGCCTAACAGTGCAAAATTCAGTCCACTTGAAAAGAAGCTTACGCAGAGATTTCCGGATTGACGGCTAACTACAAAACGATCCACGATTTCAGTACTTTGGCCTTCAAACTGAATTCGCGCCTTTTTGTAAATCAGTTATCCTCAACACTAACAGTAAGAATGCATAAGCGATTTCAGCCCTGGATTCTTTACCAGAGTATTTAAATACTGTTTATGCCGAAAATAATATATTAGAAAAAGATATTTTACACGAAGAAATAATAAAATCGATCTCTTTTCTTTTGAGGACGATACCAGAGGACTAACTGGAGTAAGGATCAACTCCATTCACAGTAGTAACAGTTTTAGCACACCTCATACTACTAACCACATATAATTAATCCCAGCACTACTCCTTTTGGAATCAATCAAAGCTACGACAGTCGAGTGGCGGGACGAGCTACGCAGACCTTTACCGAAGATCAGGAACCTATACCTCACAAACAAGAGGCGAGCACAAAGAAATCAAATTCGTTTATGCTAGCTCGTAGAAAACATATTGGATATTGGATTTGGTTCATAAGCCGAGCGAATTCTTGTTTAGCACCTTAATAATATGTATTTGAGTTTATGTCACTTTTTCACTTGAAGAAATATCAGACTTGTAAGTTCCTTTCAAAACTCATGGCAACGTAGGAGAAGCAGTTTAAGAGAAACGGAATCTAAGTAGGTTTTTGGCAGAGGAAAGTATGCAGTTGTACTGACATTAAAAGCCCAGTATTAACGAGTACTGTCAGACAGACTTTTCCTACCGAAGACAATAAGCCAAGTGCCCTAATCATTTGTCGCGCAGCTGCAGAGTTCAAATTTCTCTAGACTTCCAAGTAGCCTGTGTATGTAACATTCTAGGAAATACAGCAAGCCTTCTTACTTTGAAATTTAACAAAATCATTGTCATAGCTATCTCCGAAGACGGAAAATGAAATGCCTACGTGAAATTATACTTCTGGAGTTTTGAGAAAAGGTAGTTAAATATCTATAGTCTGTCTTCGTGAAATGGACCGTGTCAGTTAGAAAATTGATGGAAAGTAATCAGCAACTAGAATTTTCCGAGATGATCAACTTTGTATAATCTCAATAAGGAATATTGCTCAGTGGGTCTGGACAGCTCGAGAAGAATAGTAGTTAAACTTTTTATAGCACAGTTTATTGCATGTAGTAACTGACATCCACTTGGTATTGATGAAGTGTGTTTCATATGGAGACCACATAGCTTCGAAGAATCCACTCTTCTTGACATCAGCGGTTGTACATGAAGGTGGATAGAGGAGGAGGCCAATGGTCTTCATTTTCGGCACACTAGGAAAGTCAACGAATTTAAGATTTATTGTGCTTGTTTTGTACATTGCGTTGGGCGTTGCAAAATTCTCTCTTGACCACAAACGTATATAGATACAACAATTTAGCGTGTCTTGGATAAAAAGCGAGGGAAAGTTACTGAAGGTGTATGTAGATATAAAGTGAGTGTTTCTCTGGTTTTGTTGCATGTATATCTTAAATGACAAGGAATTGTATAAATATGGGTGCATATTTAAATAATTTCACGGCGTAAAACAGCATTCAACGGAACCTAAATTCTCTACTGCCTAGTTATCAAGACGAAAAACAGGGAGGATCTGTCTGTCGGATCCGAAGTCTGCAGCAAACCAATATTAGAGATAATCTCTACACAATCATATTCTAGCCACTACTGGACGTAAGAAACATTTGAAAACTATATCTTCAAAAACTCATGAACGAATATATCAAAAACGTCGCTATACATGTCCTCATGAATTTGAAAGGCAAGTGTGAGAAATCATCTGATTCCTGCATACCTCCACTTACGTACAATAGTCATGATGGATAAGATAACAGCAGCACTATAATATATTATCCAGCCATCTTGGAGAAAAAACAACAGCACTGTTAATATCCTAGCGACTTTATGAGAGGGAATTGCATAAGTGAAATGTAAACCCAAACACTTTAAAGGTCAAGGACAGTGAAATGCTTATTAAAACATCTGGAAAACTGATTAACTTTCTTTCAGAAGATCAAAAAGCGCTCAAATGGATAATCAACTTCTCAGTGAGAGAATTAAGAGCAAGTGAGATAAAAAGAACTAAAGAAAAAGCCTAACTTCAACTCGGTAGTTAAAAACCTGAAGTCCTTGGTTGACAGGACTGGTGCAGAGTATGCACTAGGCTCAGCAAACAAAACGACGGGCGAGTGAGTGGTGTATACAGAAGCACTAAAACAACAGACAGTAAAGTAGAATCGCAATAACTAGCACTGATGACCTTTGAAAATAATTAGAACACCTTGCTGCTAGGGCGAAAAAGGAAAACTAGACTCTAATTATGTTGGGATCAACTAAAAGGAACACATGCCATGTTAAAAGATATCACCTGATAATAACCCTGACCTGGTGAGAGTAAGGGGGGATAGACTTCTGTCGCGAATTTTAAGAGCTTTACCTTATTCCTCACTGAATAATCTATAGAGATTTCAAGCCAACTTCTGTGTGTCTGCTCTTCTGGATAAATGTAAATTTTTCCACTTAAATTGTTCCACCCGCCAACCTTTCCAACTTTTTTTACTCTTCTTTCGGCTAAGCGGAATGTTTCACAAACAGTCTCGGACAAACTTCTTTCTACTGAAACCACTACATGCATAAGAATACTTTTCAGTTAAGAGTTTTTATTACTTAGCTGAGATCTCACTGCCACATAAGCATGCTTTGGTACGTCCAGTTAAATCACCACTTGCATAATAAGTGAAAAATTGATGAAAGAGGACCAGCAGCGTTGCATATGAAGGGCGTTCACGGTGTGATTCGTTATCCTTGAATCTCCTTTACTCTAGTTGCTCAGGGCTACTATCGGCTGCCGTTCTCTAACACCGAGAAGGCTGCGAAGGGACTTCATGATACAAGTTTAAAGCAAATGGCCATAGGAAGGGTTCCAAATAGAGGCGCCAAGGTTTTGTTGATAACAATGCAATGGTTGGTGTTATCAAAGACGACAATTCATACTGATGCATACTGCCGCTTGTCGTCATTCAACGTAAAGCGAATCACTACTCGGAATATTTTGATCCATCTATTAGGACTCATGCTAGTTTATTTGAGGGGTATAAATGGTATTTATAAACGCATTACAACGATACGCGGATCGTAATGAATGTGGGTCATGGTCAATTAGACGAATTTATATAAAGAAACTGGTTTCAGACGTCGCTAATCACATGAAGAGTTATGAAATGTTTCGACAGCATATCAGAGATTATTGTCCAGTTTCAACATTTCTGATCATATCCGTTTGCCTCCTCTGAACCTCACTGTTAGCTCCCGAAATCTGTGATCTCTATGTTTGACTCTACTTTCACTATGATTGTTTTCACCACCCCAGTCACCTATTCTCAATCAGCCTTAAATTTTAATTATTTCTTCATTCAAATATTAAAAAATTTTTTTGCATATGTCCCTGATTACATTGTATTATGAGTATTTCAGCATGCTAAGAGTTCAGTCTCAAATTCCCGATGCAAATCAACTGAAGACGACTGGTATTAAAATGTCTCTGGATACTGCCTAATGCTACATGTTAGCACTGTCTGCCTCTACGCAAATTAAGGCCCGAATGCTGGTAGTCTAAATAACCAACTATACGGTGAGTCCTAAATAGTAATGAATCCTATCTAACTGTTCTATAACTATAATCTTATGCAGTCAAATCTTTCCAAACAACACACTATAACTTACTACTTATATGTTTAATGCTGCACGATTATGCACTGTTTTCCGAAATTACATTTGTTTATATCTAAAATGTAGACTCTGGTAGTCTATTTTCCTTATACTTTTATTATTGTTCCTCTCCGAAATGCTGTAACAGATGAAACATACATGACGGTCTTCTGAAAGTAGTCACTCATGCCATGACTTCGAATGAGTTGACGAATGAATATTTTTTAGAAACGTTTGTGGCATATTTTAACAGAAATTAAAAATATATAACAAAAAATGAAGCATTTTGCCAGGGGCTTGCACAAAAACGGTGGGAGGGTGGTGATTGCTGGTCAGCGGATATGATGGTGGGGACATATGAGAACCACCCTTATCTGTGGGACAGCACTGTATTGCTAAGGCTCCTGAGTTCGAATGGCTTGGGCAAAATAAGAGAATAAATAAAATTTAAAAAACAACAACAGAAGTTGAAAATTCGCCTAAAGCTGATGTTTAAATAACAAACTCCCCGAATGCAAGTACATGGTATGAGTCCCCTACTTCAGAAGGACACCTATATGTATACTTCAGTAAAACAGTAGTTATTATTAGGCCCTCGCTATTTTTCTACATAGTTCACGCACTTTGACTTTTGTATTTAACTACTATTCAACCTATATAAGTAGATAAAATTATCACCTTTTTTCACTTAAACTTTTTTTCTTTTCGCAAGAAAGACTAGAATTCCGTCACTAAAACCTCAGGGGGAAATAGTATTTTTTAATGAAAAAAACAATAAAAAAAAGAATGAACCCCCTGTTTGTTATATATATTTTGAATTACTAACACTTGTTATATACTTCTGCACCTCTCTGGCGGTTTTCTTGTGTCTTCTTCTCTTTTCAAAGGTACTGCTTTAAACGAAGGCACTGAAACAGTGCCGCTATCCCCAACTAATTCGGAATATTGCTAGCCCACCTGGTGAATAACGGAACCACCTTTATCATGAAATCTGCTGAAAAGTTCAAAGTTGGTCTCATATACAACTGGAAATGTCACAATTATGGTGTACTTACCGGTGACTTTGAAGTTTTATGGACTTTCAAACACTCTATGAATCATTTACTCACAATTACTGTTCATTCTGCATCTCTTATATTTCACGTCAGCATCTGTACAAAAATGCTACTTACCTTCCACAATTAACGTAGTCATTTATAATTCCCGCGTGAAATTGACATACTGTATTTTTTTCAATTACAGTTTAGATTTGATGCTATATCTCATGAATTATTCAGTTGAAAGCAGATCTCGAAAATTACCTATTGCCTTATTTGTACATTTCTTTTTAAATATTTCTCTCAAATTTACCGGCTGGACTTATCCGGCATGTTGGTTGAAATTTCGCTCGGTAAATTTTTTGTCAATAATTTTCAACAAAATTGTGTTATATGTTTTCTGGATTGATAGGAATTCTCATTTTCTGGCTAGTTATGTTGGCGTCCGCGTCATGTAATCTGACTGCGACACACTCTAAGCAGATTGGTTGTAATGGTTAGTGTTTCATGCGGAATGAGTCAAAATATCGCTATAATGAAGAAGATGGGGTAGTTTAAGGGTAATGTCATCTACACAAATAGTTTACTTCTTGTAGAAGCTGCAGCTTTCGACATATTGTCATTCAATGAAGACCACGTCAAAATGTCGCTATTTTCGTGTGAAGAACAGTACTATTTGACAAAAGAATGCTATCAGTACATGGAAATCACCTATAAATGCTAACAGAACCTTCTGTGGGAACAGAAGTTATCATGTAGCCGTTTCTTCCACTGTATGTGTTTGGACAGAAATTATGTTAAGTTGAAAGGTTATCTCTAAGTGGATTTAATACACTGACCGGCGCAGTATAATATGGAATATGTGAATTCAATGTATAAAAGAAACCTCTATTAATATTGTGCTTAGCTGACTGCTAGGCTAACAAATGTAGGTGGTTCTCGTGATTGTTGCAAGTGCAGTGCATTTGAGAAGGCAATAACTCGTTTAATTTTCCTCACTGTTTCACTTAGTGCAATTATTCGGTGTATAGTAATAATATACACATGGTTTGTGCTGATTTCGAGAATTGAATTTAGTTAGCTGTATTATTATTAATCTACTGTCTGACACTAAACTTAATACTGCAATGCTTTTGATCACCAATAGTGGAGATGAATTTCTTCTGAAATTTCCATTTACCTGAAACAGTACAGATGCAATGTCACGATTGAATGTCTAGGTTGCATTATATGTCATTGTTATGCTTATCAACACAACAGGTCTGCGTACCTTACAATATTTTAAGTGTTTCTCTATGTTGTTAACCCTGCATAGTTGCTTAGAGTTGAGACATGTTCAGCTTATATTTGATGACTACAGATTCCCAAATATGAGAAGGTAATTTCTGTAGGCTTCAGAAAACTACACTCACTAGACATTACTGAGATTGTGGATCAATTTCTAAGCTACATATTTGCAATACCTCATTTAACGTAGACGTATTTAGTGTGAAATTGACTAGAGAATGACGTCTCAACAGTATGGGTGTTTCAGAGTTTATCTTGAAATTTGCGTGTAATCCTCCAATTCTGGACAACTTACGAGGTCTATTTATGCAACGGCGTCAATATAAAGACCAGCTGTGGACCACAAATACTTTTAATTGTATGAGAACTTTACTTAGTAATAATAGAATCAGTTTATACTAATATATAAAATTATGTTTCATAACTTCATTTTGTGCTTCATATTTTAGGTGTATGAAGGTTATGGAATATGAAATCAGTGGAAATGTCAATCTGTCAAACTAACGCTAATATCCTTCATCAGATTTTTCATTTGTAAATTAATGAAATGCTTAATATACTCTTCATTTCTACTCCTTCTGAACTTCTTCAATGCGTCGCTTTACTATGAGCTTTCGTAATATGTGAGTTCTGATTAATTTATGTTAAGCTTAGTGGAATGGAGATTTACTACAATATTATGAGACTGTTACTTTAATCATTCATAGGATTTCGCGTCTGTTTCTATAAAATAGCACATTGTGAAAACTAAGTAGGATTTAGCAAGTTGAATTATGATTTAGTAATGTTCGTTACACTAAAGTCGCCTTATTTAGCCAGTTGCAAATCTGTACACTGCTAAACGCCAAGTAAGTAGCACAAGTAAATGCAGTAAATTAGGGTTGATAGCTACTTCATTAATCAGTTAATATACAGTGGCATCATCAAATAGACTGTCTACTTGGCGACGAGCTAAGAAACAATTTTTATTAATTCTGATATGCTTATGAATCATGTGATGTTATCTAATATCCATCATTTCTATGATCAACAACTGCAGTGTTTGAATATCTACTTAGTTAAGTATGCCGATGATCTAACTATTTCAGTGTCTGTCAACTCCCAGCTAGACAGTACTAAAATGAACAGCTTTCTATCAGCCTTAAATGTATACCACATGCAGGTATAATGCTTATGAGCTAGATATGCAAATCAAAGTAAACGTTTGTACGGTGCATTCATTATTAATAAGACTAACTAGCATGTAAGAGCTACGATTTGACCAGTTATACAACGTTTAATATATTTAAACGCAATTAACCTATGCTGCTTACTTATATGACGTATTACCTAAAGCTACGTAGTTACCTTAAAGTGGTTTCCGCTGAAGGTAATCTCCTATAGTTACTACCTTAGTGAGCAACTTAACATTATCTTTGAATTTCTTGGCAAAAAGATCGTCTCCCACTCGAAAAAGTAAATATATCCTAATCTCCACGAAAGCGTTTAGAGATATTCATCCTATCACCTCAAATGACTCACTATTTGCAGTGACTTAAAAAGTAAGAATAAATTTACCGAAGACAGTGTGCTTATGACTTCTGGATATCATAATGTACCATGAGCGAAAACCTATATCCATAACAGTTAGAATCGCGATATTAATCCGAAACACGATGACTACGATTCTCAATCACGGAACATCCTACTTTGCTACCTAATCTTCTAATCGTATTAACAGATGTTTCCCCAAGAAAAAGAAAACCAATGGTTTTAGGAAAATTTATTTAGTTTTCTTAAAAATCATGGTCATCCGTGTTTATAGCCACGGAGAAATCACAAACATCCAAAAAATAGGAATTTCATTATTTGAAATAAAACAAGCAATCTGTATTCAGCCAACATTTTCACCCCGAATAATAATCAGCTTCTCAGCTTGTTGTAACCACCGATTGTAGACCACAACCCGAAACGTTATTCTGGCTAATTAAAGTCTTACCTTCGACTGGGATAGTTCGTACACTCACCAGATCACCACGTTATCCGCTTTGTAAGTCGTTTTGCAACAAACTGAATGGCTGTTAACACTGGCTTTGCTACAGGCGGTCCTAGTTCATTTATTTGGATCTAGTACATTGGGCATTATTAAACATAGGTAACACCTACCATTTAGGGGTTTCTGATTGCCATCAAGTTTCTTTCAGTTCCAAAACTACGTACAGGCACAACAGATTCATACTTCTCATGTGGCTCAACCTTGTTTGATTTAGATTCCCTGACAATATATCTGATTCTTTAACTTATAATATACACTGATGGTATGCTCAGCCTCTCGAAAAGCTTCAAAGCTTTTCAACTTGAAACCACGTTCTGAAATCTCCAGGTTTAATATGCTCTTCGAAAAACTTGCCAATATCAACCCCGACCGTATTCTCCTGACTAGATTGACTCGTAGATTGCTGCATGTTGTAAATTTGAATGTGAAAAACATTTTTTTTCAGATTTCTACGTACTAAGTAACCAATTCAGCCAGAATTAATAACGGCAACCAGCAAATGAACTAAAAACAACAGCTTTTGTCAGCTGAACATGTTCACGTGAATATTTTTCAAAAATTCCACATAGCACTACTTTATTAATAGCTGAAAAGCGACCAAAAAACTGAAACCACGCATGAATGCAAGGTATGAAACAACTATAATGAATTGTATGAACTGATCTGGTGGGTAAAAATTTCGAAACCAAGGAAATAACTAATTTTAACAGCAACGGAAGAAAAAATGAGTTGAAAAGCAACATTGGCAACTCTAAACAATAGGAACCCAGAACGAAACGACCTACAAACGCACAAATGACCTCGTCAAGGACCAATCAGAAGGCTCAAAAACGACAATAGTTGTCCCAGGCAGCACTAAGCGCTAGATAATAGGCAATAATACACATGCCCTGCGCTTAGGGGTCGCCTCAATATGTCTTTTCTGGAGGCTGGTGTCATATATCCCCAAAACCTATTACTGGAAAAAACAGTCACCTGATCGGTTGCTTAAGGTCATTTGTGCGTTCGTAGGTCGTTTCGTTTTGGGTTCCTATTGTTTAGAGTTGCCGCAACATTTTTGAGCAATATGCATCAAAATAAGTTGTGAATAACTGCGGGATAAACGTAAAAACCAATGTGTAAACGGATGGCTACGGAACTGCAGTCCAACATGGCCGACTAACATGGACGAAAATGACCTTTGAGCGTCTTACACCATCAATGACCTTGAGCATGCGGGATAATTTCAGCCAATTTACCAGTATTCAATCTATTTCTAGATTAACAAATCATATATATTCTATAAGTTCTAATTAGTGTACATATGTTCATGGATGTAAAAATGGCTGGTTTCTGTTCCAGAAATAAAAAATTTATTATTTATTATTAATCTATCAGAAGTCTGTTAATGTGACAGTTTTATCTGGTTGTTCAAATTCATTTGGACCGTTGACTGTTTAATGTGTTTTCTGTACCTCGAGACCCGGTTAACCATTGCGGCGGCCAGCAACAATGCACTTAATATGGATCGGTTGTTTCCAGCGTCCAGCGATGTATTAAATCGGCAGTCTGCTCACATTACCGGGCCACGGGAAAATTGCATCCATAAAATGCCTTAACTCTTCTTCATTTCTTATCATTTTAATCACTCAATCTATCAAGTGATTACTACATGGATTTGTGTACATATTTAATTAACCTTCGATAAAACGCTACACTATTCTTAGAGGAAATTAAGAAAAAATATGCAGAACTTGTTGTCTATTCATGTGCGACAACTCTACGTCACGTGATATACTATGAATTATTTCTTTATATGTGATTTCTGTATGAAGTGAAAATACTTTGGAAATAAATAAGCTCATATATTGTCTGAAATAAAGCTTTTTATCATATTGTTACATAAGTCCCGCAAAAAAGCTTCGCATACAATTCTTCACGTATAAGTCCTTACTGTGAACTTCTAATTCGTCATAAGTGAAAACTAAACTGCCTGTGATTATGACAGACAGAGTTATAGAGTGAGGATCACTTTGTTGCTTACGAGAATCCAACTTTAATGGAATACACGTTAACCCCATTGCTCTTAATGCTGCTCATAGCTCCAGACGCCGCCATTTTAGAGAGTAAAGGCCGAGGAAACGAACACGCCATTCACCTTGAAACGCGCGATCATTTGCAGTGAAATCAGACAGATGATCCCATATTCTCAGAAAAACTCAAAAGGAGTTTGAGATAAGTAGACAGGATCCCTTTTCCACACCTACCCCTCTCCATTGTAAACTCTTACCCGTTGTTGTCTTCCTTCAACGGAATTTGAAATGTTCGAACTATAAGTCATTTTGCTGTCGCTGGTGCGTTCGTTGTCATTAGATCAATAACCCTTATCTTCGCCTCAAATGTCGAGATTTCCAATATGTAACGAAGCAATATCAAAGGGTAAAAACGGGTGTTTGTCATGGTGTCTTTTGTCGGTTTCGGGTATATGAATTACAATTACAATTTGAATTTCTCCAAGAAGTTGTTCGAATGTGATGTGTTCAAGGGAATGATGCAGTCATGTCAAATATCACGTTCGGGTGTTTGTAGGGTGTCTTATCGGTGTTTGTGATCCACCCAGCACAGACATGGACTTTTGCTAATGCAGTAGCAATATTTCTATATTTCTTGATGTGCCACACACACTAACTAGTCAGCAGACTGGTCAAACTAACTAGACTCGAAGAGAACAGCAGCAGTGTAACTTCACCAAATTTGTGTAATCTAAACAATAACTTATTCATGCCTGTACAGTCAGTTTGTTCCTGTGTAGACAGGATAAAACATTATTATTGATCTGTCTTTCGGATCTACACCTAGAGTCTTCCATCTAGTACACATTTTTTCTGTTGGCCGTCTTAGATTTGAACTTGCCTCGAACTGTGATTTCAGCTGATGAATCGTCGCTGTGAGTCCCCGGAAAATGGGTGGCGAACATACGTTGTACATCTATGTGGAACCTGTCGAAGTTGTTTACTGAGTATCTCATGAAGTAGGGCTGTACTTTCACGGTCGAACCTATTATAAAATATCCATATCGCAGAGATCCTGGACATATCCACGGTTTCAGAAGACTAGGCCTAATACGTAGAACACTTTTAATTGTAACCGTCGCGGAACAACAGAAAACGGTTAAGCAGCACAATTATTTATTCTTCAAGCGATAACGAAACAGATTTACAGCGGTTATTCAGTGCTTAAGTCTGTAAATATATATTAATATATTATACAAGAATACTTATGATTATATTTCTCTAATCTGCTACCAACCAGCACACGATTTAGCAATGACAGTCTTCTCGCCACTCGCCAATGGAGACTAGCTCAAATGAATAAACTAGTAAACATTCACGCACACTGACACCTGTTTTGCCACCAGTTCTTCTCATCAAAGTTCACATAATAAACTGTTATCAGATCCTTCGTATTTTGTGCGTCGTGTGGTGAATCACAGTTAACGGCTGCAAACTGATGTGACTGCCGAGAGTATGCTTTCTAAAACCAGTTAGCCGTACCTAGTTTATCCTACCTCTCTACCTTACGCGAGGCCAGCAACATTCTGCGAATCTCTTGTAGGAGTTGTGCCTCGAAAATCTATTTACTCCGTACTTCACGCACACAGAGATCAACTGTGTCGGAAGCAGCAATATCTGTGATGAATTCGTCGGTATCTATTTCTAGGAATCGAAATAGTAACTCCCTGCCATGATTGATCTGATATAAAGAAGTGAATATTGCGTCGATCTCTTGTTCACAGTGTCAATGCCATGGTTGTTTCTCAGCAAAGAATGACTACTCAATATTTCCAGGTCCACTACCTCTGGGTTCTATGCCAGAATAGTGGCTGGTACGCACATGCTGAACCTGGGAGTTCACCTTGATACATAGAGATAATAAGCTAGTACCGAGACGGAAAACGGAGCCTAGTTGAATTGGGGAAGACACCTTCTGAGGAACTGTTTCGGACGAGCTACTCAATACCGAAAGATAAGAATTTATCTCTCACTGACTAGAGAACGGGCACTTACGTGCCTCGGGAGACCTCATCAATATGAGGAAAAGGAAGTCTCTAGTTCAAACGTTTTCAGTCAGCTTCATAACTGTTGTTGACACTAGGTTTATGGTAAGTGGGATTTATTGGACCCCACACACGAGGCAAAAATTAGTTGGGTATTATTTCGGATGCCTTGGTACAAGTTATGCCACTTACCGTGAGTGTGGGTGAAATGAAATTCTCTATATTCGATAGGCGAAATGTTGCAGTTAATTAAGATTTGTATCACCGTTTCCTGAAGTATTTCCAATGAAGTGAAATTTAATATTAGGTCACATATGAAATGCAGAGATTGACATAGTGGCACCTACTACAGTGTAAATGTATTCCACGATTTCGATCCAAAATTAATTCATATAAATGTGTGTGCATATATAAATTCATATTTTTACGTATCACTCCTTGAAGACTCTTCTTATTTCTATCGGTCTCGTTTTTCATTATCCAATTTTTCACTATTTCAGCTCCCATTTGATTTTGTGGATAATGATAGAGGACTTTATTGTTTTGCGAATTACAGTAACGATCAAAAGAGTTCTGTAAACCCCACTGGTACGAAATTCGAAGTGTCTCACAAAATGCTCAGATTTTCTACTGTGACGCATCCTTCATGACATTTGTGGGTTGTTACCCTCATATTAGTGGTTAGATCCTTTTTATACTAAACGAACTATTTCAACATTCATCTGCTTCCCAACTGCGCAGAAACGAAAAATTAACCATTCCTGATTGTTAAATCCAGTGTTGCACCTTCAAACACTGAAGTTGTACTTAATGTACCACTTTGCATTTCATTTAAATCAGACAATTTGTGATATATTGGACTGCTGTACATTTTTTGTTTGAATGCACATTTTCGTTTACTGCAGACATTTTTGTGTTTAGCCATTGTGTTCTAAGTATTTGAATATCGGATAAGCTCACAACTGAAACTTTGTTTCATACTTATACGATACATATTGTTAAATGGAGCAATAAATCCCTCAATTTCTTCAACAGTTTCGGATTCAGGATAAATCTCTTTCGAGGTTGGTTGGAGACTGAGAGTTCGTTTCTTCAGAGTGTTATTCCTACAGTGACTGTAACACAGACTAAAATGCTTATCAATATATCTAAGTGCACAGTGACCGCTGAGGTAGTTCGCTGGCAGCTAATGTTACTGCGGATTATCATCGGCTTCCTAAATAGCGTTTTAGTGATAGGTGTCTATTCCTGTCTACGCAGGAATATACCAATTATACAGGAATAGACAAGTTGTTATTCGAACTGCATCAATTTGGTTTACGATGAGGTTACTCTATCCGGTAAAAATATACTGATATTCTAGTTGCCTTTTCTTATATTTATGCGACTAGTCTCCCCATCGGTTACGTAGGAACATTAGTGTGGGTTTGTGCTGTCTTTGGTCATTTAGTGGTCCTAATGTTTGATGCGTTCTGAAAACAAGTAGTTCATTCAAATTGTTTATTACATTGAAGCGGTTTTTATGCACAGCCTGAACGATATAACCTAATTGAAGGTTCTGATTTTTAGGGGTAAACTGTTCACATCCTGGATTATGTGATTGTGACGAAGTTTGTACGCAGTAATATTTTGAAGGCTTTTATTGTTCCTGTGCATGTCTGGTTGCGCAGATCATAGGAAACTTCTGGTGACAATTGCGTATTCTCAATGTCTGACAGCTATATTTTGTGTAAGACCTTAAGGAAGGATATCAGGTTTATATAAAGCCGCCTCGTCCTATTTCCGGCCTTTCACATTTATGACTACTACTAAGAATAAATGAGCGGTATTTTTAGTAGTTCTCTTACACGTGTTTTGCAATATGTCACTTTAGCTTCATGATTGTTAAAGTTTCTAAAATGTGTATCCTATGCGCATCCTCAACTTGCGAGTCCACAATGCAACCTGCTCAGAAAAAGTTTGGTAACCAGAGTAACTGACTATTTAACCAACGACACTAGAGTAGATAAGCAGATGGGGGCGTTAATTTGATGTAGACTTAGGCCGTGCCGAATCAGATCCAACCACATTTGTTCAGGTTGAATTCCAGTCTCTGTAAGAAATACCACCTTGTCAATTTATCTAGTTCATTCTGGAAAACATTTCGAAAGTACAATACTTCACCACGATGGAATGCATAGGCTGCTTTAAATTCATCTGTAAAAATGAATGGCTTACCACGTGCCATTGACACATTGTGTAGGTAGGAGGGGGCCAATGAAGCTACTCCGAACTACACCAGAAGTGATTGGACCAGGTTTGGAAGTTACAGACTCAAGTCTAACTACTTTGGGCCTGTTGTTAAGGAACGATTTAGGTCGTCTCAATTGTGAGTCACATATTCTTGAGGGATTCAGCTTATGTATCATCTGCAAACGTCCAACGCGGTCGAATACTTTGAAGATGTCGAAGTAGATGACAAGTACTAGTCGTTGTCTGTCCCGACTACTGGACATAAATAAAAAGTAGTTAAGGTGACAGATAAAATATCATCGGCATTTTAGGAATCCATGGTGATCAGAACTTACAATATTGAAGCTAAGAATTTATCCGAAAATTCGAAGGTTTTATGCACTACCCGCATTGTGGTTATTTGTCGTGCAATGTCTAGTTATTACACGCCTTTGATTAACTACAAACGGCACTGATACCCAGAATTATATCGTGTACAGTGCTTCTACCTGAATAAAGTGACTTTTGATATCATTTAATGGCATTTGTCTTACATATACCTATTCATCGTTGTGTGCTTGACTAACTGTGAGCACGCCTGCTGGATGTCTTCGATTTCACTCATTGAAGACGCCTTTTAACTGGTATCCCTTATGTACAGACAAATGAGAACATATTTTTTCTATTGTTACTGTAAATCTACTGATGGGTCTACTGCAGATAAACGAGCAAGCCTGTTAGGTTTTCGTGGAAGGTAACCAGCATTTTAACTCTCCGCTTTTAAAGGCGCAGCGTGAGCACTATTAAATGTTCAATAAATCAATCATAATCGATGAATATCCATTCTCTTATGCTTATGTTTATGTTCTGGCAAGTTTAAATTTGAGAAAACTAAATAAATTCCCATGAAAGTTGAAAACATTTCACGTTCTTGTCAAGGTTTCATCACTGCCAAATCAATAGTTTCCAATGTCTGTGTTAGGACTTATTTCTACCGTCGATAAGAGGTTTGATGCTGATGAGAATAAATGGATGTTAGATTGACTAAACAATGCAGACTAACTAGCTTCATGAGCCTAGTCCTTAGAGCTGGTGCCGACTGGATTCTATTGGTCAACTTAGCAGTATGGTCACAAACCTAGACTACTCGCTGTTATAGTATGGGATCTGAGCCACTGTTTAGTGATTGCTCAAATTCATAAATTCCCTTGTTAAAAATTAGGCAATACGTACGATTACGCAAGTTCCCAGAAGTAGACAAGTGTTACTGATGAGAAGTAAGATCTAATACAGTTAGTGTTGTTCTGTGTATTTAATAAACACGACACACTTTGTGGATACTTTCCGAGCTTTCATCGATATGCATCACGTTCTTAAAACAGTATTAAACGCCACCTTGAACGTAAATAGTAGCTCCCAAAAATTTCCCGTCTTCTTGTCTACTTGTAGTAGTATCGATTATTACGCTGACCTGATAGTTGAGCGTTTTGCCCATGAGACTTCCTTTTGTTGCTTGATAAATCCTATCCGTACTGATTTGTCTGTTAGATGCACAAACATCTGAGCATCAGGTTCCTGGGAATTCTCTGGCATCATTGACGTTGCCTTTGTTTAAGGTTTATACACTTTTTTGGTCGAACTGATATCTATATTAACCCGCATGCTTCAGTGCAAGGGAATGCATTTCATGTCTTTTGACAGTTACCTCATGTATATTAATGCGTAAACGAAGAGATCGTTCAGTTTTACCATTATGATGTCGTCACAATTTATCTTGTGGATGGCTTTAGTTTCATCTTTCTTCATCGTTGAAGTTTTTAGTTGACACTGCATAAATCCGCGTTATTTTATTGACTTGCAGGCGACGTCTATTCTAAATGGTTACGAGAGTCCTGCAGTGGTTTCAAAGATTTCCTTCACATCTGATAAGAGAACCATTTCACAATATCCCGTAAGATGACTGAATCTTCCAAGGGATGTAACGTACTGATGTCGCATAAGTACTATTAACGGAATCGCTATTACCACTAATCAGTTATTATTTTAAAGTGGGTGAATTCGATATTGTCATAATGTGCACTCTACGTCATGCTGTTTAACGGAAATCATTCTTTGTTGTGTCTACTATCTATAGTCCTTGTTCAAAGTTTGCTTCTTGTTGTTTCGAGAAAAGTTAAAAATGGTTCACAGCATCTCTAGCTTATTGAGGACATTCGATCATATTGCCGGTTAAAGAAGTGAATATGCCGAGTGATACTGTGGGAATTCCGAGACTTTTGGTCGCGCGCTTTAAAAGATTGAAGAACGAAAGTTGGAAAGATATGTTTACTTTTAATTTAAGTACTGCATAGTTTTTAAAGTGAAACAAACTTTTGAAACATTGGGCTTTACACTTTGAGACGAATCACACGTTTGACGGTCTTTCTTCTTCTGGAAAAAAGCGGTAAATTAAGCACATCAGTAACAATTTTTAGGTTTCGTAGGAAATCAATTACTTACAAAACACACGGCTTCATTCCATTCTGTTGCTTACTCTATAATTTTGATAGATTGTATTCCCTGAGATGGATATGGTATAAAGACGAAGCTTTCATTGTTCTTCGAGACGAAGTTAACTTTTATATTTGAACTCCCCATGAATGACATCATTGGATCACTGGATAATCCTTTTCGTACTCTGTTACCATTATTATTATGCTTTTACATTTCACTGATATGCTCTTTATTCCCAGAAACGAGTTTATTCCTTATTTTAAGTTAGATGCCAAGTACTTCCTTCCTTCTCAGTACTCATTTCATAGCAGGACAAAACATCACTAAGAGTTGAATTAAAACAGTAGCTCTGAAAAATTCGATGAGGATAAGCGAAAGCAACCACTAAATTTCCTTAAGCTCACAGCTAGAACAAAGAGCCGCAAAAGTCCTTAAGTTTACTGACAAATTACATACATAAATGTTTAAACTCCTTGGTAGGATGGTTGTGCATTGTGATTGTCAACCAAACCTCAAGCCTACCTTCTAACTCTAGTCTAACTCTCAGCGCTATTCCCCAACCGTAATAAAACCTGTAAACTTAGTTCAACTCAACCCAAATCCTAGTCTTATCCCTAACTCTTGACTGTTATATAGCAGTAAGTCTTAACCCCAGATTTTGAAAGCAGAGATATCAGATTAGCTGAGACTACTGAGGCAAAACTTATGGTACACTCACAAATAGTGCCTAGTTAAACATATGAAGGGGTATTCACCACTCAATACGGTATGATAGAGAAACTGGACTCCAGAAATCGTAGTGCCATGGCTCCCACTTGGCTAATCGTCACATACTTCTGTGTTGCGCTTCTGAGTTGCCTTAGTGTTTATTGTATGTTCTGCGTTGCGTCGACGCTGATTAAAAAAATCCTTTCTGGACGTTCAAGTCATAAGAAAGAATATAGAAAATCTGAAAAGTTCACTTCTGTGTGTGTCTGTAAGGAACAGGCAGCTCATAGGCTCCTACAGTTTTGTGTCCTAACATACTAATCTGTCCAGTGAGTTGCAGAACCCATAACATATGCAATCCTTATTCCACGGAGGATCAACCGAACACTCTAAGAAAGGTTCCCTGCGGAAAATAGCTGCCTTGAACACTTCAAGATAAAAACCATGAAGCGAGTTTTATCCACTTCCTGCCCAAGTTTCAATACATGGGAACTGCTAACTCCTAACATGTGAATGCACCGACTGGGAGTAATATCGCTGGAAAGAGTAACACCTCATTAAACCCCTCTTTTATGAATCTATAAGAATTTTCAGTTGAAATTTTATTCATATTTGCATAAGAAAAAGCTCTCATTTGGAATACAAATTATTTTTAAAAAGAAAACATTGTGACAGAAGAACGACTTACTTTCATTACGCATTGTTTAGCTAGAGTGGAGTAGACAATGTTACAATTAAGTCAGCATACTTATATAGCGTCTCTCATGTTGTCTAATGGTCAGCATTTTTAAACTCAGCCGCACTTTAAATAGCTAATTGTGTTTCCCGAACATATCGCTTATTGTGGAGGTAAGTGGAGGAGGCTGTCGAGTGACATAATAATAACATAAGGGTCACGGAAACATTTTCGACAGGTTACTGTAGACTTTCATCAACCGATACCTTCTCTTCATATTGAAGACCACATTAAAAGTTGGCTAGGTCAGCGAACAATAAGCCGTTATGATTGGTTGACGATCAGTCCAACGTTAAACGAAGGCATAAAAAGTAGTTGTCCAATGAGATTATTTCCTGACAGCAGTGCAAACTAAATCCAGATTTAAGGGGCAGTCACTTCTACCATTGGGGTCATTGACTTAAAACGTTAATTTCAGTTTTTAGCCACTTCATATCAGTCTGCATTTATGCAGCACACGCCACAATGCTACTGGGAGAAATATTTATAATTTAACAACCTGATAAAATCAATAATCCAACCGATTAGAAGTTCCATATAATATGCACACTGATGTTAACGCTTTAATTCCCAAACTTTGATTTATGTGTTGGTGTCTAGATAAACTGATATCATTGCTTCTAGTCCATAATACATGCATATTTAATTGACGGATTCACAATTGCTTGACTCTTGAATGAACTAGTTCATACATCCACAAAAAGTAGGATTTCTCAGCCTACTGAGATTCATGCAGCAGTGTCTGTTCACTCCAGTATAAAAGAGCCCTTATTTGGCGCCTCTTGAATAGCACTCAATGAATATCTACAGCCGATATATTGGAAGTTGTGAAAGCAGCACTGGCAGAAACTCTGGTTAAGATTAATTACTCAGGGAAGTTCGTACAAATATACCAAGGGACCACAGTATGAAAAGCTACGCTTCACCAGACCTCAAAAAATGATGTACTTATCAAGATAACTTAATTACATAGGTGATCATAGTACTCTGATCCTTCAACAAAGACATTTTATGCAGTTAAGATCCGGATCGTTGAGAATGTGAAGCCTATATATACCTCGAATCCTTTAGATCATGTGAAAATAACGTCACATTCCTCTGTTGATCCGTTCTAAGATCTGTTTGATCACATTTACATTTAGAGGATATTTAGATCTTTGAGAGTAACGTTTACGCAGGCATATAAACAAATGGTTTCAGATCTAGGTCCAGTTGACAGAATCAATTAGTTGGGAAAATACATGATGAAGCTACTCAAGTGAGAAAAAAATTATAGAAACATTGTATAAAAACTGATAGCTCTGCAACTGTCATCAGGATGAATATATATGTATATGTATGAATTTCGTTTTTCAAAAATGCAGAAGAATTGGATTTTGAGTTGAAAAACTAAGAGTAAAACTACTTACCATCCCCTGTCTTTTTTTGATAAAAACAGATAAATTTGTTTCCAATTTCTCGATTCCACGACAGTATATAAAGATACAGATGACTGAGTTTTAAATTATGCACTGAAAATATGATGATACTGGACGAATGTTTCTTCCCACTTTGGGGCTCTTCAGTTTTATTCCCGCGTTACCTCCACTGTGGTCAAACAGGGGATATTCAGAAGATTTCGAATCTGTAGATGGTTGATATCTAGTGCCACACAAACTTGAAGATCTACAGGGGATAACCAGCAAGTTGGCAGAAGAGGTTGGTAGCGAAGACAGTATTTCAAAGCCAGAGTTGATGGAGAGACCTAACCAAAGACGAATATCAGTCACCATCGGCGGTATGAGTTTACAATAGGCATCAAAGTCAACCGGGATTAGAAAAGCCAGGCAGACCTTCAGGACTCTGAGATCAGTCAGGCGACCAACTGCACTAGATATAAAGAGCAAGATTCAGATTTTCAACACTGATGTCAAATCAGTCCTTCTGAGTGCGTCAAAGGCTTGGTGCGCGTCATTTTCACCAATCTGCTGCAGACTTTCAGCAGCAACTGTCGTCTCTTGATGACAATAAAGATCGACTCGCCGGTCGTGAAGGATAAGCAACTCTCACAGTCAATGAACCACTCTACAACGTACTACTGAAAAAAATTTGTAGAAAGGGAGGCTGAGTCAGATTTAATCAACGCTGAGGAGACCATCAGGTGACATAACACACCAGATAGTCGAGTGGGTCGTGTAAACAGGGAACGACAGCTTATTGGTAATCGTGGAGCCAGCCAGGAAAGACTACGGAGAACTGAATGAACTGGGGATGTGCTGATGAAGTTCTTCGCTCTGTCATTTGGAGCCCGAGGAAATAACAATAAATATATAGTTATCTGTTTTCTAAGTATGTAAGATTAAAGTCCTAAGAGATAAAATAAATGCACAGACTTAACATCACCTCAGGATTATACTGAACCATATCGGTGTAATATAGCACACTGATACAATGTGAAGGGAGATCTAGACGAAACCTCATCACACTGTGTGTATTTGTATTTGTCATCCGTTAGAGTTTCTATGCAGATCATCGTTTCTGATAATTTCTGATATGAGTTACTTACAAAATAAGAAAAATAATGAAATAATGTCGAAATATATTTTCATACTGCATAATATTTTTCAAGAAGACGATAACTATGAGGTGATTATTTGGTACAGAATATATTAATCACTTGAGGTGCTTGAGAGCCATTTTAGAGCACTTACTTCTACATCTCACTAATTATAAAAATGTAAATAACATATATAATCTTATTATATGAAAACTGGGCAAACCACTTAATAGATGGCTGACATATTGCTTTTATTATTCACATCCATTCATTCCAATACGTCTACAACAACCGCAGATTTATAGCGCTGATTAGCATTTGCAAGAGTTAGTTCATGGGGATTCGACTTTGTTACAAGTTGTGATCGTGGAATAATATCGGTCAGAAAACTGCTAAAAACCAGCAGGGAGTGCCAGAAAGCTGTTTTATTCTAATTTGGGACTCACTGGCGGTACGCACCCACCATAGGGGGTTGAATCCAAGACCCAGTTATAAGCAAAGCAAGCTCGTAGACCATTCAACCACTGGAATCCAACTCAAATTAACCTGATACTCGCTAGTGACTGGCTAAGGACATAGTTGTCTGAAGTTCTGCTGAGAAGTCGTGACCAGTGGAGTCCACTACCAGGTCAGGAGTGAGGACAAAAGCTCACCACTAACACTGATTGGTGGTTATGTGAAAATCACGAATTGGTGGATTTTAGAATGCATAGGCTACTGAGTTGGATTCCGGTGGCTGAATGGTCTACTCAGTTGCCTTGCTTGTAACTAGAGGGTCTCTAATTGTAATCATGACTGGTATTTCCTACATATTCGTTTAATGCTAATTCATAATTTCCAACAGCCTAAAAATGGGAAGACTAAAGAGAATAAATGTATCACAAAATGAATTTGGAGTTACTTTTAAACTGAAACTTGTTGAGTGAAGCTTTGACGTACACAGTAAGTTACTTTTTTAGGTGTTATAGTATTCTTTTGGCTAAACAGTTTATTTATGAAGCTTTCAGTGTCTTCCTGGTGAACAGCATTTCCCACTGAGCTGCGAATCTTCTCCATCATTACAAAGCTAATTGGTGTTATCGCGCTGAAGATACTTTTAGGGAGACCGGTGTATTGATCAATAAAGAAAGCAGAAACCACTCAGTGTTGCATTTAACAGTATATACCACCATCTTGCGGTATGTAATTCAACTGTTCGGCTTCTCACATCACAGATGTGTATAGATTGTGATCATAATAGAGAAAGAACTTGGTGTGTCTATGTGAGGAGGTGTTCTTTATTTGGGGTAAATTACACATAACAAACTTGTGAGCAGTATTCAGTGTAAGGAAAAATGAATCTACAATCAGTAAGTATTCGTATACAATAAGAAAACCCAAGTGAAACCGTAATAAATATATTAAGTTCTATGAAACTTACTACATTCTTCAGTGCGGGATTGCATAGAGACAATAAAAAAGGAGATGGTTATTAAATTTTGGTTATATTCGTAAGGATAGTGTAACGGTGGATAACAAGAGACTTGGTGGAAGAATGTTTATTTTGAATTTGGTATATGCGTATATAGCTGTTCAAATTGCAACTCTACGCACCGTCATCATTGAACAAAGCGTAGAATGGCACCTGTACCTCAACTTCATCAGCTTCGAAAAGGCCTTCGACAGACAGCGCTGACCGAGAAGTAATTTTGAAACGACTTCAACACTACAGCTTGTAGTGCTCAAGGCGTTATCAACCTCCCTCAACAGCTATGTGACATTGTCGCGTGCTAGGTGATCTACAACAGAAAACTCAACGAGGCGTTCGAAGTGAATACAGGAGTGAGACGAGGCAGCTGTCTGCCTATTATTATCGATGATATTCTTAATTACGGTGGACTGTATTATGCCTCAGACTGTGGGGAAGCGAGGAGGCAACAATACGCTGGACCACCGAAAAGAAGACTCTAGAAGATTTGGATTTCTCAGATGACCTGTGTTTAATGTCACACAAACCGGGAGACTTGGAGGTGAGTACCAACGAACTGGCCGAAGAGGTAGCGAAGACGGGACTGGAGGTGAACACCGAGAAGACAAAGGTGACGAAGATAACCAACCGACAGGAACAGCAACATCAACCAGCACCAATCACCGTCAACGGGAGAGGTTTAACAGAGGTTACTTCCTTCACTTATTCGGTTTCAACAGGTTTCAACAACAGGCAGACGGACAGAACGGATGAAGATGTCAAAGCCAGCCAGCCAGACAGCCAGATTCGGAAAGGCGAGATATGCCTTCATCAACGTGAAACCAGTTTGGAAATCTTCTGCTTCACTCACTCAACCAGCCAGCATAAACAACAAGATTCGGACTCTGTTCAACACAACTGTCAAGTCGATCCCCCTATATGGGTCAGAAACTTGCATTGAGTGTACGTCACCAAAAGGATTTCCAACAGACAGTCATAGAATTTCATCAACAGCTGCGCCCACTTCACTGGCTCCATACTGAAGATCGAAAGACAAGCCAGAAAGAATTAGTAACAAGAAACTCCGCAGTGGAACAAACCAATCAAAAGCCGATCGCTCAAAATATATGTAGGAGAAAATGGAGATGAATCGAGCATACATTGAATGACATCGCGCACCAGGCCCTCGAATGGAATGCTAACGTGAAGTGACGAGTGGGATGTCCTAGGGTTACATGGAGGAGATCGTATGGTGAGGAGGAGGAGATTAGAGATTATGGTTGGTCGTTGGTCCATCTGAAGAGGACGGTAGAAAAGAGAACAAAGTAGAGATAAGTTGTTGAAGCTCCATGTTCCACTCGAAACCCAAGGGAACAATAATAATATCCACAAAACGTCATTTGCACAGATTTTCCGTGTTGTGTTACTTTTACCTTTCGTACTGTAATTCTTTGTCTGCTTTTCGTGTCTCCCTTGTTTTGCTGCAACGTTGGCTCATTTGCTTTCTATGCCTTCAAATCTATCTCTCCACTACTTGATATCTTTTTATGTCTATGAACGTCTCTTCATTATACTGCTGATAAATCTTATCAGTAGTATACGTCACACAGTGTTTCAACAGATTATTGATTCATTTTTTATATCTTTAGATATTTACTCTTTGGTGACTGGTAAATAAAATTTTGCTAATAAATATATGTCATATACAAAGTTGAACTTTTATAAAATGATCATTTCAACGAATCAACTAAAGTATTTCATATTATGCATTAAAAATGCGCTTACCCAACCCTATATCGGAAAATATATTTGAAAAACCAAACAAACAAACAGATGTCACATGCAATTACTGCTGACAAATGATCAGTCTAACACGCTTTTTACAAATAAACAGTGGATAAATGTGACAGGATAAGTGGGAAAGCTCATCTAGAAATGTCACCAGGCTGAACACAGTTATATTTTATGTGTATAAATTGTCTATTACGTGAAATGATGACGTTTATACTGATGGCCAAAATGTGTAGTCCTTACATTGAGATTTCCATATCTTGTAGTGGACTGAACGGCTAAGTTCGTTTATACGCGAAATCAAAAGGACGGAACAAATACTATCATGTAGGTGTGTAGAAAGGTATTCAGTGCACATAAGTTAATGTTCACATAAAATGTAGCTATTTGAAAAGTTATAATAGTCCCAAAATACTCAAATACAGACGTACGGAATGGTAGAAATAAAAAATAGTCCTTTTCCTGGTACACAGATGCTCAACTACACGTAAGAGATGCCAGCATCCGGAGGGCACTTGAGTAGGGTAAAGTATATTGGAGCAAAGGATCCTAATGTGGATATGCTGATTAGGTAAGAGGCAGAGTTGGTTGGCAGATATGGGGAGCGAGAAGCTGGAGAGGGGAGAAGTGTCGTCCGTATTGCGCGCGGAGTCAGGTTGTGTCCTTGTTCAATCTCACGTAACAACCATTGTTTTCTGTGAATTCCTTGTTTTTACTATTTTACGGTGAACGTATAATTTGGTATTTTCCGGCCACCACAATCTCCTGTTCTCAACTTAATCTATGAATTCGTCATTTAAGTTTCTTTCCGAAGATGCCAGCGATATATTACTTAGAAATTTTGGAGAAGTTAAAGTATCATAGTGAAAGTTAAGGTCTTTCAAAAGTCAACCTTCAAGAACCGATTAGATACAAAGAATGCTATGAAATATCATTCAAAATTAAATCATGCCTGTCTTTTTGGACTTCAACAGGAGAGATACAGTGTTTTACTTATTTACTAGGTACATATTCCGCAAATCTTTACTGTAGCGTTTAAGATTAACGTTAGGTTAAGAGCTGAAGTTAGGATTATAGTTAGAGTTAGGGGTAGGTTTGTGAACAGTGTTAGAAATATCAATGAATTTCAAAGTACCATGGCCTACAGTCACCTGGATGAATGGGCATACCCAGCATGTATGATTTCTCTATAGATCGTCTATGTATTCACTGGCAAACATTCTTACAACACATAAGGTACAGTTATACAGTGTAATATTATGTTCGTAATATCTTTTAGTGTATTTTTCAACGATTATGCGACTTTTTCTCTGCCTGAATTCTGATTGGTTGTGCAAGGTCACTGTGGCGGTTTTGCCTATGATAGTTTAACTTTGCGGAGATTCTTTTCAGTATTGGAACACATCAATCCATTTTGTCGTTACATGTATCTTCCGCCAGTCATATTTCAAATTAACTGCCAGCATATTATTTCAATAAATATATATATTGAAACAGATGTATTTAAACTATCACATGCATGCCTACAGACACCGCAACAACGCACATTTGAGTTGTGATAGTTGATTATATTATCTGTATTCCACGATCCATTTGTTAAAAGATGAATGCCTAATCTAGTAAGCTGAAACAACGATATACACATGTACACAGACAGACAGATAGATGGATAGACAGACATGGATAGAGGTGTATATTACTGAAATAACCTTAAGATTTTAACAGTGCTTATTACCAAATAATAGTAATAATTTGAATAAAGCAAGAACAACAGCGGTTTGTGCAGGGTAAAATGGTACCATTGTTTATTTCGTTGGCTTCACATCATCTGCTTACTGGCCTAAGTCATTATTAAGTTTATCTACAGAAACAGTTTTAACATTATTGCACACAATTCATTTCTAAACAAAAATCAATCAATATATGCATACAATAATATATGTATATGTATATATATTCAGAAAATCAACAGATATTTATAGATTTTTACGTGCATTATTATTCGTTGTTTTAATAGAGAAGCAATTCTTCTGAATAGTTGTTTTCTTGCTCAAGGTTATTCTGTACTGCTTGTGACCGTTTCTTAGAAAGACATCCCGGCGATATATCTGCGAATCATATCCGTCCACGCAAAGTCCGCTGTGACTGGTTGTTAAATTCCTCAAAGTTAGGCTTTGTTCTTGTTTTACCAGCGAAAAGAAAGACTGCAGTTATCAGACTTTGGTAACTGGATATTCTCACCTCTCTTTCATCTGATTACGTAATGTTGAAAGTTTCCATTGTGTATGATCCTTATTATTCGAAATAGTGTTTAATATTATATATATTATTGTATGCATATATTGATTGATTTTTGTTTAAAATGAACTCTGTGCAAGTATGTTAAAATTGTTTCTGTAGATAAACTTAATAATGACTTTGGCCAGTAAGCAGCTGATCAGAAGCCAACAAAATAAACAATGATGGTACCATTTTATTCTGCAAAAACTGTTTCTCTTGCTTTATTAAAATTCATTAAGGGGAATAAATGAATGAGATAATAATAATGTTGATAATACCAAATCTTCTGAAAGTTTTCTGAGAAATCATGAATATAAATGTACAGCTTACGCCTTTCGTCTTTATTATTTTAAACAAAATGAAATTCATAGTGAAATATTAACTGTTGATGGTACCTTTTTAGTTAATGATATAATAATTCTGCTAACCACTGATTAATTCTGAGTTAACCGCCCCCGCTCCCGCAGAGCCCACTAAAATAATGACAAACTGATCTGTACCAGTGAGAACAATTCGCTTTTATTTGTGAAAGATTGCATTATATACAAATAATACGTACATCGGAAAGTCAAACCAGTAAACAACCAATCATATTGGTTATTTAAGGCCAGGCTTGTAGGTCATCCAATCTCATTAAATAAAATAATGTGCCTCTGCTTAGTGACTTAACTAGTCCTATCTAAGTTCATTCCAGTTGGTATAAGTCTGTTTATATTGGTTTTAGTCGCTCTTAACTAGTTCTAAACTAGGACGTGAGGAGTGTGAAGATAGGAATACATTGTACCGATAAAAGGACTTTAGAAGATCTGGATTTCGCTCATGGATGATTTGTGTTTAATGTCGCACGCATAAAGTTGAAGACTTGCAGGTGAACACCAAGAGACTGGATGAAGAAGCTGGCGGCGAAGACAGGACTCCAGGTGAACATAGAGAAGTTGGGACTGATGAAGATAACCAACACCAATCACCATCAGTGGGAGAGATTTTAATGAGGTTACCTCATTCACTTATCCGGCTAAGGATCACGGTTTCAACCACAGCCGGCGGAAGGGATGAAAATTTCAAAGCCAGACAGCCAGCCAGCATAAACAACAAGATTCAGATTTTGTTCAACACAAATGTGAAGTCAGTCAGTTCTTCTATACGGGTCAGAAACGTGCACTGTGTGTACGTCACTAAAGGGTTTCCAAAAGACAGTTACAGACTTTCATCAACAGCTGCGCCCACTTCCCTGGCTGGCTGGTGAGAAAGAATTAGTATTAAGAAACTCTGACTGGGAACAAACCAACAGGTGAGAACCGATTGTTCAACAAATATGTAGGATAAAATAGAGATGGATCGGGCATACTTTGAGGAGGCTGTCAAATGGCATCACGTGCAATGCAAACCATCGGTTGTGTGGAATCTCAATGGGAAGCGACGAACGGGTCGTCACTTCGATGGTGACATAGAGGAGATCTTTTGGGCAGGAGGAGATGGGAGATTATGGGAAATCGTAGAGCTAGCCAGCTGAAGAGGACAAGAGAAAATAGAACAGAGTGGAGATTGTTGTTCAAGCCCTATGTTCCACTCGGAACCCAAGAGAATAATAATTATATCGCATACTTCTTGGTTTTCAATGGTTCTCTAACTGATATCAATCCGTGATCAAAATTGAAGCTATCTATTTTTAAGTTCAACCACTAACCAGTGTCCTTAGGATGTTTTAAGACTGTATCAATACTAAGATAAGACTCTTCATTATACTTAATAAAGATTTCACTGAAATCATCGTTTCTTCCTGTTATAAGTGTAAAACCTTATCAGAGGAATCGGTAATATCGTTCTTTTTTTAAAACTTACCATAGATTCCTGCATAGATGAAACGGAAACAAAAAAGTATCACTGTGATTTATGCAAAAGATTTATTGGGTAAAAAGTCCTCATAAATTGGTTGCAAGATTTCATCATGGGCTGACATCCGTTAGAGAACCATTGGAAAACATGGGAGTACTGGACAGCTGTTTCATCCTATTTTGGTACTCTTCATCAGTACGTACCCACCACAGTAGGGTTCAGACTCAGGACTTTCTGGGTACAAGGCCAGCGAGCTCGTATACCATTCAGCCACTGGGGCCCGATTCAATGGCTCATAAATTACAACTTCTACCGATTCGTGATTTAGGGCGACTCCAACCAATGTTGTCGTAAGGGAAATCCATCCACACACGTGACATCTAATTGGACCTCACTGGTCACGACCTCTCACTAGAACTCCAGGAAACTCCATCCTGTAGGAAGTCACTAGCGAGCATCAGATTAATTTTCTATAGTTTGGTTTGTAAGGGTTAGTTTTGTTATTACGAGTCGATCACGAATTGATATCAGTTAGAGAACCATTGAACCATCGAACTCAGTGGGTGCGTACTGCCGATGATTCCCAAACTAGGATGAAACAGCTGTCCAGTACTCTCCGGTTTTCAATGGTTCTCTAACTGATATATGCATATTGTGAATAATAATTAAACACTTAGGAAAGAAGCTCTCTTTGACTAGTGTTGAGAGCAAACATTAAATCAATATCTTACTATCTTGTTCTGTAAAAAAGGACAGAAACATCAGCCTTCATTATATATGACCGTAAAACTAAAAAGGTCTTTAGCATAAATTTGGAAACAATTAATAGTAGTTATGATACAGAAGATTTGTAGCTCAGGTAGATGATTTTGATGTGGTTGTGTTCTCACACATGAAGGGTCAAAGTTCAAGTCAAAGAAACAATCAGTTCCAATACAAGTAACCTAGAAGGTGTGAAAACACACAAAAACAACCAATCACGTCCAAGGTCACCAGGAGAGATGACTAATAAACTCCTGGAGAAATCTAAAAGCTCACTGCATCAAATTGAAGTATGCGCCGAAGATGTCACCTAGTAGGGCGATGAAAGCTTCGCAAATTAACTATCCGGCTTATAGAACACAACCACATCAAAAATTAGTAGTAGTAGTAGCCAGTGACAGGACAAAAACAGTTTTGTGATATATAACACACTGTAACGGTAGTAACTGGTACCTCTATATAGCCTAATTATGCAAACCTTTTCTTCAGAGCACCATTTGCACAGATCATCCATGTTGTGATACTTCTGGACTTCATGTTGTGTCTTTTTGTGCTGTTCCTTTCACGTCTCTCATGTATCTCCCTGTAACGCTGTATCATTTGCTCTCTTTCTCTTTCTTTTTCTTTCTTTCTCCATGTTATTTGCTGTTTTCATTCCAGCCGATGGACGTCTATTTATATACTACTGATAAATAATATCAGTAGCACTCGCCACAGTGCCACACCTTGTGTCACATTACACATTTTTCAAATTCATCATTGTTTTCATATCGATTTAATCGCAGCGACATCTGATGAAACTAATGTATTTTGATTCCATATTAATTTGTTTACTGGATAAATTATTATACAGTGAAACGGTATTATTATTTTGATGTGGTTGTGTTCTTTATCAAATTAAAGGCCCCCAAGGAAAGCGCAAAGAAAATCGCCCTGCTCTATGTAAAGGACACCTCAGAAATCACTGCAAGACTTTTCAAACCTTTAGGAATTGACTTCGCATACAAACCAACAAAATAGCTTCACTGAGTTCTGTGTGAACCAAAAGACTTAACAACGAAAGAAGATAAAGCCGACGTCATCTACAAAATAAATTGTAGCAACTGCCAAAGTGAACGTCCCCTTCGTCTTCCTAGCCATGAAAATAATCTAGCCGTCAAAGGCATGACATTCACTGCCTCATGTCACTACATACAGACAACCACGGACATCATTTCGACTAGGAAAACGTTCAAATATTAGACAGAGGAAAGAGCACCAAGAATGCTGAAGAATTTTTAGAAGCCTGCCTGGTATTCCAGTGAATCGTCAATCAATAGACACATAGACACAAAATTTACTGACCGATAAGAAGGAAATCTCACACACAAAGGGTCAAAGTTCAAGTCAAAGAAACAATCAGTTCCAATACAAGTATCCTAGAGGGTGTGAAAACACACAAAAATAACCATTCATGTTCAAGTTCACCAGGGGAGATGACTAATAAACTCCTGGAGAAATCTAAAAGCTCACTGCATCAAATTGAAGTATGCACTGAAGATGTTGCCTAGTAGGACAATGAAAGCTTCGCAAATTAACTATCCGGCTCAGAGAACACAACCATAACAAAATCATCCAGCTGAGCTACAAATCTTCATCATATATGGGCATTATTATTATTTACCAGATGACGAGGTTTGTTATTCATAACTATCTCACTTGTAGGTCTACAGATGAGAAGCTGGATTTTCATATTTCTCTGTCCTCCCTCTTATAATAATATTATCATTATTGTTGTTTCCTTTGATTCCTAGGGGAATATAGGGCTTCGGCCGCACGTCTCCATTGCGTTCGGTTCTCTGCCCATGTTTTCACCTGGCTTTACGTCTACTCATATACTTTCATCTTCCCTTCGCATGACCACCTCCATGTCACCTTCGCACTGATGACCAACTCGCCACAGTTGTGTGGTTACGATTGATGAAATGGTTATAAATAATTATAACCTGTATTCAGAACCCTATCATCCAGTAAAAAATCCTGTTTCACTGTGTGAATATATATCCCATAAACGTGGCAATATGGAATTTTATACTACCGCAGTGTCGAAGTTTTACACATTTACAAAAGTACTTTGGATGTTGAATTAAACAAAATTATATAATTTGGAGCAAATACTTTGGCGTCTTTTCACTGACTAAAATCTGAGGGATTTTTATCACCAAATTTGACGTAATTCTTGGCATTTTCCACCTTGACAGAGGCGTTTTATCATGAAGAGATGATTACGCTAATATTGGTCAGTTAGCAGTTAGAAGGATTATATTCATTAACATTATTCCCTTAGGTTCTAAGTGGAACATGAGACTTCAAAAGCACGTCTTCATTTTTCCTGTCTTATGCAGTCCTCTTCAACACGATTTCTTCCATGTCCTCCTCGAAGCGACGCCCAACCCACAGTTCCTAACTCGGTTTCCACTCGAGGCTGTGCTTAGCAAGGGACGTCACCCAACGGTCTCCTCAGCATGTGTCCACACCATCTCCCTTTTCTCTGGATTATTTGTTGAACAATAAGTCCGTGATTGGTTTCTTTCCAGATCTTTTGAATGCTAATTTTTTCAGACTGCCATCTAGTCGGCAAAATCATTGTTCAAAGACAGCTGTTGTTAAAAGTATGCAGGAGCCTGTTCAAAATGCTTTTCATGAAGTGCACGCTAAGTTTCTGACCTAGATAGAAGAACTGGATGAATGGACATGAACGGACAGTCTCGAAATTTGCATAGAATGATCATATCCAGTTCCTCCTGAATAAGTGTTTAAAATCGGAATTTTGTCCTTCACTCTGTAGAATGCAGAAGATTTCCACACTGATTTCAGAATGATAAAAATCTCTGCTGCCTTTCCGATCCTGGTTTTAACATCCTCATCCATGCAGCGTGCTTGCAGTTGAAACGATGATGCCTAGCCGGAAAAGTGAAGAAAGTGACCTCTTTCAAATTCCTCCTGTCGATGGTGGTTGGTAGTTGCTGTTGCCGTTTGTTAGGTTTCTTCATCACCTCTGTCTTCTCAGTGTTTACTTGATATCCTGTCTTCTTCCCGCCTGTTACTTCTGCCAGATTGTTGGTTTTTTCGCCTGTAAGTCTTCCAAGTTGTATGACATTAGACAAAAGTCGGCCACGAAGTACAAATCTTCTACAGTCTTCTTATTGGTCCAAAGTATTCCTGCCTTCTCGCTCCCATGCACAGTCTTCCACACAACCCAGTCCAACACAATTAGGAATATCCTTGGTGATAATCGACAGTTTTGTTGTACTTCCCTCTTCCCTTCAGAGGCTTCGGTGAGTTTTAAGTCGTAGATCATCTGACAGGGGTTATTTTCATCTAGTTGTTCAATGAGAGTGATAAAGATCAAGGGTACCTCAAGGTGTGCAAGCAGTTTCCAGATTAGGTAAGCAGAATCGCTAGAGTCGATAATACTTCCATATATATATATTCTCGCGTATTTCATTAATCAGTGTGTCGAGTTTACGTTTGCGTACTGAAGTATTATCCTGATACCTGAAGCACCAGTTTTTATCCACAGATTAACACCATAAAAGGCTGTTCCATACAAACCTAGAAAATGCCTCCCCTGATTGAGCATTCGAAAGTGTATTAGGCTTGTAGAAATTATTTTCTCCATGAATAAAGAAAGAACTCACCTTCATATGCTGTTTTAATTAGAAAAAATATGATAACGGGTATTTAATTCTTGTAAGAAATATTACTTCATTTAGTAACATGATGAATGTTACTGCATCTTTAAATCTTAAAAGGTATACAATTAAATCACAATGTATACATACCATGAATAAAAAATAAGTCAACTGATTGGTCAAGATGAGTAATTGTGTAACAACAGAAGACCAGGGCCAGGCAACAGATACTTTATTTAAGAAATCAACACATATTTTTAGATTTTCATGTACATTATTGTAGATTATTGGGGGTAAACAAACACAGTCTTCTGATCGGTGGTTTCTCGCTGAACGTCTCTCTCTTTGTCTCATCTCTTTGTGGCCGTTCATTGAAGTTCAGATTATCTATCTGCAAATTGTATCCACCTACGCAGTCTGCTGTGACTGGTTGTTGAATCGGTCTTTGTTCTTATTTTTCTCATGACCAACATTGGGGACGTAAACATTGACGTAAATTACTATCTGCCAATTTCGGCTAGCAGCCAGCTCTCACTACAGCTGTATACCACTCATGTCAACGAGCAGTGCTCACGTTTGCGACTGAGATCATTAATGGTGTACAGGGTTTAACTGATCTCAGAGAGCCGAGTCAGTTGAAAGCAATCGATTTCTGGCTAGCTACTTAAGCGGCCTGGTATTATCACTCATCAAATTCATAATTTACAAATTAACTCTACATTTCCAATTTACGCAGTTGGGGGAGGTGAAATCTTCTCTACAGTTTCCTCTGGAAAATAAATTATTGAGATCACAATATGTGATCTACGTGATACGATAAGTGGTAATCACAAAAGCAAGCGTGTTTGAACTTATTAGACTCTCTGAGCTGAGTCGAATCGGGTATACTACTGATAAGCTTGGTCCATAGCAAGAGAAATGGCTTTTCGGTGCTTGAATCACTTAGATTTGACTGGTTATTAGGCACTATTCGTTGGGTGACATAAATGGTATACAAATACTCAATCACTAGTATATAGCTGAATGGAGTTAAGTTTACTTTCTCAACTACCATTTATGGCATAAAGCAGATCACATATTGTGAGTTATTTGAATAATTTCGGTTTCTAAATGAAATTTCGGTGAAATTTTACACTTCAAACTGTTTACACCGCAAATTGCTAACTAATTAGAAAAGTGTGAATTTGATTTGTACTCCATGTACTTTTTGCACATCTTCATTCCTCCTTGTAATAACTCCTCTTTCTCATAAAAAAATTGCTGTCAGCCCTATTCGCTGTTGATTCGAGACAATAAAAGCTCTACACGTCAACTGTCTGTCTTTATGACCTCTTACTTTCCAAGTTCAGTGGTATCGTATCGTGTCGTTGTTGTTATGAATAGGGATTATAACAGTAATCTCGCGGGTCGATCAGGTAAGAAGCTCATCATCTCAAATTATCAAGTATATTATGGGTAATATTGTAGCGACAGAAGACATTGGCCAGGCAACAGATCGCTTATTGAGAAAATCAAGAGATATTTATAGATTTTTATGTATATTATTATTCGTTATTATTAGCAGAGAGGTCACGTCTTCTGACTAGGTGTTTTCCCGCTGAAGGTTATTCTATCATTTCTTTGTTGCCGTTTCTTACACAGTCCAGTGGTATGTCTGCGAATCGTATCCACCCACGTTCAGTCTTCCGTGATTGGTTGTTGAGTTCCTCGAGGTTAGTCTTTGTTCTTGCTTTATCTCATGACCAAGATTTAGGACGTAAAGATAGACGTAAACTGTTGTCTATGAATTTTGGCTAGCAGACAGCTCTCACCACAATATGACATTCAGTCAATAGAACATCGTTAGATGTCCCAATAAAATTCCTACTTCTATAAATTCATGCTATATTGCACTACTGTAAGTCAATATATAATCCGCCCTAGTCTGCCTTGTAGCGCAATATTCAAGGTTGTATTCGCGACGGAGTCATGAGTGCCTACCGAGGAAAAGTTCTAAACTAGAACGAAACAACTCTACAGTTTCTTTTGGTTTCCATTGATGCTTTAACTGGTGTTTGTTTGTAATATGATTTTAAATCAGTCAACTCTCTTCAAATCAACAATTGAAAGTCATTATGTCATACAATGACTCAGGAATTGGGTAGAGGATTTCATCGTGAACTGACATCAGTTTGAGAACCATTGGAAAACCAACTGGGAGTACTGGACAGCTGTTTCATCAACCTAGTTTGGAACTCTTCACAGTACGTACCCACCGTGGTTTGAAGCCAGGACCTTCTGCTTACAAGGCGAGCGGGTGCATACTCCTAAACAGTCTCAAACTAAGACGAAACAACTATCTATTATTCCTAGGTTTTCCAGTGGTTCTCTAACTGATATCAGACCACGATGAAGTCCTTCATCCAATCAAACAAAATCCCTACAAGAGCAATACTTGAAAAGACTCATGAATTTGTTGATAGCTAGTTAGTACTATTTCAAAGATCCTTTCACTACCACTTTGCTTTGAATTTTAAAATAGTGTAGAGTCAGAATAGCGTATCAAAATTAGACTCACATGCTTCTCCTTTTGGATCAATAAAAAGGTTAACAGAATGTAAACCAACAATGGCACAGGACTTCTACGTGACCTATTATTATAATTATTATTATTGTAGTCATTATTATTCCTTTTGGTTCCAAGTGAAACAAAGGGATTCAACAGAACATCTCTATTTTATCCTATCATCTGCAGTCCCCTTCAGCTGCCCCCACTGCTCTTCACAAGCTATCATTCCCCCCTTTGCACAATCTTCTTTACGTCATTCTTGGACGCCCAACTCATCATCTCCCATATGGGTTCCATTCAAAGCACTTCCTGGCACACGATGTCACTCAGTAGTCTCACTAGCCAGTGTCGATTTCCTTCGTCATACTTAGTAAGCATTAGGCTCTTGATTGGTTCATCGCCAGGGTTTATTGTTGCTAATCTTTTCTATCTATTTTATCTTCAGTATGGGATGAAGGCAGCTGTTGATTTAGGTCTGAAGCTTGTTCAAAATGCTTTCTGTGACATGCTGGCCAAACCTTTTGATCTATATAGAAGAATTGACTTAACATTGGTGTTGAATACCTGGATATTTTCCTTGTGCCGGCTGCAGTGGATTTCCATATTTATTTCGGATCAATGGAGGTCTGCTTAGGCTTCCCTATCCTGGTTTTGATATCCTCCTCGGTGCCGACTGTTTGTAGTTGAAAGGGTTCTACCCAGGTAAGTGAAAGAAGTGTCGTAAACCACCATAGTACTTATACATTAAATGTCTTTGAATAAGTAAAGAAAATACGGCCATTTCATTCATTTTAAAGACACAGGAACTATGATATAACTTACTGAACCTTCCTATATAAAAATAAGAATGTGTCAATTTCACTAGTAAACTAGTTTTCTATAGAATATGATAACATGCATGTCAAACATGCGCAAGACAACACCAACAATAAGGAATCCAAATCATCAGTAGTAATTCCATACAAGGAAGGAACCTTGGAAACCTCGGAGACGGAGAATTCTCAACAAGGCAGGAATAAAAGTGACAATCAAACCCACAAACTCAATTAGAAACACGTTTTGTCGGTTAGAGGATCATGTGGAGCCTTTGATGTATCTAATACCCTGCAATGACTGTCAGGTCAAATACATAGGTCAAAGTAGTAGAACAGGGGCAGTCAGACTATCCGAGCATAAACACCTAGCAAAATCTAGACTAGTTGGCCCAAATGAGATAAGAAATCTAGAGAATAGTTCAACCTTAGCATTACATTCAGTTACACACAACCATACAATAGGATGGGACCAGATAAGATGACAGTTTTAAAATCTTATGTCACAGGGTGCAGGGAGAGATTAACAAAAGGAGATTTATTTATCGAATCAACTGCAAATACGTGTAAAAGGAATGATTCAACACTTGTCCCAGATATCTGGAAAATTCTACTACCTCTACGACGACAAACAGGAGAGAACAAAGAAAACTATAAAACTCAAGTTTCGAAATCGTGTGATTATAACTGATATGATTATGAACAATAAATTTTGTTCGAAACGTCATCCAGTAAATAATACTGTTTCACTGTGTGTTATATCTAATAAACAAACTAATATGGGATTAGTGTTCTAGACACTGGAAATCATGCCGACATATCATAGCCAAAGTCAAGGTCCTTCAAAAGTCAACCTTCGATTGGATACAGGGAATGCTATGAAAAGTCATTCAAAATCAAATCATGCCTGTCTTTTTGGACTTGGACAGGACAGATACAGTGTTTTGCTTATTTACTAGGTACATATTCCGTAAATCTATACTGTTAGATAGGTCTGTAGCGTTTAAGATTAACGTTAGATTAAGGGCTGAAGTTAGGATTATAGTTAGAGTTAGGAGTAGGTTGGTGAATAGTGTCAGAATTATCAGTGAATCTCAAAGTAGCGTGACCTACAGTCACCTGGATGAATGGATATATTGCGCATTGCATGGTGCCTATATAGATCATCTGTGTAGTGACTGGAAGACATTCTTACAACACATAGGCCTCAAATGCACAGTGTAAAGTCATGTTTGCAATATTTTTTAGTGTAATTATCAATGATTGTGGCACTCTTTTGCATCTGAATCCTGATTGGTTGTTCAAGTTCAATGTGGTGGTTTTGCCGAAATCACTTCTCGACATTTGGCCTTATATACATAGTTGATAATGCTAGTTGTGTTGCATTAAATGCCGAATGTGTGAATAGAGGTATTTTTAACGAAGAGGCAGTAAATGTTAGCAGCTTTATCTCAGTATTCTCATTCCAGGTGGAAAACAGAGCCTCATGCTTAAAGTTCGAAGTTTTAATGGCGCTATTCCTTTTCCTGAGTGGAGTTGCTGGTCTCACAACTATCCTTCTGGCCCTCTTACTGGAATTACTGCCGATTAATCCAGGTTTAAGGATGTACCAGTCTGAAACTGGACCCATCCCAGTGCATATTTGACATGTAGTCTACCATCAAACCACCGTTTGCCAATATCAAATGTGTCTGCCTAGAAACTCACTCATCTCCTCTAAAATACATACATAAAAAACATGACTACACCTTAGTAACACTCGATAAATTACACAAACGATAAAGTATTTTATTTCGTTTTATATATAAACTGAAGGATATTGATTGTATCTTTAAGTCAATTCTGTTCTCTCGTCACCCAAGTAGTTTGGTTGATAACGCCTCGGTGTTAGAAATGATGGCTACTGGATTCGAGCTCAGATGAGAACATCATCACTCACTCACTCACTTGGGATACCAGGAGTATCTAGCTGATGAGTTCCTCAAATAGGATGAAATGGTCATCTTGGATTCTACAGCTAGTCATTGTCGATCATAAAAGAAACATCCCCACTTTAAAATTATCTTCATTCGAATGTGTATAAGTGGAATCAAACATATTTAAATTGAAATACACGTCTTACCCTTGAATGCTGAATAAAAATAATACGCAGTGTGATTTTTCAAATCCAAGAAACTTGTAACTTTTAATATAAGCTGACTGACTGATGGAACTCAGTCTGCAACAAAGAAAGGACAGTACACATCTCACACAAGTTACTTGTGTTCAATGAAGTCATCCAATACAGTACTACAGGAGGTCAATCGCGAGCCAGCTCGAATAACTAGCTCAGTGGTAACGTCTCTGACTGCACGTAGCATTGAGTGACGCGGGATCGAATCTCAGAAAGGACATGAGTTCCTTCAAGGCAGTTGCAGATACGCCTTGCTGACCAGTGGTTGCCAATTTGCACGAAAACTAGGTCTAGTGAAGGCTTCTTGTGGCCAATTGCCTCCAACTATCGAATGGCAACAATTCACAGTGCACCATGATGGTAAGCCACCTAGAGTGGCATGGTGGCCACATTACAAACCTGACTTATGGGACTCAGTCTGTACGAAACAAAGGAGTAGACACATTGCACAAGTTACTAGTATCCAATGAAACAATGTAATACTCTTAGTGCAAAAAGACAGACACTAATAGGAACTGGCTCAAACCGAAATATACATTTTAAAGGGATTGAATTCAGGGGTAGAAGATTCTGTGTTGCAATTTGCGGTTTGTGTTGTGGGTATGATAATTTTTTGTTGATTGATCTTCAATATTATATAACCAACTGTAGTGATTAACTTCACCGTTGACTTAACCCAATTTTTTGTGATTGAGAAATGTCTATATATATATATGTATGATGCATTGTTGTCTGATAAAGTCGTCCTTACAGTCACATACTAATCAGTGTCTTATGATACTTTCTTGGCTAAATGAAACAGCTGTTTGGGGCAGACTTCGGGCGCGCAGCAGAATGTTTGGGGTATACTGCAGATCACTGTCCCACGTTCTGCAGTGCTGGGAGATCTAATTCCCTCACCTGATACAATTTCTTAAAAAACCATATATATACGATTGTACAGCTTAATAATAAAATCGTTGAGAAGAGACTTTTTGCTGAATATTGTGTTCTTAATACATTTTGCACAATTTTCAGCATGTTCTACTGAGAAGAATTTGCACATTGTGCAGAATTTTTAAGTGAATTATTCGGAAGTAATAAATTGTTTGAAGCAATATTGTTCCATCGAGATTGTGTTGTTGTAATTTGCAGTGTTTTTTCTTCATTTTCTCCGAAGAAGACATAGCCGTAGTTTGAAACTTATTTGTAAGCTGACGTGCTTGTGAATAACATGAGATAGGGTAAACAAATGTGCATTTTAACGGAGAGAAGATTAGAGAGGCTAGCGGTTTAACCAGACTTTCTAAGTAAATTTATTTAAGGCGATTACGCTTGTTTTGATCTGTGAAAAACAGCAGTGTAGAAGGTATTAATATTGTTCAAAGAACCAAATCAGTTCAATATCTATTTGAAACTTAGGTATTTCTAAAGTCAGCTAAATTTTCACCGGTGTTCACCTCATTGTAACTATCATACGCCTTGAATATGATTCACAGACTTGGCGTGTTCGTTACTGAAAGCATTTTCAGTACACGTTACAGGTTTTTTTATAAACATCTTCCTTCAAGCAATACTGAAAATCAGATGTGCTGCCAGAAAAGATAGGCACTAAGAAACTCCAACAGACAAAAAACCAGCCAACAATTTGCTACTCAACTAGTATGCAAAGGAACTGGAAATAGATTAAACATTCTAAGGATACCTTCAATAGACATTGCACACCAGGCTTTAGGCTACAAGTCGAATGAGAATCGAACGGTGAGTTTGGCCTGGATGTGTGAATGACAATCAGAAGGGGGAAACGAAATCTTGTGGGTAGTTGCAAGGACATTTGGAAGTGATGACAGTGAACGGAGTTGAGCACAGATGTTCAACTATGGTCGTATGTTTCCTTGAGAACACAGGAAGTGAATAGTGATCATAACATATATTCAGCATACCCCCCTTCTTAGTAGGGATATTAAGGTTAGTCATTGATAGACGCTTACCTGGACCATAGGCCCCTGTAAAATGAATAAATGAAACAGAGCAGGTGTACACTTTTTGTGAATGAAAATCAATGCCTGTAGCATACTGGCAACTTTAAAGAATAGCAGCACAAACCGAAACGACCTATGAACGCACAAACGACCTTGGGAAACCAGTCAGGTGACTGTGGTTTTTCTGGAAGTAATTATGGATGCTCTACACCTTTTGCGTTGTAAAGTCGCTCCGAATCTTGTTTTTGATTACTGTTTGGATAACAGACTGATTGCAAGGTCGAAAATTTGTCAGAGCGGAGGTGATATGTGTATACAAAAATACACAAACTGCATTGATGGGTTTCTATACAGGTGTAATGAGTGCCGGAGGAGAAGATCAGTTCGAGAGGTTATGTCTTTCATTTTAGTTTACAGATTCCTTAGTCACTTTCTTCTCAAAGTTAAAATTACCCTTAACAAAAATTTTAACGATCTGTAATTTCTGGATACTGAACAGACCAGTTACAGCAACGGCTTATGAAATGGAAAATTCAGAATTGTCTGCGGTGCAGTGGTATCAATACTGCAGAGACACATCGTCCTGGAAAATGAACAGCCTAACTCAAGTTCTTGGAGGAGTTGGTGTAATCGTTCAAATTGATGAGACCGTATTAATAAAAAGGAAATATAATCGTGGCAGATTACGAGCAAACCAACAATGGATATTGGGTATCTATGACACCACCCTCCGAAAAGGATATATCGAGGCGATTCCTAATCGAAGTGCAGGCATATTATTGCCTGTTATCCAGCGCTTAGTGCTGCCTGGGACCGCTATTCACACAGACGAATGGAGCAGTTACGGTCAATTGTCGAATCTCGGGTATATTCATCATGTAGTCAACTACACAAACGGTTTCCGCAATCCTTTGGACGGAACTCATACTAATTCAACCGAAAGTTTCTGGAGTCACCTAAAACAGGGATAAGATTGGTGAATGGGTCTAGAAATCCCATGACATACAGTTATCTTGATGAGTTTATGTATAGAACTTGGTTTAACATCAGTATGAAGATACCTATGAGAAGTTGGAAGCTTTTTTCGCAACATATCCGAGAACATTATCCATTGTAACCATATTTTAACGTTGCATTACTTTTATATAAACGCTTTTTTACAATTATGCGCCGTTTATTTTGAGCCTTCTGATTGGTCCTTGTCCTTGACAAGGTCATTTGTGCGTTCGTAGGTCGTTTCGGTTTGGGCTCCTATCCTTTAGAGTTGCGCTTAGCTACAGCCTAGTAGACTATGAGCCAACCAACTTAATACGCTGGCTAATCTGTACTAATCACACATCAACAACAACAATAACACCGCTGCCACGCAAAGACAAAAGGAAAGACTGGGCGTTGACAAGAGAGCTTTACTGTTTCAAACCACAGTCAAAATGCTGGACAAAAACTCTGTATATGTATAAACAGTTGTAATGACCTTGAAAATGAAGTATTTCACTGATGCATCAAAAGTATTTACAGCCAGTAGAAATTCAGCAATCCAAGCAGAGGAAAAAGTAAAGGGTTCACGCTAGTGCGCAATAACTCCTTAAGATAGTTATTTTAAAGTTTTAGGGCGAAGTTAAACTTTAAGCACCACTGACTACCAATCAGCGAACGACCTCGAATGGTCCAATGAGGTTCATGCACGTGAGTTCAAGGTTGTATTGTGCTTGATTCGCACCAAATATGTGCTCTAACGAACTTACACTTCCAGTTCGAGGAGGATAAGCTTTTGCAGTATTGTCTGGATTTGGGGTTGCTTAGGAAGGAGAGGATATGTTCATGTGGTGGTGTCATGAGTTTAAAAAGCTTTAACAGATCGATTGATGGATATGTCACTCGTTATGAAATTTGTTTGAGACAAGTTAGCATTAGGGAAGGTAAGCTGATAATTTTAATATTTCGTGGGGACATATTTTGCTTGGTTGCATCTCTCCCTAACCCAGATTTTGTATATTTGTGACTACTGGGTTTTAAAACAGCCTGTGAGAGGTACAGCTGCTAAAACTGAAAACAGCTTCATGTCAACAGTTCAGTGGTACCAGCACTACAGAGACATAGCATCTTGGAAAATGGAGAGAATTACTTCGTTGTTAGGCAGAGAAGGCATCGTTGTGCACGTGGACGAAACTGTGTTACTGAAGAAAAAATACAACCGTGGTCGTGAGCAAGCCAACAATGTTGGAGTGATGGGCTTATATGACTCCTCCATGCGCAAAGGATTCCTGGAGAGAATGCCAGACGGAAAGTCAACTATTTAATGCCCATTATTACTAGACTTGTGAAACAGAGATCCATAGTGCATACTGGTGAATGGAAAGGTTACAGCTCGCTGTCATCTCCTGGATATATTCAACACAGAGTGAATCATTCCAATGATTTTGTGGACCAGTTACAGGGGCACACACTAATTCTATAGAAGGATTTTAGGGGAGATTTAAAAATAGGGTTAGGGCCATAAATGGATCTCAAAAGGGTCTCATTTATAGTAATCTGGATGAATAAATATACTGATTGTGATGTGACTTTTCTCTTGACACTTCTATGCTATACTGGGATATGTTTCTGTCACATTTTAAAGAAAGATACCCTATGTAACAGTTTTATGTAGTTTTCATGCTTTTTTCCATAAATGTACGTCTTCCTTAATCAAAAATGCCTCTTTCATCTGATTGGTCCGTTGAAGGTTGTTTGCTGATTGATAGTAAGGGGTGGGTAAAGTTTAACTTTGCAGGTTTTAGGCAAAATTAAGCGAAACTATGTGTATATAACACAGTGTAATTTTTTGGGCTGGTGATGTACTCAGCCTTCTGTTGATCATCACTAGCCATGGCCCATCCTGCAGCTAAGCTCATCCCTGTCTATCGAACAACTTGCTCTTTGATGCAATCAAAAATCGACAGATATCCTTCTCATGTTAACTCCGACTGTATATACAAATTTGCATGTATCTGTGGGAGCAGTTACATTGGAAGGACAGAAAGAAGGGCATATCTACGATTTTTATGAACATGCACCAAAAAGCTTATGTCTTAAGGGAATGAATGCTTTAAACAGTGCCACTGCCCGACATCTTCTCGACACAGGTCATCAGGTGGACGTCGCCAAATCGTTCAAAATTATCAGTAAGCAAAAGAGCTCAATTCTCCTCAAGTTTGCTGAAGCCATTTCCATAAAGTGCCTGAAACCTGATTTATGTTTCCAGAAAGAAGCAATTATCAGTCTTTATTGCCCTGGTAACTGAATATTTTTCATCTCTCTTTCATTTGAATGCGAAACGCTGAAAATTTTCCTTTGTGTATGATTATTTCTGTTCGGAATAGTGTTTAATATTGTATATATACATTATTACTGTGGGCATATATTGTTTGATTGATTGATTTTTGTTTAAAATGAACTCTGTGTGGGTAAGTATGTTAAAATTGTTTTCGTAGATATATTTAAGGATGTCTTTGCCCTGTAAGCAGCTGAAAAGAAGGTAACGAAATAAGAGATGGTAGCACTTTATTGTGCTAAAAGTGTAGTTCTTGTTTTGTTCAGATTATTATTATTAAATGCGATATTGTTTGTTCTGAATACTATTGGCCCAAACCATTTCTGTTTTTCTACATCTGTTTATGATTAAGATAGTAAATTCTAACTATTGAGGAATCAAAGTTATGTTAAGTAAAAAGCTGATTTTATCTTAAACCTCAAAAAATGCTATTTCTGTTTTCACAGAATACGTTATGTGGTTAAACAGGCAACAAATATTACCCTTATTGAAGTAAATAAAACTTGTGCAATAATAATATTTAAAAGTATATAGTAAAATATTCACTTCTTTTTGTATTGCTTACATTCTCCTCTACCTTAACCGATAATACGTTGTATATATTACTATATATAATCGCAATGATCAAATATCGAAGGATGGAAATATTTATAAATTTCAGCATGAACCCACCTTGATCTTAACTTGATACGTCGTTTTATCTGATAGCTGAGTTATTACCCATTTTACAGATGATTCTCGTACAATTACCGAATTAAGTTATCAAGTGAATTTCGAATGAAATTAGGCGCTAGTTTTAAATAGTGGTACAACTTTCACTTAATCCATGCAAATATCATTCTTATCAAATCTGAGAGTTAACAAGTTATTTAAGTTCAGCTTTGAAATAATATAATTTACAAAATACCTTGCAATGACTGTGAGTGAGGTCACCTACATAGGTAAAACTAGTAGATGGGGGGTTAGCAGATTGCTGGAGCATAAGAATTTAGTGGCTAAGGTGGGAATGGTTGACCCCGAGAAGATAAGTAATTTAGAAAAAAGCTCAGTGACTGCACTGCATGCATTAACACACAACCACACAATAGGGTGGGGCAGAGTCGAAATTCTAAAAAGTAATACAGGTAGGTGGAGCCAGAGACTGATTACTGAATCCTGCCTGGTTCATTGAGTCTACACCCAACACATGCAACAGAAATGACTCAATGCAAATACCAGAAATATGGAAGATATTATTACCACCAGTCAGTCAAATCAGAAGAGGATAATAAATAATCTCAAAATTCTGTTTCAATTCAAGCACATCACAACATTCTAACAAGTTACTTATTTCGACTATAAAAACACTCGTCTTATTTCCCATCTGATTGTAATTGATCAATAACACTCACATTATTATTTCTGAATGTACATAATCTCATATTGATTTGTATTCAAATATCTAGTCAATTCCTGGGTTTCGAACCCAGGACCTTCTGGTTTCAAGGTGAGGTCGAACCCCGGTGGGTGCGTAATGTTGAAGAGCCCCAAACTAGGGCGAAACAGCCATCCATTACTCCCAGCTTGTTTTCCAATAGTTCTTTAGCCAATGTCAGCTTATGATGAGATCCTATAAGGGTAGAATACCCTGGATAATTGATCAAAAACAGAAGTGTATCAACTTACAGACATATAAATGGGCCAGCACTTTTTTAATATTTGTAAGAACAAAATGTGATCATAGGCATTCATCCATAATTACAAAGTGAATCAAACCACTGCATCTTTGATAGTTAATTAAGCAAATAAAACAAAGTGGTAAACAGGATGCTAAACAGCCACTTAGAAATCTCTAGACAGCGTATAACACATTCACTCTGCCTTTCTAAAAATGTCTTTTAAGTGTTTCACACAATTACAGTTTGTTGCATGTAATTACTGCCAACCCATTCTGAGTTGATTAAATTAGCTTAATACACACTTCACTACAAAGACTTAAATATTCACACCTTTTCACTTAAATTAATGATAACAGTGCAAACTTGACTAACGGAATTCAGTCAGTGTGAGCACCAAAGATTGGACACTTGATTGGTCCTTTTTATCTATTAAAATCCTACGGTGCCTGAATAGCTTACTGATAATATCCTTGACTACAGTATTGAGTAGTGCGAATCATATCTCAAAGGGGACATCAGTTTCTTCAAGGTCGGAAATATGCTTTGCTGACGAGTTCTCAGAAATGCGAAATATAGATCAAGTGATTTCTGCCGATTACCGTCTCCCTCCCAAACTATCTAATGTCGGTTCACAGTTCACCCACCCTATTAGTGAGTCACCTAAATCGGTGATAATCACAGTGCGAACTTGACTGATAGGACAAGGTTGTTGCTCTTCTCAAATCAATGAACTCATACCTCTTTTAGATTTTTTGATGACGTGAGGGATTATTTATTTGAAATATTTGCTTACACTAATGATGAAGCTAACACTGCAACTTACTATTTTCAAAACTTGATTCGCCTGCAGAGAATCATTTTTAGTTATATAATAGTCGTGTAAGTAATTTGCGATTAATCTATATCAAACAAATTTTAATACAAATTATATAAAAATTTAATACTCATTAGTTATCAGTAGCGTTATGCTGACATAACATGAACAGTTTTTCAGTAAAATGCTTAAAATCGAGTGAAATTAAAATCTTGTCGCAGATATGTGAACTACCATTGGCATTATAAATGCATATTTATGTACACTTGTGATTCTAAGCATATGCTAAAGAAAGATTTATAAGTTACAGACTGATAGGAAGCAGTCGAAATAGAAATTAACGTTTTAAGTTAATTGCTGAAGACAGAGAAGTGTTTATTTCTCAAATCTGGAGCTAGTTTACGTTGTGCTCAAGAAATAATCTCATTGGATAACTTTGAGTCTGACTGCCTTACCTTGGCCCGATAGCTAACCAATCAGAGCAGTTTATTGTCCACCAGCCTAGCCAGGCTTTAATATGGTGGATCATGTATTAATATGAATTCTCTTATCTTCTCCCGTTACCTACTGGCCAGTTAGTGACTTGAAACAATCAGAACTATTCTATTCACAAATTTTATAAACGCTAAGAGAGTCTTCTCATATTTCGGCTACGGAAAATGTGTTTCTGGTGATACTAAACAATTACATGTGAGGTTAGATCACGATATCAGTTATTGATTGAAAGATTGAAAATCACGAAGGACTGAATACCTGTTCAGTCCTGGCTTGGGACACCTGAGCAGTACACACCCACAGTCCCAAATGAGAGTGGATGCAAGACTCTCAGGTTGGTTGATTGCGTCCCAGTGGCTTAATGGATGTACCTACTTCCCAGTGAGTGCTGGCGTTCTCACTCAGAACTGAACTCAGCAACCATAGCTTCAGATCTCAAAGTTAGTAATTACTTTTGTGATATGTGGACACACAAACAATGAATTAGTCTTTATTGGTGATTCGGTGATCAAGGTCAATCTGGAAATAAACCAATCAGAACCGACCTACGTGAAATGATGCCCACTATCTTTATTGATCGTGCTTATAGACTAATTACCACATCCTTGGTGATTTTTTGAATTGAGCATTATTGTATAAAAATATATTGTTAGATGGTTCGACGCAGCAGTCAGGATGCCTTGGACCCAGATGTCGTGCTTACTGGCACTCGTCAGCACGGTGGCTGCATTCCAGTTTCAACTGCTAGACTTCAGTCTCTAGCAAACGAAGGACTGGACTCATGACAATGGTTGGTGTCCAATTAAAAAATATACTGTGGTTGATACTGAAATACACTTTTCGGCTGACGTCATTGTGTGTTGGCGTTTAAGTAGGTAGGGCTAGGGAAACACGTATATATCGTATAATGTTGCTGGCTTATTCAAGTGTCCAAACCGGCGTCTTTATTTCAATCTCACTGTTATTGTGAAGCATAAAAGCGATGACATCACAAAATTTTGTTACAGACAGCTTATCTTCTGCAACTGTTCCTTCTCACTTTATAAGTGGTCTAGAATTAGATTTCTCATCCACTTGGGATAGTTGAAAGGACTGTCGTCCTCTTTCAGTGTTGAATATGCGGTGAGAGCTGTCTGCTGGCCAAAATTGGTAGACAGCAATTTACATCAATGTTTAGGTCCCAAATCTTGGTCATGAGAAAAAACAACAAGAACAAAGACTAACTCAACAACCAGTTACAGCAGATTTTGCATGGGCGGAAACGATTTGCAGATATGTGGTCTGACCTTCAAAGAAATGGCCACAAAGAGATGACAGAATAACTTTCAGCGAGAAAACAACCAATCAGAAGACACTGTTTCTCTGCTAATAATAACGAATAATAATGTACATAAAAATATATCAATATCTGTTGATTTGCTTAATAAATGATCTGTTTCCTGGCCCTTATCTTCTGTCGTTACATATATACGACAAGTGTTTGACGGTCTTTGCAAAGTTTCACAAGAGTACATATTTGAAATACTTCGTTTGGACAAATACTTTAACATTTTGACTCTTATTTGATATGTAAGTAGTATCTGTAACCTGGAAATAGTTATTACCAAAAATCTACTTGAATACTGAGACACAATTCGGGTGGAATGTAGTTAACGAGTATGAGTCATTGTTCAGCTAATAAACAAGATAACACTATGATATTGTAAGCCCCTTAATAAAGTACAATTTCTGTATTAACTTACGTAAAACTGGTTCATAAAATAGTGAAATTTGTAGAAAATATGAAAGTTTCATTTCGATAAGACGGTCGTTACTATTTTTACTATCATAATTACTAATACTTATACGACCAGTGCTATGAATTACGTTAATTGTCAATAACACCAAATGACTGGGAGTAATATAAGCCTAATTTCCTGGTGAAAACTCCTCGAATCTTCAATCAAAATATGAACCTCAACAACAACAACAGTACTACCGTAAGAAGAAAAGACGAAGAAAAGGTCAGCCTATGACAAAGGAGTTTTGACTATCTAAGGGAATGAACGAAATATTGCCATATTGGGTCATAAGAAAAAGACGTAAACAGAGAAGAAAATTTTCTTTTCGACGGTTTATTTTCATAAGATAATAAAAAGGAAGCAAAATCTTAGTAAGAACTTAACTCTGGCCACAGTAGGGAGAGTGAATGTATGTAGAGCTTTTGAATGCAGAGGTCCAGTTTCAGATCTCAAATAGCTAATGCTTCAGCTATGGACAAATGGCACATGCTGAAGTCCCTTTGTACGATATTTAGGGACTCTGTGTAGCACCGTGAAGCATTCCTGCAGATAAGGGTGATCGATGTCCTCTTTTCGTCTCTGGCTAACCAAGCTTGACAATGTTCCAGAATACGTTTGTGAACTTGACATTCCGTAGAGCCAATATACTTTGCTCCACTCAAACCAGTAAATCGGTAAATACACAATGAAGTGGCTAAAACCGCAACTTATCCTTACCGTTAGACTGGGTCAACTGTCTGCTGGAGAATGTGATACACAAGGTGTCTGCTAGAAATGTCTTCTTCCGACATTTAGACAGGCGGTTTCTAAGAACTCCTGTTTCGTTGTCATTTTTGAATTCTGGGTTCATGAAGAGAGTTTTCTAAGAAACAGGTGTGACTTTTGGCAGCAGAGGCTTTACCTTCATATTTTTGTCGATCATGGTGGGAACCACCACCAATCATCATCGACGGGATAGATTTGAATGGGGCTATGTCCTTCACTTATTTAGGAAGCTTCGTTTCAACTACAGGCAGTCGGGACGGATGAAGGTGTCTAAGTATGAATCGGAAAGGCAATATACGCCTTCATGCGGTATTCGTGAACTGAAACCGAATCTCTGCATTCAAATGCGCTACATATATTCACTCGCCCTACTGTGGCCAGAGTAGAGTTCTTACTAAGATTTTGCTTCCTTTCTATTATCTTATGAAAATGAATCGTCGAAAAGAAAATTTTCTTCTCTGTTTACGTCTTTTTATATCTTACAGAACATTCCAATAGCTTGGTAGCCATACTAAAAACATATGTGTTTTAAGTGACCTCAGCAAACGTCAAATTCACTGATAAATTTCGACAGTAAGCAACTAATCGGTGTTCAACATCCACCCACAGAGAATTGGAAGTATAAAAGATGCCATGAGTGAGTGATAACTGCAAAGTAACTTTGTTCCAATCTATTGGTAACCGGGATGAGGTGTAGATATATCACACTGAACTTCTCACTGAAGAATGGTGCTGGCAATTTTGACCAGAAAGACAAAGAAAGCTTTACAATTGAACTATGCAGCTTAGAGAACATGAAAACACCAAAATAACATCTACTTGTATAGCTCTAACTATTCGATTTAAACAGATAGATTTCTCTAGAACTTTTTTTTTATCAGCTATTCTTGATGATTTTAAACAAAAAGTTTCCAATGCCCGATAATGTTTTCCAGAATGTTGTGAAATATCGATACCTAAGATTCACTTCAGGTTCCCCTGGATGCAAGCAGTATCCTCTAATTAACAAAATGCAGACTGATTCACTGACTGATACAATTTGCCCGGTCACGGAAATCTTACCGTTAATATTATCAGTTTGAAAAACTCGAACAGTTCTCACATCCATTATTGTGTACCTTAGTCGACCAAAAGTTGCATCATTAGTTTCCCACTGCTGTCTGACTAGCGACTATAAACACAGTGTGAATTATTGCTAATCAGAGAAATCATCAAATCGTAGTCTCGTAACTGAATGATTATTGATTTTGGGTCACGTGCTTCACCAGAAAGGAGAGAAATGTCCCTCAGTTATTTAGGTCACTTTACTCTGGCTAGCAAGTACTACTTACTGGTGGATGTGATTGGCATCCAGCGGCTCATGTAGGCCGACTAGCAGTATATATTTATATACAAATCGCTGGGCATTTCGCGGCACTAAGCACTTCATTTGTAGAACCGAACAGAGTAGGTATCAGTACAAGTAGATTCGTATAGAAACGCATAACCTTTTACTAAGTTAGGAAGGCAAAAGTTGAAGTATTACTGATCTCTTCTCACTAGTTACACTTAATTTCAAATCTTAATAACCTAAGAATCAAACTTTTACCTCAGCTTGAATATTAGTTCTTGCTTGGAAAGATGTTTGTCAGACTAAACTATCACATTTTTTTGACTAACTGTTATCCGTCTCTAATTCTTTCCTGACATTAGTCTTGATATGTAGACCTAATTTCCTACATGTCATTCCTACATATCTGTTTGTATTCCTTTCATCCCACTTACTGACTTATGACCAATTTTTCTCTTAATTTATTAATGACATTAGTGCTTCTTAAGGTCGTTTCGAACAGCTATATACACAAGAGCTGTCAGCCTTCTTTTGACCGTGGTTTTGAGATAGTGAAAGCTCTCTTACTAACGTTCAGTCTTCTTTTCTGCTTCATATGGCACCACGGTATTATGGTTGTCGTCGTTGCTCTTGCTGACGTGCGATTGGGACAGATTAGCCAGGTCATTGAAGTTGGTATTAGTTGATAGCCTACTAGGTCATAATTCCGGTCACAACAAGTCTATACCATGAAAACCATCCATTGCTTTTCAGTTATCAAGCATACATGACACCTTTTTATATTTCCAATTATGTACAGAGTTTGGACACTGGGTGATTGGTAATTCTTTAAGCTTGTAAGTGAAGTTGTTATTTGTCAAGATCACTCAAAACAGTGGCTTGCTTAATTCATTAGGCTACCTAGTTTTATACAGAGCATAATTTGACAAATTTATTGAGTTATGCTTTGTTTTAATCATTCGTTGAGATCCCTAAAGAACAGTCTGTACTCACGCATATTTTTGAATGGCTATCAACGCTTGGTCTATTTTCGAGGGACGAATGCGTTGAGGGACGGAGTACGTTTGAGACAGAAATAAATTTCACTGAATGATATACGGGAGATTAAAGTTTCACTTGTAGGTTCTGCATAAGAAGTCGACTAAACCCAAACGACTAAAGCTATCATTATTATCATACATTCAGCACAGCTTTCATCTTAGTGAACTGTTATTTGAAATAGTAAACGAATTCTTTTTATCGATTCGTCTTCCCAGCTTGTATTACCATCAGTCTGCTAGGTTATACAATCGGCATAGTATAAAATATTCGACATTTTTCGTCTAGTTATTATTAAATCTCCTTCTAAAATAAAAGTTTTTATTTAAAAAGTCTCATTGCAATATGAATTTCACACAGTAACTTACACCACCCTGATGTAACAAGATTTCAAAGATGTTAGAACGCTGAATATTACGAAGACGAAATGAATTCAAAGAACAAATTGTACTTCACTTTCATATAGATATACTTTTAACAAACTAACCACGATTACAAGTATGAAAATAGTCCTCTCGTAAGACCTGTGTCTTTGAAACATTAAACCACATTGTCCCTGCTCAAAGTTATTTGTTACGCAATACAATTTCTATCAACGGCGGAAACTCCACCTTTCTGTTTACTCTTGGATCAGGGCTAAGTTTAATTTAAAACCAAACCATTAGAAAATTTATTCAGGTGGAAATGTTCAAACCAACCTGCTCCTGGAGAAATCAACATAGAAACATATCTCATTCAATATGAAATGTGAAGTTTACATTTATGATTGATAGAATTAAGGAAGTGAAATGCCTCATTATACGGACAACAGACAACATTAGTAACCATGTGCAAATTTCCAGTTAATCTGTCCAGCGTTCCTTTATCCGTTGTTGCCTTACTTCTTATCCTAATATGACATTTTAGTGTATGTCTATAACTGAGCTACATAACTGTCTAGGAAATTACTCTGTTGACTAGTGATCACCAGGCACCTTGAATTGTTGTGTGATGATTAAAGACATTTGGTAAAAAATAGTTGACCTGGGTACTACTGTGCAGACTAGCAGTTGTCAGTGGGGCATATCTGAACTCTAGAAAAAATTAATGAGATTATGTTTGAGATTTCAGTAAACGCATGAAATTCACTTGGTGATAGGTTATCATGAGGTGGTAATTATTTTTACTGTTATTATTCGCTTGCATTCAGAGTGGAACATAGGGTTTCGACAATACATCTTCACTTTGTTCTGTTTTCTGCCGTCCTCTTCAGCTGGGTCAACGATTGACCATAATCTCTCATCTCTTCTTCACACGATCCCATCCATGTTACCTTGCGCCAACGACTCATTCGTCGCTCCCCATTTGGATTCGACTGGAGCGATGGCTTGGCATACAATGTCATTCGGTGGCCTTTTCAATGTATACCCAACCTATCTCCACTTTCTCCTACATATTTGTTGAGCGATTGGCTATTGGTTGCTTTGTTTCCGGCCAGAGTTTCTTGTTGCTAACTTTTTCTGGCCATTTGGTCTTCCGTATGGGGCCAACGAAAGAAGCTGTTGATGAAAGTCTGCAACAGACTGTTGAAAATCCTTTTCGTGACACACAGTGCAAGTTTCTGACCTACATAGAAGGACCAACTTGACATTGGTGTTGAAAATCCAAATCTTGTTCCTCATGCTGAGTGCAGAAGATTCCCAAACTGGTTCTATGTTGACGAAAGCGTATCTTGCCCTTCCGATTCTGACTTTGACATCTTCGTGCGTTCCACCCACCTGTAGTTGAAGCGATGCTTCCTATATAAGTGAAAGAGGCAACCTCTGTTAAATCTCTCCCGTTGGTGGCGATTCGTGCTGGTTATTGTTGCTGTTGATTGATTGTTTTCATTGCCTACGTCCTCTCTATATTCACCTGTAGTCCTGTTTTCGCTGCCTCTTCAGCGGCGGTAGTAAAATCAATTTTTTTCATAACTACATTAGACAAATAACAAAAATGTGGAAATGTTTTCTGACAAATGTTATATAATTACTACCCCTTCAGATTTCTAGTGGAACATAGAATTTTCACAGCAAATCGCCGTCTCATCCTGTTCTCTATGGTCCTCTTCACCTGTTTCCACAACTGCCAATAAGTTGCCATCTCTTTACACGACCTCCGTCATTTCACCTGCGGACCAATGCACAAATCCTTGTTTCCCATTCGGGTTTCACTCAAGGGCCTACCTGACTGGCGATGTCACGCAAAGGACTTCTCAGCCTGCGTCCGATCCACCTCCATTTCCCTCTATGTATTCACTGGGTGATAAGTTCTTGACTGAAATAATGTCGTCTTTGTTAATTTCTTTCTTAAATGTCCTTTGTTATTCTTTCCTTTGTGATTGACTTTATACTACTCACCGCTAGTAAGTAGTATGCGTTTATATTTTGTTACTTCATAGCCATGATTTCTGTGTGTATTGACACTATTTACTATAGTAATTATTTCCTTATAGTTAAACATTATCTATTGCATATGCTTTATTTGTATACCATTTTCTGTTGAACGTTGTTGATTTGAATCCCTCCATTCCTTGCCTGGCAGTTTTATCTGACCGTCCATCCTATTCGTCATAGCTTTGCTATTTTTCTTATTGACGCACACTTACTGTATATGTGATGGCATTCAGCCACAGATTCCTCACAATTTCAGGTTTGTATGCTATATACCATTATTTTGTGTATAATTATAGTACCATATTCTAGACGAATCCTGTGTTTTTGGATTTTAAGCGTCATGAAGAGCAATTCAAACAAACCACAAACGTTCATCAACAGTTGTCTTCGCTCAATACTACTCAAGATCAGAGGGCCCGAAAAGATCGGCAACAGGGATCTCTGGGGGCGAACTAAGCAGAAACCGATTGTGCAAGAAATGTGCAGGAAGAAATTCAGGTGGATTGTGGCCATACTCTGAGATAACAAACCATCAAGTGAGTGACATCACACGCCAGCCCATTTCGTGAGTGGAACCCAAATGGGAAGTGGAGAGTCGGTCGTCAGTGCGACAGTGACATGGAGGAGGTCATGCAGAGAAGAAGAGATGAAAGCATGTGGGCAGACGTGATGCCATATGAAAACGTTGGCGGAGAACTGAATGCAATGGAGACGTGCAGCTGAAGCCCTATGCTCCTCTAGGAATTAAAGGAAATAATAATAATAAGGTATTAAGGTCATTTCTACATCACTGCACTGTACACAAGTGAAATCATCATTTACATTTCAACCACTTACCTCTAGCTGAAACCATGAAATCATTTTATCTAGTTATGTGTGTTCTCTAACATAAATTATATCGATTTTGAAGTAATGTGAGGCACACCTTGTCCCGAAATATTTCTTTGATCACATCACTTGATTTTATCAGTTTGCAAATCGCATACTTCTGTACGTCAGTGGTTCAGCGGCTGAATGCTCACCAGCCTCGATAGAAGTCCGCGCTATATTCCCGGATGATGCACTCGTAAACACTAATTTAATAGCCAGTAGTAATGTTGAACGTAATGTCGGCAACTCCACCCCGTCTAGAAAAGGCACTACGGCTAGTAAAACATCCAATCATGAAGTCCTTTACTCTACTTGTTACACAAAGGATTAAAAGTAACATGTTTCTGAAAGTTACTGCTGTATTCAATGCCCAAACTGTCAGTTTAGAATTCTAACCATTCTCCCTAAATGGTCGGACTAACTGGGTTTTCAGGGAACGAGAGCCTAGCTGCTTCGTTGTGGTGTGACTGTGTGTCTCCATGCTCTCTTCATATCGTCTTTAATAAATGAATCTAAGAACAGCTGTAAGGGTTATATATATTCGCACTTCTCTAGTTGGGGTGGTGTTAACAACAGTCTGGTCACCATAGTGAGTGTGCCAGTCTAAAGAGTCAGCAGACAGTGTGGTCAGAGCTGAAATCTGACAGGATAGATGACCACACAACATTCATGAGCGTTATATACAGTCTAAGCTAGCCAGGATCAAGCTCGAAGTTGTTTAAGCAAAGTGACTGACTCCTTTTCTGGGCACTAATAACTCTCAGAAGAATACCTCTCTTATATTTCCATTGGTAAAATCATCTTATATGATGCCGTGCAGACATTTTGATTTACATTAGTGGTATAAGTGATTTGTGCTAGCGTTTCTGAACTCCTATATACAAAGACACATACATCTGTTGACATTTGCTCTCATTTATGCTTATAACATCCAGTCAAGGAATAACTACTATCGGTGAAAATTCATTACCAAGATATATCTGCTGTGATCTGTAATGGAAAAACACCTATTGAAGATCTGGTTGACACTGATCCCCTTGGATCCAAGCCAGCTATAGGTACGTTGGAAACTGTAATGCAATGGACTCGTGTTTTGCCCTATTTTATAAGAGGGATCTTCATTTCCAAAATAAATTCATGTGTGCGGAGTTTTAACACAGTCTGCACAGCAATCGCACAGAATTCGTACAGTAGGAAGCGACTACCTTGAGTCCAGCTTCTCCTATCAAGTTTTATTTTTTAGTCTGACAATAAATACTACTAAAATAAAATTTAAGTAATAAAAAACAAATTTTGCAAACTTACGGCTTCCTGTTATGAAATCCAATGAATTAATTAAAATTTTAATAATTTTTTTAAAATTTACCTAATACAATTTATAAATTTCAAGTACTGATGGGGTACAGAAACAATGAAAAAGAACCTCTAGCTCAGATGGATGTTGTTATTGGTGTATTTAGGGTCTTTCTAATTATTACTTCAGAAATACAAACGTTGTATTTCATGAAAGTTTATCACTTATGTGAGGAACTAGAGCCATATATAAGTGAAAATCTATTTTCTTCACACTTAGGCTACACGATTTAAAACCAAAAATATTTTTGGCCCTAAATAACTGTGACAAAATTTTTTTTGATTATAGCTTGAAACCCTACAGTATTTTAGGTTCAAGTATGGAATTTTCAGCATGTGATATCCGTAACCCAAATTTTGCAGGCCGGATATTGATATCAGGTATGCACCGGCAGAGGATTGATCCCCGGACCATGTACATAGTCAGCGAGAGTCCTAACCGCTCTGCTACCGATTTCAGTAGCTTGATAAATTATTTCAGGTAACTGAATATATCAAAATCTATAGGAAAAGAGAATTTAACGATTAGGAGAGGAAATTGTGAGAGGATTTAACGTCTTCCAGGATTTATTTTATATCCAAATCGGTCATGTAAATATTAGAAATACAACATATATAAGTGGAAATAGAGATTTCTGAAAGTTTTCGTCTCCTAAGAACTGAAACATCCAGACAACATTTTCACCTCTCGAATCCCTCCTGCAGCTAAACCGGTTCCCATGTACCAGATAATATGCCCTTTGGTGCAATTAAAATTCGACAAAACCCCTTCTAATGGTAACTGTAAATGTATATAGGAATTTGCATGTATCTGCGGCACTAGCTATATTTGATATAAGTATAAAACTTGGGCACTGTGGTAGAGCATAACTCCACTATGGATGAGATTTTATTTTGATAAATCACACAGTGTTGTACAGTAATATTAGCTGATCAGTTAATATTACTGTACAACACTGTGTGATTTATCAAAATAAAATCTCATCCATAGTGGAGTAGCTATATTTGGAGGATAGAACGAATGGCGCATCCCCCATTTTCTCAACATGTACCAAAAAGCCTACCATTCGAGGGAACAAACGATTACAGTAGTGCAACTGCCAGATATCTTGTCGATACAAGTCATGAGTGGGACATTATGAAGTCCTGTAAAATTATAACTAGACAATGTAGTTCAGTTCTCCTCAAGTTCGATGAAGTAATCTCTGTCAAACGCTTAAAACCTGATTTATGTGTTCAAAAAAAACAGTTGCAAGTCTTTCCTTGCTGTGATAACTGGATGCCCTTATTCTCCCCTTGTTTCAATTGAATAATCCTTTGCTGTAACCTCTCCCCCTCCTTTGATAAACCGTAAGTCTGTATGTCTCTTGTTTCTGTGGTCTCACAGTTGGATCAACCAAACTGCTACTCAATTTATTAGTTGCTCACTATCTGTATTATGTCACTCTTTTGACATTGTATCAAGTCTTTATTTTCGTCTAAACTTGTAGTTGCTGGGTAAAAGCCATCCGAGTGTAATTTCTCAGCACTTCAGTAGAATCCAACGAATATGCACTGAAGACACACTTGATGAAGAAGAAGGGAAGTTGACACAAACTGTGATTGATAATAATTATCCACATATGTTCATTAGGAGATATAAAGTAGTCAGAACACCAAGACCCACTCTGCTCATCGCCTCTAAGAAAGACGAGTACATCAAGCTATCCTATATGGGTGATTATAGTGGCCTGACAACTCGACAAAAAGTGAACACTGCAGTTAAAAAGACTTTTATGCAGCTGAGATCATAATAATTGAGAATGTGAAGCCGATATATCCATCTAAGTCCTTAGAACATGTATAATATAAGAATATAACTTGTGCAGTGTGGTAGAGTATAACTCCATTATGGATAAGATTTTATTTTGATAAAATCTCACAGTGTTATACAGTAATATTTACTGATGACCACGTTTCGAGCACAATTTATTACTGTTCATAATCATATCAAGTCACTACTCAAACAAATTTCTAACTCCGTTTATATAATCCCATTATTTTCCATATTTCCGGTATGAGTGGTGGGTCATTCCTATTGCATGTGTTTGGTGTAGACCCGATGAACAAGTATTCAGTAATCAACCTCTCTCTCCACCTACCTAGATTACGTCTTAGAATTTTAACCCTCTCCAACCATATTGTATGATTGTGTGTTAATGTATGCAGTGCGATTGGTCAATTTTTTTCTAAATTACTCATCTTCTTGGGGTCAACCATTCTTAGCTTGGCTAAATTCTTATGTTCCGACAATCTCATTACTCACGACTTACTAGTTTGACCAATGTATTTGACCTCAATCACAGTCATTGCAAGGTATATCATAAATTATATTATTTTGTCTAATTGGGTCAACCTACAGGGTCCATTAACCTACAGAACTTGTCCTATCTGAGTGAGTTTGTAGGTTTAAGTGCCACCCTAACTGCTGCCTTATTGAGAAACCCGTATAGGGTTTCAAATCTCCCCTCTTCATATGGTATAACAGTAGATGACTTATATTCTCTCTTATTTATGTTATCATTACTAGTTTCACAATTAGTTTTATTTTGCCTTTGGCCTTTCTCGACCTTCCTAATGAATTTAATAGGATAGTTATTTAACACCAACGCTTTTTCTTCTCCTATCTGTTTCATTTCATCATTTAGGTCTTTTCTAGTACTACTTAGTGTTACTGTTCGGTTTGTTAGAAACTTAACTAAGCCTGCCTTAACAGTTAACGGATGAGAAAATTTAAAGTCTAAAGTCGTTTTATTTTACAATCTAACATAGCTAATTCTCCTTGTTCATTTTCCGATTCAAATGGGATTTTTATTCCCTTTACTAGTGAGTTTATATGCATGAAGAAGCTAGAGATATGTTCTGTTTTTAACACTGTGAATGTGTCATCTACATATCTCCACCATATTTTTGGAGTAGGATTAAATGTATTAAGAGCAATAATAATAAAGCAAATTATTATTATTATATTTTCCCAGCTGTCCATAAAGGTATCTGCTACGATAAAGGATACTAGTGATCCCATTGCTATATGACTAACCCAGCGAAGGTAAGTAATTTAAAAAAAAATTCAGCAGTTGCAATACATGCATTAAGAAATAGTCACACAATAGGACGAGACAGAGTCGAAATTCTAAAAAAGTAATATAGGTAGGTGGAGCGCGAGAGAGGTTGATTACTGAATCCTTGTTCATAGAATCTACACCCAACACGTACAATAGAAATGACCAATCACTCATACCGGAAATATGGAAAATACTACGACCAATCAAGTCAAGCGATGAAAAATAATGGGAGTATTTAAACGAAGTTAGGAAGTCGTGTGAGTAGTGTCTTGATATGATTATGAGCAGTAATAAATTGTGCTCGAAACGTGGTCATCAGTAAATATGTACTGTATAACACCACTGTGTGTGATTTTATCAAAATAAAATCTTATCCATAATGGAGTTATATTCTACCACACTGCACAAGTTACATTCTTATATTAATTTTTGCTTGTATGCTTATATTTCTAACTACTTAAAACTCTTGCGTAATTCCGCATGTTATTTTGTTTCCATACATACCCTGAGCACAACTCTTTCATCAAACTACTCATGTCATTGCGTAACTCTTCTTTAACAATCGTTAGTGATAACTCATCACTTTTGTTACTACCTTCCTATATCAACATCCAATTCATCTGACCGTCTTTTGTATTGATTAACTCCACCAAAAAATTTACTATTTGTATTTTCTTTTAACAAATTTAATGTACACACACATACAAAATAACCATATATATATTTGCGATTGTACAGCTGTGAAAATGAATTTTTCAAAAGAATGGATACTGAACAAAGAGTACTCTTTTCGATAACTTCATCATCAGGCTCTACAGTTATGTATACATTAGAGTGAATGATGGTTAGTAAATATTCTCAAACCTTTGCATAAGAAGATAGTGAAATATAGGGTCAAAGATGTATTTGAATTCATAGACAAAATAAAAGATAGTAATATCAGGGATAAAACCATGATATCTCTGGACATAATATCGTTATTCACAAATGTACCTCTAATAGAAACAGTTAACTACATATGTGAACAAGTGGATAACCAGTCGATAAACACTGGAATCCGTACTGAAATCCTAAAAGAATTGTTTTTAAGATGTACCATGAATGTAAATTTAAAATTTGACGGCACGCTCTACAGGCAAGCGGACGGGGTGGAGATGGGCTCCCCATTGGGTCCCATTCTGGCTGATTTCTTTCTAAGTAAGCTAGAAAATGGACGTTTGAACAACCTTATCAGTAAGCTCTCATTTTATTGCCAATATATGGATGATACCTTTATTCTTTGTGACAGTGGTTATGATAGGGGCACAATAATTACTGAATTCAATGAAGCCTATTCGGCTATGAAATTCAGATGCCAAGAGGAATCTCAAGACATAATTGCTTTCCTGGATGTCCTCCTTACAAGAAAACTAGATGGTAGCATAATTTTATGAAATTTGCATAGAAAAAGTACTTGAATAGGACAATATTCCCATTTTCACAGCTTCGTTCCTATCAAGTACAAAAGGAATTTAGTGAAGACCCTCAGCCACAGAGTTAGAGCTATGTGCTCAGAAGAAGTAATTGAAGATGAATTAAGCATGGTATATGATACGTTGATCGAAAATAGCTAACCCGACAAATTTATCAAGAAACACATGACAAAGAAAGCGGAAAAGGACTACTCACTATATGTAAACAAGAAGCCACTTTATATACGACTACAATTTAAGGGCGATATACCAAGGGAGATAATTACGAAGAAATTAAGAAAATCAGTTCAAAGAACGCCAGCATTAAGCTGGCGAACTACATGACCGATGGTGCTACCTCGACTAAAAGATGAAGTACCTAGACTAGCCATTTCAAGTTGTATCTACCAATTCAACTGCGCTTGTAATGGAGCGAGTTATATTGACCTTTGCTCTAGGAACTTGATTTTTAATGCTCACTCGAGAACATCTCTCAGTATGGCTAAGTAAAGGTGTAGTGAAAACCATTAACAGTTCGATATTGGCTCATCTGGTGCAAACCGGCCACAAAGCCAGAGTGGAAGAATCCTTCTCTATAGTCCACCAAGTGTCTAATAAATTGCCAAACTCATCGAAGTACCACCTGCTCCAAACAGCAGAGGGTATTGCAATTCGCCTGAAACAAACAGTACTCTGTGTTCAAAAGAAGCAAGTCCACCCCCTACTACTACTCCTCTGGCCTTCAGTAGAGGCTATAAATTCATGAATTTGTATTATAGTTATCTTTCCTAATTTTTCTGACATTCAGCTTATTTTATGTTGATGCTATTGAGCTGTAATCTATCAATATTATTGATTCGATGTTATTTAAACAGCATTAATGTTGCTCATAACATAATTCATTCATTCACTATAATGCATACACAACTGTAGAGCCTGATGATGAAGTTATCGAAAAGAGTACTCTTTGTTCGGTATCCATTCTTTTGAAAAATTTTAATGGGCACTTTTAATCAGTTAAAATGTTGTGAGCCACCTTTAGCGTTGAAGGTTCTCAATGAGTACCTGAAGTATAAGGCTAAGCTCAATGAAAATGAATTCGTCAAAAAGCGACTCTTCACTGAACTACTGGTCTTCTTCTTCTATCTATGTATGTTCAAATGAGGATGTTTCACGAATTAAAAAAAAAAATTAATTATCATTTAACAAACAATCAACACAAAGAACTTCAGCTTACCATTAACATATTCAAAGAGAATGCAAACAGAGAAGATGGCTATGAAAATTTTAGCATCTGCCATTTTAGCGATTTCCTGAATTACATTTTGATATGTAGGTTTATATACCCTGGCTGATCGACATTTTTGTTTTTCTCCGCTGTATACGTGATTGTTCTGATTATTAGTTTATATGTTTTTATTTATTAAGACTGTAATTAAAGATAAGCTATCTGAATAGAATAAAGCCTGGTTTGTTCGTAAACAGAAATGTTGTGGCTGTTGTGTTAAAATGAAGCCTGATAATTTATTATTCCACTGATAAGAATATTATTATTGATACACTCTTAGAAATTGTTTGGTTTGTTTACTCCATCGAAAGACTCTTGTTTAGTGTCAACAATTAACCAACTAACCACCTAGATGGTAGGAGGCAATGGGCCACAGGAAACCTTGACTAGACTTAGGTTTCGTGCTAGTTGACACTCTTATCACTGGTCAGCAAGGCTTATCTGCAACTGCCTTGAATGAACTCATGTCCCTTCTGAGGAGATCCGAACCCGCTTCACCCAGTGCTACCTGCCATCAGAGACATTACCACTGAGTGGGTTCAAATCTCGGATGGGACATGAGTTCCGTCAAGGCAGTTGAAGATACGCCTTGCTGACTAGTGAGTGAGTGCCAACTAATAATAATAATAATAATGGCTTTATTCCAAACAGTATTTGTGGTACAGGTATGCAATTTTCAGCGTTCATTACAATATTGCATCTAATTACCTCATAAATTTTATAAGGATTTAAAAATATAAAGCAACAACAACAAAAGAAAAAAAGAAATAAAAGAAATAAAAAAGAACAGCATTGCATTCACATATTTAAACAATGCACCACAGGATATGATATATAAAATTAGTCTGTAATACAATATATGAGCAACAATATAATAGTAACAAAGAAAGGAGAACAAAAGTTAATGGGAACTATTTGTTAGAGTGCCGCAGTAAATTGATCATATCATGCCTAACAGTTTTCTCATCACATAACAGCTGTGCCAGATAAGGTATTGTGAAGATTTTATACTTGGTAGTCCTGGCATATAGCCTCTTATAGTTGCTTCTAGTTCTACCAGATGAAATGCAAGGAGAGAGCTGCGTATGGAGAGGGTGTTCGGGGTCTGACAATATAGAATTCGCTAGTTTCTTACATGACATTATATGTCTATCCACAATTGTGTTAACCAGTTGGTTTAACGAAATCCCACTTCCCCTACTAACAGCTTTTAGTGCCCTACGCAGCGAAGCAAAGTCTTTCTTAAGTAGTCTAGGGAAGATTAATGGGAAGCAGTAAAGAGGGATTGCTAGAATACAAGAGTTGACAAACTGAGAAAGCAAAGACTGCTTTATACCAGACTGCCTAAACTTCCTAACGTAGAATGTTAAGCGAAACATCTTTCTAGTCACTAGCAAGATGTGAGAGGACCAGGAAAGATCGGAGGAAATACTCAGTCCAAGGTACTTGACATTAGATGTAGTTTCAACCTCTATGCCGTCAATGATAGTGGGACCATGTGAGCTAGCTAGTTGTTGAAGGTCACTTTTTCGTCTGTAAGTAAAATTTACTACCTGACATTTAGACGGATTCAGCTTAAGACCGTTTGAAGAGGACCACTGACTAATTTCCGAGAGAAAGCTATTTAATATGGAACAGTCTGACTGAGAGTTGACAGGCATGGAGACAGAGAGGTCATCAGCATACTTGACAAAAGTGGCTACATCAGAATGGGGCAAGTCATGTAAGAAAAAAGAAAACAGAAAAGGAGAAAGAACAGCACCTTGAGGAACACCAGCTAAAGTAAGTGAGGTAGTGGAGGACTTTCCATTGTAGACAGTGTACTGCTTCCTATCAGAAAAGTAGGAATACAACCACTTATTTATCCAGCTCTCACTCTGTGTTGCAGCAAGCTTACTTAACAAGAGAGACCTAGGTACAGAGTCAAATGCAGATGTGTAATCAAGGAAGGCACACTGAACATATTTGGCTCCTCTATCTAAACTAGAGACTATATTATGATATAGAACTACAGCGGCATCTAAGGTACACCTACTATGTTTATAGGCAAACTGATTGGGGTCATTGAAAGGCTTTAAAGAGGGTTCAAGATTAAGTAAAATGAGTCTTTCCATAACTTTTAAAGAAGGTGAGGTAATAGCAATGGGTCTAAACTTGACAGTAGGTCCACTTGTTGATTTGGGCACTGGAACAACCTTGATATTTTTCCATGAGTCAGGAATAATACTTTTGGAAAAAGATTCATTGAAAATGTCGGTTAATGGGTAACATAAGATGTCAGCACACTTCTTAAGGATAACAGCAGGAACTCCATCAGGACCAAGGGACTGGGTAGGTTTGAGAGATTGAAGACACTTGAGGACATCATTCGTGTTAAAACATGAGAAGCAGTCATTATTTATACTATTAGATTTGGGAATCATAACATCTGCAGGGATACATATGAGGGATTTATTAAGCATATCAACATCAACGGAAGTATCATTCATTATTTGCTTACCACCTGTGATTTCCTTTAATAGCTTCCACATATTAGATGAGGATTTACATGAAAGAAACTTCTGGTTGTAGAGAGCATTTAGTCTTTGTAATTTGGCTTTAATTAAAGTGTTCATTCTCTTAACGCCAGATTTATTTCTCATTTTGTACAACCTCTCTTTTTCACGGCGAAGCTTTTTGAGTTGAGAAGAGGCGAAACGGTCGAACTTTAAGAAGATTGTCTCTTTAGGACAATAAACATCAAGACAGAAATTGAGATAATGTGTCATGTTACTAATTGTGTTGTCAAGAGCTTGTTCAGTAAACAGGTCCCAGTTTGTGTCTTTTAACATTGTCCTTAGATTCTGTATGTTGTCATGTGAATAACATCTGTGTTGTGTTTTCTTTCCAAGGTGGGAGAAGACCCTTTTGTGCAGCTTTCCATATACCTTGGGCAATACTCTTATGATGCAGTGATCAGAGTTAAGTAGTGGGGCTCTTTTCCGAGCTTCAAATATTCCAATGTCATTTGTGAACACAAGATCTAGAATATTATCCATTCGAGTTGGGAAGTTGACAATGTTATCATGACCAAGTGAAATAAGGAAACTGTGATCACTAGAATTGAGATCTCCAGTAACTATAGACAAAGAATTTCCGAAGGAGGTGGCAGCAAAGGAGGTAAATTCATCAGCAAATAAAGACAATTCAGTGGAATTGCATCCAGGCGCAATATAAATGTTCGAGATGTATATGTAGTTATATTTTGACAAATGCAACTAGCAGGAAACCTAGGTGGTCCAAGGCTTCTTATGGCCGATTGCCTTCAATCATGATTTGATATAGTGATCTAAGGTCCCTATTAATTGCGGCCTGTTTTGCTTCAGTTCCCATTGGGCCGTAGGATTGTATTTGGCTTCTCCTAGGACACATCTTCACTGGTCGTCCATCTTTGCACTGCTTCATCGTTTGTTTCAATAATTCTCCTCTCTTCTAAGAGCTTCCAGGTGTCCGTAGAAAGTCATTCTTTGTGTTGTCTCTTCTTCCGTCCTAAAATGACTTCACAGGTTTCCTTCAAAATCACTTTCAGAGATTTCCAGTTTTATTTCACACCAGTTTACTGAATCTCTAGTTTATTAGCGACAGGAAAGAGGGAAAGTCAAACGTAGAGATACCGATCCCACCTCGGAAATTCAATCCACTCGCTGAAGACACTGCAGTGCACAGAAAAACATTAAAAATAAAAAAACCTTATTCTCACAAAGATAGATGGTCTCAGTCCTCCTTTGATACTGTAATGAAGTTCCTCAGTTAGGCGCAACAGATAATACTATATCTAAACAAAACTAATAAATCCAGATAAAGGGCACTCCACTAACTCAATGAAAGCATAGCATTTATGACGAATGGTGTGATTGGATGCTTCAAGGCTATTTTGGTGGGTTATTTTCCGGGTAAAAGTGGTGGCTGGTACGATTTAACGCGGCAGAATAATTGGAAAGACTTGATGCACCAAAAACTACACTTTAATGTTCTTTCATTCACTCCAACTTTACAATTGTATTTATTCACGCATTTTAAAGAAATATTTTTGATAGTTTATGCAATGAAAACACACAATTACTGGCAGACTGGAGAAAAGGTTGTTAACATTGATGAGTGGCAACCAAAATATGTCGCAACAGTCGTCCAGTGGTAGAATGCTGGCCAAATATGCATACGGTCTGAGGTTCAACTTCCAGTTGACGTATTCTGTGAAGTACACAGAGTTAACCAGCTGGCAGTTAGTTAGGAGAATAGTGGAATGTGGAGTTGAGGTTATGACTTCACTGAGAGGATGCAAGAAGGAAGGGGGGAAGGCTGAATAATATACTCCCGTAAACAGAGCTCTAGATCCTCTTTAATCTACTGGAAAGCCTGCGGAAATACAAATGAACCAGAAATGTAACACTTTGTATTTTGCCATTATGGTCAAATTTAAAGGAGTTTCAGAGCCTGAACGTGAGGCTGTTGACGTTCAGGGATAGTACGAAGTACACTAACGCAAGATCTATTACCACAACCTCTATAGTATTCATTCCCCGTAGACGAAAGACAAACAAAAACACCAAATCGACTGTCCAAATCACGAAGTATATTTCGGGACCGGATTGTCCTACCTAACTAGCTGGGGATCGTGCATGAAGGGAAGAAAGTAACACGATGGCGTGATAAATAGTATGGATGCTTAATGGCTAGCCTCCAGCTAATCAAGTTGACTTAAATAGTGAGGGTCAGCATCCAATGTTCAGTGAGGAATGCTGTGACTAATAACTCTGGGGAATTACCTACCACCACGAAGTATACGGCGTATCTAAGACGGCCAATGTCCACAAGATCTTCCCTAGGTATCATTCTTACAGCCCCAATGAAGCTTAATTCTCACTCATAAACATTATTTCTCCTCAGCGTCCTATAAGCACAAATGTATCAACCAAAGACATCTGTCGCAAACAAATGTGTAAAAGAGAATAAACAACTTCCATTGACGCCTAAGAATTCACAATCTGGATTTGTTGTTAACAATTTCACTGACACTGACTCCACATAAGCTTATCTCACTGAAAATTCAAAAACAACTTCAGCCTATAATCTTAGAAGTGACGCCGTTTGAAAACTGATAGATGACACTCCTTATTGAAATTCAAAACATATTGCCTGATTTTAAACTTATCTGCATTGTATTTTATCAGACTTAATATCAGGCTGATGGTAATGTATTGCTGATTGATATCAGTGCATCGAAACCACTGACTTCGTAAAGCTGTACTGTAATGAGTGCTACTTATAAACCGATATAAGTAGTATATCAGAAGCGTATTCAGAAAAGTGATAATATGTTTTGCACACTGGAAAGAGCAATCGAAGAAGAGAACCATGAGAAGAATGTTGCCATATGATGCAGAATCCAAGAAGCTATCGAATGTAACGATATTCGACGAATTCGTCAAGGATGTGGTAAATGATGTACAAATGGCAGTTTGAAAATATGGTATACCTAATTTACCTATGTACAATATGTTTCACCAAATAAACATTCCTTTCAGCCTCCTCGGTCTTTTCTTCTTTAAAGTACTACTTGCTACTTAAATGAAGATGACAGCCTGCTTGTCTCCCACCAATATGCAGGCCAATTCGAACCAACAAACTATTCACTGTTCACTGACACTGACATGAGGTGAACAGGAGAAACAAGGTTAGTAGGAAAATAAAGACAATATAACGTGACATGGTGTAAAGTTTGAAAGGATAGATTCAAATAATACACAAGCAAGTACCGAACTCAGATAATCAGTGTGTTACAGGTGAAAGAATACCAGAAACTGTTCGAAACTAGTAAGTTAGGCAAATAATCAATCCATGTGGAGAACAGAAAGAAGAGCACATCTCCGATGCTCTCAACATGTACCGGATAGCCCACGTCTCAGGCGAACAAATGCCTACAATAGTGACATTCCCAGATATCTTGTCGATACACACACCATGATATGGACGTTATGAAATCCTTCCAAATTATCTATAGACAATATAGTGCAATTCTCCTCATGTTTGCTGGAGCAATCACTATCAAACTCTTGAAACCCGATTTCTGTGTTCAGAAAGACACAGTTATCAGTCTCTCCTTGCGCTGACAACTGGATGCCTTGATTCTCTTCTTCATTCAGTTGAATAATTATTGGCTGTAAACTCTTCTCTTCCTTTGATAAACCGCTATTCTACTTGTCTCTTGTTTCTGTGATTTGAATTGGATCAACAAAAGTGCCAGTCAATTTGTTAGTTACTCATCGTCTTGCACACCCCTTGTCTTTATTACTTAACTCCTTTGCCATTTGATTATTATTATTATTGTTTCCTTCAATTCCTAGAGGACATAGGACTTCAGCCGTGCGTCTCCATTGCGTTCGGTCCTCTGGCTCCAAGTCTGCCCACACGTTTTCATCCCTTCTTCACATGACCTCCTCCAAGTCACCCTTGCACTGACGACCAACTCGCCGCTTCCCTTTCGGGTTCCACTCGAGGGCTTCTCAGAGTATGGCCAATCCATCTCCATTTCTTCCTGCCTATTCGTTTCACAATCGGTTCCTGCTGTGTTGGTTCGCTCATTGCCAGAGATCTCTGTTGCTGATCTTTTCTGGCCGGCCATCTGATCTTGAGTAGTATTGAGCGAAGACAACTGTTAATGAAGGTCTGTAGTTTGTTTGAGATGCTTTTTATGACGCGCAGTGCAAGTCTCTGATCCGTATGGTAGGTAATACTGACTTCACATTGGAGTTGAAAATCCGGATCTTATTTTTGACGCCTAATGCTGTTGACCTCCACACAAACTTGAGAGTAGTGAAAGCTTGTCTTGCTTTTCCGATCCTTGCTTTGATATCCTCGTCAGTTCCGTGCGCCTGTAGTTGAAACGACGCTTCCCAGGTGGGTAGGTAAAAATGGTTGTTTCTTTCAGGTTCCTTCCATTTATGCTGATCGTTGTCTGTTGTTGTTGTTATTGTCCAGGAATCTTCATTACCTCTGTTTTCTCTATGTTCACCTGAAGTCTTATCTTTGATGCTCGCCTTTTCTGCCGACTTGTTGCTTTTCGCTTGCCTATCTTCCAGTTTGTGTGAAGGCATTTTAAGCAAACATTTATTTTTATTCTACCTGTAACCTTCTGAGTATAAGTCATTATGATTATTTGTAATATTAGTGTGGTGAGAGATGGTTAACAACTGTACGACAACGGCACATGTCAAGTGATACACAACGGAAAACTCAGCGAAGCGTTTGGAGTAAACACAGGAGTCAGACAAGGGTGCTTATTATCACAAATGATATTCCGAATTGTGGTGGACTGGATTATGCGTCAGACAGTGGGAAACGAGGAGACAGGGATATCCTGGACCGACGTGAAGAACGTAGAAGACATGGATTTCGCGCGTGGATGATTTATGTTTCATGTCACACAAAATTCAAGACTTACAAGCGAAAACCGACAAACTGGTCGAAGAAGCAGCAAAGACAGGACTCCAGGTGAACATAGACAAGACGGAGGTTATGAAAATAACCAACCAACCAATAACACTAACAACAGCAGCAGCAACATCCAACGCCAATCACCATCAACGGGAGAGATTTGAGAGAGGTTACTTCATTCACTTATCTAGGGAGCATTGTCTCAACTACAGGAGGAACGAACGAGGATGTCAAATCGAGAATCCGGAAGGCGAGAAACACATTCATCAACCTGAAACCAATCTGGAAATCTTCGTCACTCAACATCAACAACAAAATTCGGATTTTCAATACAACTGTCAGGTCAGTTCTTTTATACGTACGGATCAGAAACTTGACGGGTCACAAAGAATATTTCCAACAGCTGTCTTCGTTCTATATGGTCGGAAAGAATCACAAACAAGAAACTGTGGGAACAGACAAAACAAGAACCAGTCGCCCAATAAATATGCAGGAGAATTTGGAGATGGATTGGACACTCGCTGAGGAGGCCGCTGGGTGACATCGTACGTCAGAGTGGAAGTCGAAAGGGAAGCGGCGAGTGGGACGTCCAAGGGTGACATGGAGGAGATCGTGTGAAGAGGAGCTGAAACAGTATGGGCTAACATGGATGCAGGTGCAAAGTACAGTAGAAGACAGAAACAAGTGGAGACGTGCAGTTGAAGCCCTATGTTCCACTAGGAACCCAAGGGAACAATAATAATAATGAGAGATGGTTGCCAGCCAAATTGGTTGAAAGTAATTGAGGTCAAGGTCAAGATGGACAGGCGGATACAGAACTGACACAGCCACAAGAGATGCAAGGTTAACTTTGTGTGAGAAACAACCAATCAACAGACTGTATTTTCTACTAATATTAACCTACAATAATGTACGTCAAAATCTATGAATTTGTGTTGATTTTCCGTAATAAACGTTCTGTTGCCTGGCCTTTTTCTTCTGTTGTTACAATAGTATTTCGCAATGACCGAATTACAGGAAATGAACTAACAACACAGAGAGAGGGATGAATTTAGGAATTTGTGTTTGGCGGAATTTTCTTGCAATTCATATAATAAATATTAACAAATAACAGTAAGTATCTAAACAGTACAGTGATAGAAGTTGTCAATCACCACAGTCATCTGAATACTATTTCTCGCGAGTGTTTATTACAATTGCAATTTCCCGCCAACTATCATTTTGTAAGTAACATCTGCAAATAACTGAAAGGCATTCTGTACACAAACTCAATGATTTCTCTAACCTGTACGGTGCTGGTGAGAAGCCAACGAGTTGGGGGTAATGGTATCGTCTTTTTCTGCACCAGCCAGTGTTCATGCTTTATTCAAATTCATAAAGTGGAATAAGTGCATGAAATCAATGAATTACTTTGTAGAATTTCGATCTGGAGCTGACAACCGTGGATACCTATTCGATTGGGAGAGGGGAAATACCGAAAACGCTAGAGAACTTTAGGCGGCCTTATATTCACGTGAATCAGCTGTCAACGGACACATGCAAACACACACAGATATGATTCACTAATCCGTAAGTAGGAAATCACATAAAAGAAGGTTAAATTTCTTCCTTCCGAATGTGATTATACAGGTTTCCTTCGACATCACTTTCAGAGATTTCCACTTGTATTTTACATCAGTTTACTAAATCTCTAGTATATTAGCCACAGGACAGAGGGAAGGTCAAGCGTGGAGATACCGATCCCACCTCGGAAATTCCATCCACTCACCGAAGGAACTGCAGTACACTGAAAAATATTTCAAAACCTTATTCCCACAAAGATAGATAGTCTCAGTCCTCCTTTGATACTATAATGAAGTTCCTCAGTTAGGCGCAACAGATAATACTATATCTAAACAAAACTAGTAAATCCAGATAAAGGGCACTCCACTAACTCAATACAAGCATAGCATTTATGACGAATGGTGTGATTGGATGCTTCAAGGCCATTTTGGTGGGTTATTTTCCGGGTAAAAGTGGTGGCTGGTACGATTTAACGCGGCAGAATAATTGGAAAGACTTGATGCACCAAAAACTACACTTTACTGTTATTTCATTCACTCCAACTTTACAACTGTATTTATTCACGCATTTTACAGAAATATTTTCGATAGTTTATGCAATGAAAATACACAATTACTGGCAGACTGGAGAAAAGTTTGTTGACAATGATGAGTGGCAATTAAAATATGTCGCAACAGTAGTCGTCCAATGGTGGAATGCTGGCCAGCTATGCACACGGTCTGGGGTTCAACTTCCAGTTGACGTATTCTGTGGAGTACACAGAGTTAACCAGCTGGCAGTTAGTTAGGAGAATAGTGGAATGTGGAGTTGAGGTTATGACTTCACTGAGAGGATGCAAGAAGGAAGGGGGGAAGGCTGAATAATATACTCCCGTAAACAGAGCTCTAGATCCTCTTTAATCTACTGGAAAGCCTGCGGAAATACAAATGAACCAGAAATGCAACACTTTGTATTTCGATATTATGGTCAAATTTAAAGGAGTTTCAGAGGCTGAACGTGAGGCTGTTGACGTTCACGGATAGTACGAAGTACACTAACGCAAGATCTATTACCCATAACTTCCATAGTATTCATTCCACGTAGACGAAAGATAAAGAAAAACACCAAATCGACTGTCCAAATCACGAAGTATATTTCGGGACCGGATTGTCCTACCTAACTAGCTAGGGATCGTGCATGAACTAACGAATGTAACACGATGGCGTGATAAATAGTATGGGTGCTTGATGGCTAGCCTCCAGCTAATCAAGTTGACTTAAATAGTGAGGGAACCTCGCCTAGATTACTAGGTCACTAGTATTCTAGCCGGTCCCAAGCCCGGATAAAGAGGGAGGGTTGGGGCGTGGTGCTAGCAACTCCACTCCCAAAACTTAACCAAATTGCTACTAAAACTTCAACGCACAAATATATTCAAAATTCTAAAAATACAAACAATAACCTTATTTTTCGCTGGAATCGGGGAAGTGAAATGACGCAGGCTGGTGAAAGCCTTCGGGAAGCCAGTCAGCCGATGTGCCTTCTTTCGATGAAAGCAAAAATAAGGATGGGGACGTGGAATATTCGTACAATGTACGAAACTGGAAAGGCTGCTCAGGTAGCCGCAGAAATGAGGAGATATAAAATAGAAGTGTTGGGAATCTGCGAGAGCAGATGGAACGGATGCGGAAGGTGCCAACTACCAACTGGAGAGACAATAATCTACTCCGGTCACCCAGAGGACGATCACGAGCACACCGAGGGAGTAGCCATCATGATGTCACCAACAGCGGCTAAGGCTCTCATGCAGTGGGAACCAATCTCCTCCAGGATAATGACAGCCAGGTTCAACTCAAAAGGAAAGAAGGTTACAATCATTCAATGCTACGCGCCTACAAACGTCTCAGAAAAAGAGAAGAAGGAGGATTTCTACAGTCAACTACAAACAGTAATGGACAACGTGCCAAAGAGCGATATCAAAATCCTGATGGGTGACATGAATGCGAAACTGGGAGGAGACAATACAGGAAGAGAACTCACCATGGGTCGTGAGGCCCTCGGTGAAATGAACGAAAATGGTGAACTCTTCTCAGACTTCTGCACCTTCAATGATTTGGTGATTGGTGGCAGTGTGTTCAAACACAGGGATATACACAAGGCGACATGGATTTCACCAGATGGACACACCAAAAACCAGATAGACTTCATTTCAATCTCAAGGAAGTGGAGACGGAGCCTACTGGACACAAGATCGAGGAGAGGAGCAGATGTGGGTTCAGACCACTATCTAGTACAAGGGACTTTCAAGGTGAAGCTAAAAGCCTCGAGGATACCTGGGGATAGGCCACAATGCAAGTTCAACACGCAAAAACTGAAGGACACAATCACACAGGACATTTTCACTGCAACTGTCAGAGCAAAGCAGGAAACACTACGTGACACCACTGAGGAATCATCCGTGGAAGACCATTGGAACTCTCTGAAGGTAATTTTCAACGAAACGTGTTCAACGGTTTTAGGAAGAAAGAAGAAACAAGACAAGGAATGGCTCTCAACGGACACTTGGAAGCTAATAGAGGAGAGGAGAATGGTGAAAGAGAAAATGATTCAATGCAAAGATGGACAAGAGAAGGAGACGCTGAGCTCGACTTACACAGCACTGGACAAAGAAGTGAAGAAGAGTGCCAGGAAGGACAAGAGACAATTCTACGACAACCTGGCTACTGAAGCTGAGAAGGCAGCAGGCAAAAGGGACCTGAGGACACTATATCAGATAACCAAGTCTCTATCCGGGAAGAGATCAACACAAGTGAAACCTATAAAAGACAGCCAAGGGAACCCAATTACCAAAGAAGAAAGACAGATTAAACAATGGGCGGACCACTTCAAAGGACTCTTGAACCGACCACCACCTACAACCCGTCCAGAAATACCAACAACAGCACGTACACAACTGCAAGTTGACACCAATCCTCCAACGAAAACTGAAGTCATGAATGCAATCAAGCTTCTGAAAGCTGGAAAAGCAGCTGGACCAGATGGAATACCCCCGGAAGCACTGAAAGCGGACCCAGAAACGACAGCAGATATGCTGACTCCATTATTGCAAAAGATCTGGAAAGAGGGAAAAGTGCCTACTGACTGGAGGAAAGGTTACCTCGTGAAACTACCAAAGAAGGGCGACCTAGGACTCTGCAAGAACTGGCGAGGAATCATGCTCCTGTCGACGCCAAGTAAAATCCTGAGTCGCATCATCCTGGAGAGAATAAAGGACGCACTGGATACAGAACTCCGACCAGAACAAGCTGGATTCAGGAAAGGCAAATCATGTTCTGACCAAATTGCAACTCTACGCATTATCATCGAACAAAGCATGGAATGGCAATCAAACCTCTACCTCAACTTTATAGACTTTGAGAAGGCCTTCGACAGCGTTGACCGCGAAGTAATTTGGAAACTACTCGAGTACTACGGCGTACCCCAAATATTCATCAACCTTATTCAACAGCTGTACGACAACGGCACATGTCAAGTGATTCACAACGGAAAACTCAGCGAAGCTTTTGGAGTAAACACAGGAGTCAGACAAGGGTGCTTATTATCACCAATGATATTCCTAATTGTGGTGGACTGGATTATGCGTCAGACAGTGGGAAACGAGAAGACAGGGATATCCTGGACCGACGTGAAGAACCTAGAAGACCTGGATTTCGCGCGTGGATGATTTATGTTTGATGTCACACAAAATCGAAGACTTACAAGCGAAAACCGACAAACTGGTCGAAGACAGCAGCAAAGACAGGACTCCAGGTGAACATAGACAAGACGGAGGTTATGAAAATAACCAACCAACAACAACAACAGCAGCAACATCCAGTGCCAATCACCATCAACGGGAGGGATTTGAAAGAGGTTACTTCTTTCACTTATCTAGGGAGCATTGTCTCAACCACAGGAGGAACGGACGAGGATGTCAAATCGAGAATCGGGAAGGCGAGAAACACATTCATCAACCTGAAACCAATCTGGAAATCTTCGTCACTCAACATCAACAACAAAATTCGGATTTTCAATACAAACGTCAAGTCAATCAGTTCTTCTATACGGATCAGAAACTTGGCGGGTCACCAAGAATATTTTCAACAGGTTGCAGACCTTTATCAACAACTGTCTTCGTTCTATACTGAAGATTAGATGGCCGGAAAGAATCACAAACAAGAAGCTATGGGAACAAACAAAACAGGAACCAATTGCCCAACAAATATGCAGGAGAAAGTGGAGATGGATTGGACACTCGCTGAGGAGGCCGTTGGGTGACATCGCGCGTCAGGCCATTGCTCGAGTGGAACCCGAAAGGGAAGCGGCGAGTGGGACGTCCAAGGGTGACATGGAGGAGATCGTGTGAAGAGGAACTGAAACAGTATGGATTAACATGGATGCAAGTGAAAAGTACAGCAGAAGACAGAAGCAAGTGGAGGCGTGCAGTTGAAGCCCTATGTTCCACTAGGAACCCAAGGGAACAATAATAATAATAATAAATAGTGAGGGTCAGCATCCAATGTTCAGTGATGAATGCTGTGACTAATGACTCTGGGGAATTACCTACCACCACGAAGTATACTGCGGATCTAAGACGGCCAATGTCCACAAGATCTTAACCGGGTATCATTCTTACAGCCCCAATGAAGCTTAATTCTCACTCATAAACATTATTTCCACTCAGCGTCCTATAAGCACAAATGTATCAACCAAAGACATCTGTCGCAAACAAATGTGTAAAGAGAATAAACAACTTCCATTGACGCCTAAGAATTCACAATCTGGATTTGTTGTTAACAAATTCACTGACACTGACTCCACATAAGCTTATCTCATCGAAAATTCAAAAACAACTTCTGTTTATAATCTTAGAAGTGACGCCGTTTGAAAACTGATAGATGACACTCCTTATTGAAATTCAAAACATATTGCCTGATTTTAAACTTATCTGCATTGTATTTTATCAGACTTAATATCAGGCTGATGGTAATGTAGTACTGATTGATATCAGTGCATCAAAACCACTGACTTTGTAAAGCTGTAGTACTTGCTAGGCAAATGAGGATGACAGCCTGCTTGTCTTACACTAATATGCGGACTAATTCTAAAGAAACAAACTATTCACTGTTCACTGACATTGACATGAGGTGAACAGGAGAAACAAGGCTAGTAGGAAAATAATGACAATATAACGTGACATGGTTTGAAAGGAAAGATTCAAACATTACACAAGCAAGTATGGAACTCAGATAATCAGTGTGTTACAGGTGAAATAATACCGGAAACTGTTCGAAACTAGTAAGTTAGGCAGATAATCAATCAATGTGGAGAACAGAATGAAGAGCACATCTCCGATCTTCTCAACATGTACCTAGAAGCCCACGTTTCAAGTGAACAAATGCCTACCAGACTGAAATTGCCAGATATCTTGTCGATACACACACCATGAGGTCGACGTTACGAAATCCTTCCAAATTATCTGTAGACAGTGTAATCGATTCCTCCTTTAATTCCTTCCTTCTTCTTTTAATTCCAAGAAGAACGTAGGACTTCAGCCGTGCATCTCTATTGCGTTCGGTTCTCTGCTAGAGTCTTCACCTGGCTCCAAGTCTGCCCACACGTTTTCATCTTCTCTTCACATGACCTCCTCCAAGTCACCCTTGCATTGACGACCAACTCGCCGCTTCCCGTTCGGGTTACATTCGAGCGATGGCTTGTCTAGTGATGTCACTTGGTGGTTTCCTCAGAGCATGGCCAATCCATCTCCATTTCTTCCTGCCAATTTGTTTCACAATCGGTTCCTGTTGTGTTGGTTCGCTCCCAGAGGTCTCTGTTGCTGATCTTTTCTGGCCATCTGATCTTGAGTGGTATTGAGCGAAGACAACTGTTAATGAAGGTTTGTAGTTTGTTTGAGATGCTCTTTATGACTCTCAGTGCAAGTCTCTGATCCGTATGGCAAGTAGCACTGACTTCACATTGGAGTTGAAAATCCGGATCTTATTTTTCATGCTGAGTGCTGTTGACCTCCACACAGACTTGAGAGTGGTGAAAGCTTGTCTTGCTTTCCCAATCGATCCTTGCTTTGATATCCTCGTCAGTTCCGCCTGTAGTTGAAACGATGCTTCCCAGGTAGGTAAAAGAGGTTGTTTCTTTCAGGTTCCTCCCATTTATGCTGATCGTTGTCTGTTATAGTTGTTATCGTCCAGGAATCTTCATCACCTCTGTTTTCTATATGTTCACCTGAAGTCCTATCTTTGATGCTCGCCTTTTCTGCCAACTTGTTGCTTTTCGCTTGCCTATCTTCCAGTTTGTGCGAAGCCATTTCAAGCAAACATTTCTACCTTAAACGTTCTGAGTCTAAGTCAGTATGATTATTTGTAATAGTAGTATCTCGCAATGACCGAATTACAGGAAATCAACCAACAACACAGAGAGAGGGATGAATTTAGGAATTTGTGTTTGGCGGGATTATTTGCAATTCATATAATAAAAATAGTGAGAAATAACAGTAAGTATTTAAACAATACAGTGATAGAAATTGTCAATCACCACAGTCATCTGAATACCATTTTTCGCGAGTGTTTATTACGACTGTAATCTCCTATCAACTATCATTTTGTACGTAACATCTGCAAATAATTGAAAGTCATTCTGTACATCAAATCAATAATTCCTTTAAGCTGTACGGCACTGGTGAGAAGTCAACGAGTTTGGGGTGATGATATCGTCTTATTCTGCACCAGCCACTGTTCATGCTTTATTCAAATTCATAAAGGGGAATAAGTGCATGACATCGATGTATTACTTAGTAGAATTGTGACCTGGAGCTGACACCAGTTAGATAACCACTGAACGCCAATAAGAAGTACTGGAAAGCTCTTTAGTCCTAGTGTGGGTCTCCACGATAGAATACACCAACCATAGTGAAAACACCGGACCTTCCAGTTACAAGGGGATCTCGTAGACTATTCAGCTACTTGGTACTGATTCAATTGACAGTCCATGAATTCCAAATTCTACCAATTTCTGCTTTTAGAGAATTCACCAGCCAATATCACCTGTGAGTATTTCTCATCACGTATGACATTGTAGAGCCATTTATTGGTAGCGACTTCTTACCAGAACCCCAGGAGACGTCGTACTTCAGAATGTAAGCTCGTGATCGAACTTAAAATGAATCTATTCACTACAAATTAACGCTTCTAAATTACTTATTAATTAAGTGGCTAGATTAGTTATTTAGTGGGTTACTGAAATATAATGGAGAATATTTGTAGCTCAAATCATTGATTTACGTAAAATGGCATCCTCTCAGCTGTATGGTTTATTTGAAAAGCTTCCGTTGTCTTACTGTATAACAACTTCAACGCATGCTTCAATTTGAATTCAGCTTTCAGAATTTCCCACGAGTTTATTAGTCATCCCACCTGGTTATCTTGAACGTCAGTGTGTATTTTCTCACTCACCATTCCACTTCTATTGGTTGGTATTCATTTTCCCCTCAACAACAAAATGGAGACGAAACCAGCATAATTTAGAAGATGAATTGCAACAACTGTGATGAAAGTGGGACGCCCTCTTCTTCTTCTTCTTCTTCACATCCATGAACATAACTTGACTGTCAAAAGACACGATATCCACTCCCTGATATCACTGTATAAAGACAACCGTGGACACCTATTCGATTGGGATAGAGGAAATACCAAAAACACCAGAGAACTTTAGGAATCCGCATATTCACGTAAATCAGCAGTCAACAGACACATGCACATACACATAGATATGATTCACTAATCCATAATTAGGAGATCACATAAAAGAAGGTTAAATTTCAGGTCAAAAAACGATGTAAACCAATATAAGTGGACTGAAGGGTAAGAAAATACACAAGAACAATCACTGTCATCCAAGATAACCAGATGGGATGACTAATAAACTCGTGGGGAATTCAAAAAGCTTACTCCAAATTGAAGTATGTGCTCAAGATGTTATGCAGAAAGACAACGGAAGCTTCTCAACTAAACCATTCAACTCAGAGGATATAAGTACACTAAGCAGTCGGTTATTCAGCTAGATAGGGAGTCGGTGAGTAAAGTCTTCAATTACTTATTACATTAAATATATATTCAGTTAGTTAGTAAGCTTTTTGTTCAACTACCAAATATGGAGAGTGATAAGGGAGGAGATAAACTTGTAATTGACCAAGTAATAAAGTAACTTCTTTAGTTATTTGGTAATTAGCTTTTGAGTTGAGCAATCCAACAAGTGAGTAATTGAGGAAGTCATTTATTTACTTAATAACCTAGTTAGTTAGTTACTCATTATTTACTTAGTTTACGAGATATTTATTTCGTTAGTTGACTTCAACTGAACGATCCGTTTCATATGAAACTTTGACGGGAACACTTTCTTTGAATTCCAACGAGATAAATCTGGTTAGCTATTCTGAAGTAGGTAAGGTTGATTTCTATTGCTGGATTCTTTTGGTAAAACGAGAATGACCAAGGCAGTGAGCCACACTGCTATTACGCATTATCACCTTATTACATAAACACATGGTGTTTGTGGAGTGATGCAATCTCATCATGACAGATGCGCACAAAGGGATTAAGACCATGAAAGAAGGCATGACTGTATAAGCTTCTTCTGATGCCACAGTTCTACCTTCTCTAATTCCATAGCTGATGTTTGAAGTTTATAAAGGAATCAGAGATGTAATGATCATCTCAGGTTGTCCTTCACCCCACAGCTAACTGGAAAAGAGTAGGTTGTGAATTTAAGATAAACATTGCCAACCAGATCTACACTAGGTGTTCTTATTACAATTCACAGAACACCTAAATATTGTTAGTGAATTCATATTGATAATTATAATTCCTCATTATGCTGGTATAAACACCAATGGATGACAAAATTTACTTCAAAATATATAATCCAGAGACATCTGTGGTAAACAAATGTGTAAACGAGAATAAACAACTTCCACTGACGCCCAAAAATTGACAATCTGTATTTGTTGCTAACAATTAAACTGACAGTGAATCCACATAAGTTTATCTCACCCAAAATTCAAAAACAACTATTGCTGATATTCTTAGAATTGACGCCGTCTGAAGAGTGACAGATGACACTTCTTATTGAAATTCAAAACGTGTCGCTTGATTTTAAAAGTGCATATAGTTTAATAACAAGCATAATATTTTAAGAGACACTCTCACTCCTTCGGTGTCTAGATCATCATCTGCTCAACTGGTTCAATGCCATTTCGAGAGAAGGATTAGTTGAAGGCAGCGAAAATGAAGAGAATTAGAGGAGAATCAATTGTTGACGCCTTGGTGATGTGTGAGAAATGGACTCATTTAGTACCTATCATTCGATTTGTTCCAGTAGAACGATGCCCCTTGATTGTATACATAGTGTGGCATACATTTCACAGCCATCTCAAAATTTTCTGCAGTCTTCTTCAGTCCGCTGTACGACTGCTGACCAGCAGTCGTCTTTTACTAACACAGCTTCCACCATGTCACCCTTGGACACACAACCAGCTCATCATTCACCATTCGGGTTCTGCTTCGCACGTACATGTTACTCAGCTGGGTCTTCAGCAAACATCCAAACATCTCCAATTCCCTCTATATTTTTCCTAAGCAATCAGTTGTCGGTTAGCTGAACATCTGCCAGAGTTCCTCATTGCTTATCATTTCTGGTCGATAAGCTGATCTTCAGTATCATAAAGATCTACATAATTTCACTGAAGTGATTTCTGTGACCCTCACCAAGTCTGGGAACCATGAAATGCAAGTGACTTGGTACCAGTGTTAAAAATCGTAGTATTGTTCTTTGTGCTGATTGTAACAGACTCGTGCACCGAGTTCTGAGTAGTTCAGATGTCTCTTGTCTTTCTGATCTTCAAGTCGACGACCTCATTCATACCACCTGTAGTTGACACGGTGTTACTCAACCAACAATGTGAAAGAGGTTCCATTCTTCCCTTAATGATAGTGATTGGTGCCTGGCGTTATTGGTATGGAATTTTCATCACCTCTGTATACTCTGTGCTTGCTTGAAGTCCTGTTTTCGCTGCCTGCTGCCTCCGCAAACATGTCGATTCCTAGGCATTGATAATCGTCCGTGAATTTCAAACTTCACTTAAGTTTTGCTCACCGAAAATTCAAAAAAAACTATTGTCTATATTCTTAGAAGTGGCGCTATTTCAAGAATGATATATGACACTCCCTGTTGAAATTCAAAACATATCGCTTGATTTAAGCGGATATATATATACTATTGCATCAGACTAAATATTAGGCTGATGGTACATGCTACCACTCAGTATCTCTAGATTTAAACCACTCCCGTCATAAAGCAATAGTACTTGGTAACTAAATAGAGGTTCCGTGAACAGTGGATGGCGGTTTCTATTATTAGGGGCCAAGATAGTCACCTGCATTACTTGCTGAATACCGGTTTCACAGTCGAATCAGTTCAAAGCCCCTAAAATATTCGCGTTAAATTATTTCTAAACAAAGCTAAGGGTGAATCAGTTAGCGCCTTAAAGATATGAGAAAATTTGAAATATTTCTGCTTCATTTAATACCTACCTACTAGTTGCGAAAAATGATGTCACATCCCAATGTATTTAGCAATTTGAATGTACGTGTGGACACACATACATACACAGGAGGGAAGACTCATCGATCTCTTTAAGTAAGGGCTGGCTTCAGAACATATTCCTAAATTGCTTTTTACCCAAATAAAATCCCCAGAACCCATTGATAGTGAGAACAGGAAACCTAGCCCCCCTTTTAAGAAACATATTATAGAGACAGGACATAAAATTGACGTCAACAGATCTTTTAAAACTATCTTTAAAACGTGTTTGGGACGTATCCTAAAGTTTGTGGAAGCCCTGGCTGGCAATTAGAAAGTTTAAACCACCTTTATGGGTTCAAAAACAATTCGTCATCACACTAATGCTTTCTTGGTAAATTCTGTTGTGATACCATCCAGGATAGATGTACTATAACATCTGTTATTTGGTTTAGTGATCCTCATTGCTATTTTCACCTTCATTATGTCCTTTTAACTTGACCTAAGTAGTCTATTTTCTCACCTCGTAACTCTTTATTAATTTCATATATATTGCTATGACAAGTCCGTGTGTGGTGGATCAGATTGTTCGAAATGTGTTGCGTAGATACAACATTACATGATTCTGACAAATTACGTCTTCTTATTGCTTTATCTAAATTCATAAAGGGAACAAATTGCTTCAAACATTTGAATATTGCCTAGAGTAGTCAGTCTCGAATGAGGGAAGACAATATAAAAAGCGACACTGTTGAGTAACGTATCATCAGTAGATATCTACACCTCCCGGAACACCAGCTCCATGTGGTTTACACATACGCCTAATATTTCGCTGTATGATTCTTATTAAACATCTACATTATTTGCGTATAACTGAATCACTTGCATCCTACAACTTACTAACTTGAATTCGCCTTCCGAAACCAATATGACTATGCTTGTAGAATCATTTATTTTATGATTATCTCTTATACAGATTTAATTGAAAATATTTCGTATCTCCACTCATATTTCCATTGCCTCACATTTAAGCAGATTAGAATGGTCATTATATATTACATGACCCTAAAAATCGTTTCTCTATTTTCAGCTGTTTAATTTGAATTGGAATTTTATCTTTCTTACTCAGTCAAAGGACCTTCAGCCACAGGGTTATAGCTAGATGCTCAGGAGAGGTAAATGAAGATGAACTAATCATTGTATATGATACCTTGAAGGGAAAATAGCTATCCAGACAAATTCATCAAGAAACGTATGACAAAGAAGGCAGAAAAGATTAATTCTCTGTCGGTAAAATAAGAAGCCTTTATTGATATAAGAATAAAACTTGGGCACTGTGGTAGAATGTAATTCCATTATGAATTTAGGAAGACGTGTGATTACCTTGATATGATTATGAGCAATAAATTGTGCTAGAAACGTCACCAGTAAATATTACTGTATAACACTGTGAGACTGTATCAAAATAAAATTTACCCATAATGGAAGAAGCCTTTATAAATACTGCTGCAATTCAAGGGCGATGTACCTAAGGAAATAATTACGAAGAATTTAAGAAAATCAGTTCAAAGAACTTTTACTGGTGGCAGACTACAAGTCTTATTTTCTACACAACTCCTCAATTGAAAGATGAAGTAGCTAGACTTGCCATTTTTAATTGCATCTACTAATTCAAGTGCAATTGTGATGGGGCCAGTTATATTTGCCATTGCACCTGAAACACCTACCAGTGTAGCTGAATAAAGGGGTGGTGAGAAACATCAACAGTTCGATATTAGTCCACCTGGTCCTAACCGGCTGGCCACAAAGTCAACATTGAAGAATCCTTCTCTATCATTTACGGGGTACCAAATAAACTGCCAAAAGCATCCAGCTACTGCATACTGAACACAGCGGAGGCTATCACGATTCGCCTAAAACAACCAGTGTTCTGTGTGCAAAAGAAACAGGTCCAGCCAGCCACTACTACTGCCCTGGCAGGCCTTCACAAAGGAGACTATAAATTCATGAATTTGTATTATTATCTTCCCTAATTTGTCTTATAATCAGTGTCTAGTGTTATGTTTTTGCTATCGTACTATAATCCATTGATATTATTATTACTACTGATTCGATGTTATTTAAACAGCGTTAATGTTGTTAATAACACTAACTCATTCATTCACTATTATGTATGTATGACTGTAGAACTTGAAGATGAAGTTATAGAAAACAGTATTCTTTGTTTAGTAACCACTATTTTGAAAAAAATATTTAGAATACTCTATTTTTTAACTTTCTATTTGGTTAGTTGTTAGATAGTTAATTAGTTAGTTCGCCAATTGATAACAGATGGCTGAAGGCAGTCAACAGGAAGGCTTGCACCCAGGTTTCGCACTAATTAGTACTCATCATAGAGGATTATCGGCAGCCTTGAAGGAACTCAAGTCCCTTCTGAGATCCGAACATGCGTCAACCAGTGCTGCAGTTAGAGGAGTTACCACTGAGGTATTTGCGCTCGTGATCGACCTCCTGTATTCGATACTTTGACTGGACACTAGTAACTAACAAATATCCAAGAAAAAATAATTAATAGGATATCAATTATTTTTGATTGGATATTTGTTAGTAACTAGTGTCCAATCATATACAATCCTTAGTTCACCTTCAATTACCTCTCCTGAGCATCTAGCTATAACCCTGTGGCTAAAGGTCCTTCAACTGAGTAAGAAAGATAAAATTCCAATTCAAATTAAACAGCTGGAAACAGAGAAACGACAATCCAAATCAAATTAAAAGCTTTCAGAGAATCAGGGGCTGCAGATAGACCACAAGCCAAGTTCAACACTCAAAAACTGAAGGACCAGGACACAAAGGATATCTTCACTGCAAGTATAAACGACAAAGCCGAGACACAAATCAACACTGGCGAAGAGGTCAGCGTCGAAAAGCACTGGAACAACTTGAAGACAGTGTGGAGTCAAACCTGCATGGAAGTTCTAGGCAGAAAGAAGAGACAGGACAAACAATGGCTCACTACGGACACTTGGAAACTAATAGAAGAGAGAGGGATGGTGAAACAAAAGATTCTCCAGTGCACCGATGAGCAACAAAAATAGGATTTGAACGCAAGCTACAAGACACTGAACAAAAGAGTAAAGAAGAGTGCCAGAGAAGACAAAAGAAAATATTATGAAGCCATGGCAAGTGAGGCAGAACAATCTGCAGGCAAAGGAGACCTCACAACACTCTACCAAACTACTAGGTACCTATCAGGCAAACGTTTGACACAAGTCAAGCCGGTGAAGGATGACAATGGAAAGTCACTCAACAAAGAAGTGGAGCAAAGGAAACACTGGGCTGAACACTTCAAAAGACTCCTAAATTGACCACCACCTACAACGCACCCAGCAATACCAACAACGGAGACAGAGCTACCAGTGAACACTAACCACCCGACGAAATCAGAAGTCCTGAAGGCAATCAAGATGCTAAAAGCTGGAAAAGCAGCAGGACCAGATGGAATCCCAGCAGAGGCATTGAAAACGGACCCAGAGACAACAGCGGACTTGATGACGCCACTACTGGAGAAGGTGTGGAAAGAAGGCAAAGTACCCGAGGATTGGAAAAAAGGATACTTATTCAAACTACCAAAGAAAGGAGACCTAAGTCAATGCAAGAACTGGTGCGGAATTATGCTCCTGTCCATCCCCAGCAAAATACTAAGCCGCATCATCCTGGAGAGAATCAAACATGCCCTGGATGAAAAACTTCGACCGGAACAGGCTGGATTCAAGAGAAACAAGTCATGCATTGATCAGATCGCCACATTACGGATCACCATTGAACAAAGCTTGGAGTGGCAGTCACGTCTCGATTTTGAAAAGGCCTTTGACAGCGTCGATCGAGAGGTGATTTGGAAACTACTTCGCTACTACGGGGTGCCACCGACAATTATACATCTCATCCAACAACTGTACGACAATGCTGCATGCCAAGTAATCCACAATGGGAAACTTACGGAACCCTTCGAAGTGAGGACAGGAGTAAGACAAGCTGGCTGCCTACTATCGCCAATGATTTTCTTGATTGCAATAGACTGGATAATGCGACAAACAGCGGGCAATGAGGAAACAGGCATAAAATGGACTCACACAGAAAACTTGGAGGATCTGGACTTCGCCGATGATATATGTCTGATTTCCCACAAGCTGGAAGATATGCAAACGCAAAGCAACAAGTTAGCAGAAGAAGCATCAAAGATAGGACTTCAGGTGAACATAGATAAAACAGAGGTGATGAAAATTCCTGGGCAACACCACCAACAGCAACAACAACAACTGACAACAATCAGCATAAATGGGAGGAACCTGAAAGAAACAACCTCCTTTACCTACTTTGGAAGCATCGTTTCAACTACAGGCGGACGGAACTGACGAGGATATCAAAGCAAGAATCGGAAAAGCAAGACAAGCTTTCACTACTCTCAAGTCTGTGTGGAGGTCAACAGCACTCAGCATGAGAATGAAAATAAGATCCGGATTTTCAACTCCAATGTGAAGTCAGTGCTACTTGTTACACGGATCAGAGACTTGCACTGCGCGTCATAAAGAGCATCTCAAACAAACTACAGACCTTCATTAACAGTTGTCTTCGCTCAATACTCAAGATCAGATGGCCGGCCAGAAAAGATCAGCAATAGAGATCTCTGGGAGCGAACCAACGCAGCAGGAACTGATTGTGAAACAAATAAGCAGGAAGAAATGGAGATGGATTGGCCATACTCTGAGGAAACCATCAAGTGACATCACTAGACAAGCCATTGCTCGAGTGGAACCCGAAAGGGAAGTGGCGAGTTGGTCGTCAGTGCGAGGGTGACTTGGAGGAGGTCATGTGAAGAGGAGATGGAAGCATGTGGCTAGACTTGGAGCCAGGTGAAGACTCTAGCAGAGAACAGAACGCAATGGAGACGCACGGCTGAAGCCCTATGTTGTTCTAGGAATTAAAGGATACGATAATAATAAGAAAATATGTAGTGAACTTTCTAGTTGGCTTCAGTGTGAGGCAATCGAAATATACGTGGAGATACAAAATATTTTCAATTAAATCTGTATTAGAGATAATCATAAAATAAATGATTCTACAAGAATAGACATATTGGTTTTGGTAGGCGAATTCAAGTTAGTAAGTTGTAGAATGCAAGTGATTCAATTATACACAAATGATATGGATGTCTGATAAGAGTCATGTAGCGAAATATTAGGCGTATGTGTAAACCACATGGAGCTGGTGTTCCGGGAGGTGTAGATATCTACTGATGATACGTTACTCAACGATACCGCTTTTCTCGTATTGTCTTCCTTCATTCGAGACTGACTACTCTAGGCAATATTCAAATGTTTAAAACACTTAGTTCCCTTAATGAATTTAGATAAAGCAGACACGGACTTGTCATAGGAATATATATATATATATATATATATATATATGAAATTAATAAAGAGTTAAGAGGTGAGAAAATAGACTTAGGTCAAGTTAAAAGGATATATTCAAGGTGAAAATAACAATGAAGATCACTAAACCAAATAACAGATGTAATAGTAGATCTACCCTGGCTAGTATCAAAACAAAGTCTACCAAGAAAGATAGGTTCAGTGTGCTGACGAATTGTTGGATTAAGCACGTAAAGGTGGTTTAAACTTTCTAATTGCTAGGTCTTCCACAAAATTTACGATACGCACTCCCCAAACAGGTTTTATAGATAGGTTTAAAAATGTGTTAACGTCAATTTCATTTCCTGTCTCCTCTGTAATATGTTTCTCAATAGAGGAGGCAAGTCTCCTGTTCCCACCATTAATGGGTTCTGAAGATTCCATTTATTTCTGGAGCCATTTAGGAATATGCTCGGAAGCTAGCTCTTAATTGCAGAGATCGATGAGTCCTCTCTCCTGTGTATGTGTGTCCGTACTTACATTCAGATTGGTAAATACAACAGTGGGATGTGACATCATTTTTCGCAACTAGTAGGTAGGTATTAAGTGAAGCGGAATTATCTCAAATTTTCGCATATCTTTATGGTATTAATTAATGGTTCATCCGTAGTTTTCTTTAGAAATAATTTAATGCGAATACTTTTCAGGGCTTTGAACTGATTCGCCTGTGCAACTGGTATTCAACAAGTAATGCAGATGATTATCTAGGTCCCTAATGATAGAAACCGTCATCCATTGTTCACATCACCTCTATTTAGTTACCAAGTACTGATGCTTTATGACTTGAGTGGTTGCCTGTACTACAATAGGGCTCATATCCGCTTAAATCAAGCGATATGATTTGAATTTCAATAAGGAGTGTCGTCTGTGATTCTTGAAATGGTGTCACTTCGAAGAATGTAAACAATAGTTGTTATTGAATTTTTGGTGATCAGTGTCTAGGAATCAACATGTTTGAGGAGGCAGCAGGCAGAGAAAAGAGGATTTCAAGCAAGCACAGAGGAAACAGAGGTGATGAAAATTACAAACCAATAACCCCAGGGATCAATCACTATCATTGAGGGAAGAATGGAACCTTTTTTACATTTTTGGCTGCGTAGCGTCATCTCAACTACAGGTGGTATGAATGAGGGTGCCAACTCGAGGATCAGAAAGAGAAGAGACACCTCCACCACTCGGAACTCGGTGCGCGAATCTGTTACAATAAGTACAAAGTACAATACTACGATTTTTAAAACTGGTACCAAGTCAGTTGCATTCCATGCTTCCCTAACTTGGTGAGTATCACCGAAATGACTTCAGTGGCCTGATGTAGACCTTTATCATACTGAACATCAGCTTATCGACCAGAAATGATTAACAATGAGGAACTCTGGCAAATAGTCAGCTGGCCAACAGCTGATTGCTTAGGAAAAAGAGAGAGGGAATTGGAGATGGTTGGACACTTGCTGAAGACCCAGCTGAGTAACATGTACGTGCGAAGCAGAACTCGAATGGGGAATGATGAGCTGGTTGTGTGTATCAAGTTGGCATGTTGGAAACTGTGTTAGGAAGAGAAGAGAGCTGGTCAGCATTCGTAAAGTCGACTGAGGAATACTGCAGAAAATTTTGAGACGGCTGTGGAAAGTAGGCAACACTGTGTATACAACCAAGGTGTATTGTTCCATTTGAAGAAATCGAATGGTGTGTGCTGAATGAGTCCATTTCTCACACATCTCTAAGGCGTCAACAATTGATTATCCCCTTATTCTCCTCATTTTCCCTGCCTTGAACTAATCTTCCTGTAGAAATATCATTCAACCAGTTGAGCGTATGATGATCTAGGCACCGAAGGAGTGAAACTGTCAAGAATTGTTCCTGTCACTTCCATCTGAGATGAGTGGTTTCGATCTGGTGTTATCATTCAGCAGTGTGTATTATCATACGAGAATTAAATCTCATACGATAGTATGTTTGTAATTTATTTAAGTGATATTTAAAATCAAGCGACACGTTTTGAATTTCGATAAGGAGTGTCATCTGTCATTCTTGAAATGGCGTCACTTCTATGAATAGAAAACAGAAATTGTTTTTGAATTTTCGGTGAGATAAACTTATGTAGATTCATTGTCAGTTTAATTGTTTACAACAAATACAGATTGTCAATTTTTGGGCGTCGAGGGAAGTTGTTTATTCTCGTTTACATATTTGTTTACCACAGATGTCTCTGGATTATATATTTTGAAGTAAATATTGTCATCCATTTGTGTTTATACCAGCCTAATGAGAAATTATAATTATCAGTATGAATTCACTAACAATATTTAGGTGTCCTATGAGTTGTAATAAGGACACCTAGTGAAGATCTGGTTGGCAATGTTTATCTTAAATTCACAACCTACTCTTTTCCAGTTAACTGTGGAGTGAAGGACAACCTGAGATGATCATTACATCCTTGATTCATATTTAAACTTCAAACATCAGCTATGGAATTAGAGAAGGCAGAAGTGTGGCATCAGAAGGAGCTAATTCAGTCACGCCTTCTTTCATGGTCTTAATCCATCTGTGAACATCTGTCATGAGAAGATTGCATAGCTCCACAAACAGTATGTTTATGTAATAAGGTGGTAATGTGTAATGATGAATCTCCAGTGGCAGTGTGGCTCATTGCCTTGGACATTCGCGTTTCACCAAAAGAATTGAGCAATAGAAATCAACCTTGCCTACTTTTGAAAAGCTAACCAGATTTAATAATAATTTTTGCTTTATTCCAAAAACAGTATTAAAGAAGCCCAGGAAAGATTAATGGAGAACAATGAAGTGCAATAGGTAAAATACAGGAGTTTAAAAATTTCAGAACTAAAGGTTGGCTGATACCTTGTTGTCTTAACTTTTTAATGTAGAAGGTAAGACGAAACATTTTCTTAGAGATCAATAAAATGTGGGATGACCATGAAAGGTCAGAGGAAAGAACTAATCCAAGGTATTTAATGCTTGACTTGGTTTCAATTTCTGTGCCATCTATGCTACAGGCATCATGGGAACTAACTAGTTCATATATGTCACGTCGATGCTTGAAGGTAAAGTTAACTGCCTGACATTTGGAAGGATTTAACATAAGACCATTTGACTTAGACCACATGCTGATGTCCAACAGAAAGCTATTAAGTTTGGAGCAGTCAGACTCGGAAGTGATAGGCAGTGATACAGTCAGATCATCAGCATATTTGACAAAGTTAGTTTCGTTTCAGTGAGGCAGGTCGTGTGGGAAGAAATAAAAAAGAAAAGGAGAGAGGAGGGCACCTTGAGGAACACCGGCTTTTGTAAGCAAAGCAGAAGAAGATTTGCCATTATATGCAGTATACTGCATTCTATCAGAAAAATAAGAATGCAACCAACTCTTAGCCCAGGATGCTGTGTGCGTCAAGGAAAGCTTATTTAATAAAATGCCCCTAGGTACAGAGTCAAACGCAGATGTGTAGTCTAGGAAAGCACCACGAACATATTTGGCACCTTTGTCTAAACAAGAAACAACATTATGATATAAGACAACCGCAGCATCCAAGGTACTTCTACCATGTTTATATGCAAATTGCTTAGGGTCATTAAAAGCTTTCAATGAAGGTTCAAGACGAAGTAAAAGTAGTTTTTCCATCAATTTTAAAAAAGGAGAAGTAATTGCAATAGGCCTAAATTCAATATCGGTACCAGAAGATTGTTTTGGTATAGGGATAATTTTAATGTTTTTCCATGCAGAAGGTAGAACATTACTGGAAAAGGAAGCATTAAAAATATTAGTAAGAGGGTAACACAAAATATCAGCACAGTTCCTGAGGACAGAAATAAATAAAGTGTTCCCATCAAAATCTCATATGGAACGAAGCGTTCAGTTGAAGTTAACTGTCTAAATAAATAGCTAATCTAATTACATAATTTCAAACGACCTTTGATCAAGATTTGAGCGAGTAGTTCCAAAATAAGTGGGCGCCGATTTAGAAATAGACATTTGTATAAAATATTTTGGTAAAATCTCAGCGAAATTTAAATGATTAATTCCAACGTTTCTTGTGTTCGGCGATCTGGTCCGAACTTCTTCAGGGAAATTTATCGAAATTAACATAACAGAGGTTTACATATAAAAAGGGGGACATCTCTTATTAATATATGTGTAAAACTTGGGCACTGTGGTAGTAAGTAATTCCATATTAGTTTGTTTATTAGGTATATCACACAGTGAAACAGTATTATTTACTGGATGACGTTTCGAACAAAATTTATTGTTCATAATCATATCAGTTGTGATCACACGACTTTGACACTTGGGTTTTATAGTTTTATTTGTTCTCTCCTATTCGTCGTATGGGTAGTAGAATTTTCCAAATATCGGGGACAGGTGATGAATCATTCCTATTACATGTATTTGTAGTTGATTCGATAAACAAAGCTTCTGTTATCAATCTCTCCCTATACCCTGTGACATTAGATTTTAAAACTGTCATCCTATCCCATCCTATTGTATAGTTGTGTGTGACTGCATGTAGTGCTATAGCTGAACTATTCTCTAGATTTCTTATCTTATTCGGGTCAACCAATCTAGATTTTGCTAGGTTTTTATGTTCAGCTAGTCTGACTGCCCCTGTTCTACTAGTTTGACCTATGTATTTGACCTGACAATCATTGCAGGGTATTAGATAAACTAAATTGTTTTGTTTTAAAGGCTCTACAGGATCCTTTAACCGACAAAGCTTGTTTCTAATTGAGTTTGTGGGTTTGAATGCCGTTTTTATTCCTGCCTTGTTAAGAATTCTGCGTAAGGCTTCCGAGGTTCCTTCCTTGTATGGAATTACTACTGATGATTTAGATTCTTTATTGTTGGTGTCGTCATTAATATTATTATTATTATCACTATCATTATTATTGTTATTATCACTATCACTACTATCATTATTTATTTTATTTTTACTTTTCTTTACATATTTCCTGACTAATTTATCCGGGTAATTATTAAGTTTTAAGGCTTCTTTTATGTGTGTTAGTTCCTGTTTTAGATTTTCTTTGGTACTACTTAATTTTTGTGCTCTGTCATTTAAACATTTCACCAATCCTATTTTTACTGACATAGGATGGGATGATCGGAGTGTGTGAGTTTCCTGTAAACACTAGTGTTTAACTTCCCATCTTCTTTCCTCATTACGTTACAATCTAACATTGGGAGCTCCCCTTCCTGATTTTCCAATTCATAAGTGAATTGAATTGCTTCAACCTTAGAGTTGATATGTTCGAAAAATCTATCTACATCTTGTGTTCTAAGTACAGTGAATGTGTCGTCTACGTACCTCCACCATACTTTTGGGGTGGGGGACATCTCTTGTTTTTAAAAACTTTGTCCAGTCATATGAATCATCAAACAGGTATCAACATGTATAATAAACAAAATTGTATAATTAGTTGTTGATACATATCCAGTTTTTATTTATTAATCAGGATTTGCCATGCATCAGCTAACATCACACCTTCACGCTTGTTCAACCTACTGGGATTCACCCAAATATGCAGGGCTTCTGCAGTCAATCTTTCTTTATAAGAAACAAAAGTCGATTTTGTATCCCGTTTCTATAGAAAACAATGCAATGGCTGATTTGTTTTTTAGCTTCTTTAAGTCTCCAGAGGTCTTGGGAACCACTTTTAGACATTTTTTATGCTCTTCACTCTTATATTTACCTGTGTGGATGTTACTCGTACATATAAGGCGTTACAGTCCCCCAAAGTGATCTGGTATGGACACTTCTACAAGTTTTCTTCTTCTATTTTAACCTTAACCTTCACCACTGATGAGCGTAAGGTATTAGTTGCACGAAAATACGCTCTTCTGTTATGATCGTTAAGGATGCGCTTTATCTCATCGGATGTTTCTTTGTGGTAAGGAATCACCGCTGTATTGACCCAGTTCTTAGCAACAGGTTTTGATCCATCATTATCTTCACATTTTAAATATCTATTTATGAAGGTATTTAGGATAATTACTTGACTCAAGAGTGGATTGAACCAATTTCAGTTCCATGCTAATCTCTTCCTCCTTAGGAACTAGACGTTTGGCTCTGCTGATCAGATTCTTGGCCACAGTTACTTTGGTGGTAAAAGGGTGTGCTGAATAGTAGTCTAGGTATCTGTCCGAAATTGTACATAATAAGTAAATAACTGGATTGCTAAGTAAATAATCAGCTATGCAATTAACTAACTAACTAACTAACTAACTAACTAACTAACTAACTAACTAACTAACTAACTAACTAACTAACTAACTAACTAACTAACTAACTAACTAACTAACTAACTAACTAACTAACTAACTAACTAACTAACTAACTAACTAACTAACTAACTAACTAACTAACTAACTAACTAACTAACTAACTAACTAACTAACTAACTAACTAACTAACTAACTAACTAACTAACTAACTAACTAGTTAACCAACCAATCAACTAACTGGCCTAATGACCCAGTCAATAAATAAATAACTCACTCAAGTACATACTTGTTAGCTGGCTCAATTCAAAACCTAATTACTAAATAACTAACTAAATTACTTCATTACTTGATCATTTACAAGTTTGTCTCTTTCCTCAATACCGTCTTTAGTTAATAGTTGAACAAAAAACTTATTTACTAACTGAATGTTTATTTAAAGTAATAACTAATTGAAGACTTTACTCATCGACTCCCTATCTAGCTGAATAACCGACCACTTAGTGTACTTATATCCTATGAGTTGCATGGTTTAGTTGAGAAACTTCCGTTGTCTTTCTGTGCAACATCTTCAGCGCATACTTCAATTTTGAGTAAGCTTTTCGAATTCCTAAGGAGTTTATTAGTCCTCCCATCTGGTCACCTTGAGCGTCAGTGATTGTTCTTGTGTATTTTATCATCTTCCAGTCCACTTGTATTGGTTTTCATTGGATTTTTCATCTGAAATTTAATCTTCTTTTATGTGATCTCTTAATTATGGATTAGTGAATCATATCTATGTGTGTGTGCATGTGTCTGTTGACTGCCGATTCACGTGAATATGCGGCTTCCTAAAGTTCTCTAGCGTTTTCGGTATTTCCTCTATCCCAATCGAATAGGTGTCCACGGTTGTCTTTATACAGTGATATCAGGGAGTGGATATCGTATCTTTTGACAACCAAGTTATGTTCATGGATGTGAAGAATTAGAAGAGGGCGTCCCACTTTCATTACAGTTGTTGCAATTCATCTCCTAAATTATCCTGGTTTCGTCTTCATTTTGTTGTTGAGGGGAAAATGAATACCAACCAATACAAGTGGAATGGCGAGTGACGTCCAAGATTACCAGGTGGGATGACAAATAAACTCCAGGGAAATTCTGAAAGCTGAATTCAAGTTGAAGCATGCGCTGAAGTTGTTATACAGTAAGACAACGGAAGCTTACCAAATAAAGCATCAAGCTCAGAGGAAGCCACTTTACTAAAATCAACGATTTGAGCTACAAATATTCTCCATTATATTTCAATAACCCACTAAATAACTAATCTAGCTACTAATTCATAAGTAATTTAGAAGCGTTAATTTGTAGCGAATTGATTCAATTCAAGTTCGATCACGAGCTTACATTCTGAAGTACGACGTCTCCTGGGGTTCTGTTAAGAAGTCGCTACCAATAAATGGCTCTACAATGTCATACGTGATGACAAATACTCACAGGGGATATTGGCTGGTGATTTCTTTGAAAGCAGAAATCGGTAGAATTTGCAATTCATGGACTGTCAATTGAATCGGGTCCAAGTAGCTGAATGGTCTACGAGATCCCCTTGTAACTGGAAAGTCTGATGTTTGCACTATGGTTGGTGTATTCTAGTGTGAAGACCCACACTAGGACTAAACAGCTTTCCAATACTCCTTATGGGCCTTCACTGTTTATCTAACTGGTGTCAGCTCCAGATCAAAATTCTACTAAGTAATATATTGATTTCATGCACTTAGTCCGCTTTATGAATTTGAATAAAGCATGAACAGTGGATGGTGCATAATAAGACGATATCATCACCCCTAACTCGTTGGCGTCTCACCAGCGTCGTGCAGCCTTAACAAATGATTGATTTGATGTACAGAATGCCTTTCAATTATTTGAAGATGTTTCGTACAAAATGATAGTTCACAGGAGATTACAGACGTGATAAACACTTGCAAGAAATGGTATTCAGATGACTGTGGTGATTGACAATTTCTATCACTGTATTGTTTAAAATACTTACTGTTATTTGTCAATATTTATTATATGAATTGCAAGAAAATTCCGCCAAACACAAATTCCTAAATTCATCCCTGTCTCTGTGTTGCTGGTTGATTTCCTGTAATTCGGTCATTGCGAAAAACGACTATTGCAAATCATAATAATGACTTCTACTCAGAAAGTTTAAGGTAGAATAAAAATAAATGTTTGCTTAAAATGGCAAAGGAGTTAAGTAACAAAGACAAGGGGTGAGTAAGACGGTGAGTAACTAATAAATTGAGTAGCAATTTGATTGATCCAACTGAAATCACAGAAACAAGATACAAACAGAGTTACGGTTAGTAAGCGGAGGAGAAGAGGTTACAGCCAATGATTATTCAACTGAATCAAGGAGAGAGTTGAAGGTATCTAGTTTTCAGAGCAAGGAGAGACTGATAACTGTGTCTTTCTGAATACAGAAATTGGGTTTCAAGCGTTTGACAGTGATTGCTCTAGTCAGCATGCAGAGAATTGCACTATATTGTCTATAGATAATTTGGAAGGATTTCATGATCTCCACCTCATGGTGTGTGTATCAACAAGATATCTGGCAATGTCAGTCTGGTAGGCATTTGTTCGCTTGAGACGTAGGCTTCTAGGTACATGATGAGAGCATCGGAGATGTGCTCTTCTTTCTGTTCTCCACATGGATTGACGATTCGCCTGACTAACTAGTTTCGAACAGTTTCTGGTATTATTTCACCTGTTACACACTGATTATCTGAGTTCGGTACTTGCTTTTGTAATGTTTTGAATCTATCCCTTCAAACTTTACACCATGTCACGTTATATTGTCATTATTTTCCTACTAGCCTTGTTTCTCCTGTTCACCTCATGTCAATGTCAGTGAACAGTGAATAGTCTGTTTCTTTAGAATTAGTCTGCATATTGGTGGGAGACAAGCAGGCTGTCATCTTCATTTGCCCAGCAAGTAGTACAGCTTTACAACGTTAGTGGTTTCGATGCACTGATATCAATCACTGCTACATTACCTTCAGCCTGATATTAAGTCTGATAAAATACAATGCAGATAAGTTTAAAATCAGGCAATATGTTTTGAATTTCAATAAGGAGTGTCATCTATCAGTTTTCAAACGGCGTCACTTCTAAGATTATAGACAGAAGTTGTTTTTGAATTTTCGGTGAGATAAGCTTATGTGGAGTCAGTGTCAGTGAAATTGTTAACAACAAATACGGATTGTGAATTCTAAGGCGCCGATGCAAGTTGTTTATTCTCGTTTACACATTTGTTTACCACAGATGTCTCTGGATTATACATTTAGAAGTAAATTTGTTATCCATTTATGTTTATATCAGCACAATGAGGTATTATAATTATCAGTATGAATTCACTAACAATATTTAGGTGTTCTGTGAGTTGTAATAAGAACACCTAGTGAAGATCTGGTCAACACTGATCATCTTTGATTCACAACCTACTCTTTTCATGTTAACAGTGCGGTGAAGGACCACCTGAGATGATCATTACATCTCTGATTCATATATAAACTTCAAACATCAGCTATGGAATTAGAGAAGGCAGAAGTGTGGCATCAGAAGAAGCTTATACAGTCATGCCTTCTTTCATGGTCTTAATCCCTCTGTGCGCATCTGTCATGATTAATTACATCACTTCACACAAAACCATGTGTTTATGTAATAAGGTGGTAATGCCTACTGATGAATCTGCAGTGGCGGTGTGGCTCACTGCCTTGGACATTCGAGTTTCACCAAAAGAATCCAGCAATAGAAATCAACTTTACCTACTTCAGAAATGCTAACCAGATTTATATCGTTAGAATTCAAAGAAAGTGTTCCTGTCAAAGTCTCATATGGAACGACTCGTTCAGTTGAAGTTAACTAACTAAATAAATCACTAATAAGCCAAGTAATTAATAAGTAACTAACTATATTATAAAATAAATAAATTACTTAATAACTTAATTGTTAGCTTGCTCAACTCAAAACCTAATTACTAAATAACTAAATAAGTAACTGCATTACTTGATCAATTACAAGTTTATCTCCTCCCTTATTACTCTCCTTAGTTAATAGGTGAACAAAAAACTTATTAACTAACTGAATGTATATTTAAAACAATAACTAACTAACGACTTTACTCATCGACTCCCTATCTAAGGAAATAACTGACTACTTACTGTACTTATTATATCCCCTGATTTGCATGGTTTAGTTGAGAAGCTTCCGTTGTCTTCCTGTGCAACATCTTCAGCGCATAATTCAATTTGGAGTGAGCCTTCAAATATCTGCACGAGTTTATTAGTCATCTCATCTGGTCACCTTGGATGTCAGTGATTGTTCTTGTTGCATTGGCTTTCATTGCTCTTTTTACCTGAAATGTAACCTTCTTTTATGTGATTTCCTACTTATGGATTAGTGAATCATATCTATGTGTTTGTGCATGTGTCTGTTGACAGCTGATTCACGTGAATATGCGGATTCCTAAAGTTCTCTGGTGTCTTTGGTATTTCCTCTATCCCAATCGAATAGGTGTCCACGGTTGTCTTTATACAGTGATATCAGGGAGTGGATATCGTATCTTTTGACAGCCAAGTCATGTTCATGAATGTGAAGAATTAGAAGAGGGCGTCAATTTTATCACAGTTGTTGCAATTGATCTTCTAAATTATGTTGGTTTCGTCTTCATTTCGTTGTTGAGGGGAAAATAACTACCAACCAATACAAGTGGAATGGTGAGTGAGAAAATACACAGGAACAACCGCTGACGTTCAAGATTACCAGATGGGATGACTAATAATCTCCAGGGAAATTCTGAAAGCTGAATTCAAATTGAAGCATGCGGTGAAGTTGTTATACACTAAGACAACGGAAGCTTTTCAAATAAACCATCCAGCTCAGAGGACGCCACTTGACGTAAATCAACGATTTGAGCTACAAATATTCGCCATTATATTTCAATAACCCACTTAATAACTAATCTAGCCATTTAATTAATAAGTAATTTAGAAGAGTCAATTTGTAGCGAATTGATTCAGTTTAAGTTCGATCACGAGCTTACATTCTGAAGGACGACGCCGCCTGGGGTTCTGGTAAGAAGTCGCTACCAATAAATGGCTCTACAATGTCATACGTGATGAGAAATACTCACAGGTGATATTGGCTTGTTATCGCTGTAAAACAAGAAATTGGTAGAATTTGGAATTCATGGACTGTCAATTGAGTCGGATTCAAGTAGCTGAATGGTCTACGAGATTATCTTCTAACTGGGAGGTCTGATGTTTGCACTATGGTAGGTGTATGCTGCCACGGAGACCCACACTAGGACAAAGCAGCTTTCCAGTACTCCTTGTCGGCCTTCAGTGGTTATCTAACTCGTGTCAGTTCCAGATCAAAATTGTATTAAATAATTCATTGATTTCACGCACTTATTCCCCTTTATGAATTTGAATAAACCATGAACATTGGCTGGTGCAGAATAAGACGATACCATCACCTAACTCTTTGGCTTATTACCAGCGCCGTACAGGTAAAACAAATTCTTGAGTTGATGTACAGAATGCCTTTCAATTATTTTCAAATGTTACATACAAAATGATAGTTGACAGGAGATTACAACTATAATAAGCACTCCCAAGAAATTGTATTTATATGACTCATGCTAAAAAAGACTTAGTTTGAACAAATTAGAAGTTTGTTAAAAATGGCGAAGGAGTTAACTAATAAAGACAAGGGGTGAGTAAGACGATGAGTAACTAACAAATTGATTAGCACTTTTGTTGATCCAACTCAAATCACAGAAACAAGAAACAAGTAGAATAACGGTTTATCAAAGGAAGAGAAGAGTTTACAGTCAATAATTATTCAACTGAATCAAGAAGAGAATGAAGGCATCCAGTTGTCAGAGCAAACAAGGAAGGACTGATAGCTGTTCCTTTCTGAACACAGAAATTGGGTTTCAAGTGTTTTACAGTGATTGCTTTAGCAAACATGAGGAGAAGTGCACTGTATTGTCTACAAATAATTCGAAGGATTTCATAACGTCGACCTCATGGTGTGTGTATCGACAAGATATCTGGGAATGTCAGTATTGTAGACATTTGTTCCCTTGAGATGTGGGCTTTTTGGTACATGTTGAGAGGATCAGAGATGCACTCTCCTTTCTATTCTCCACATGGATTGATTATTTGCCTAACTAACTAGTTTCGAACAGTTTCCGGTATTATTTCACCTGTAACACACTGATTATCTGAGTTCGGTACTTGCTTTTGTAATGTTTTGAATCTATCCCTTCAAACTTTACACCATGTCACGTTATATTGTCATTATTTTCCTACTAGCCTTGTTTCTCCTGTTCATCTCATGTCAATGTCAGTGAACAGTGAATAGTCTGTTTCTTTAGAATTAGTCTGCATATTGGTGGGAGACAAGCAGGCTGTCATCTTCATTTGCCCAGCAAGTAGTACAGCTTTACAACGTTAGTGGTTTCGATGCACTGATATCAATCACTGCTACATTACCTTCAGCCTGATATTAAGTCTGATAAAATACAATGCAGATAAGTTTAAAATCAGGCAATATGTTTTGAATTTCAATAAGGAGTGTCATCTATCAGTTTTCAAACGGCGTCACTTCTAAGATTATAGACAGAAGTTGTTTTTGAATTTTCGGTGAGATAAGCTTATGTGGAGTCAGTGTCAGTGAAATTGTTAACAACAAATACGGATTGTGAATTCTAAGGCGCCGATGCAAGTTGTTTATTCTCGTTTACACATTTGTTTACCACAGATGTCTCTGGATTATACATTTAGAAGTAAATTTGTTATCCATTTATGTTTATATCAGCACAATGAGGTATTATAATTATCAGTATGAATTCACTAACAATATTTAGGTGTTCTGTGAGTTGTAATAAGAACACCTAGTGAAGATCTGGTCAACACTGATCATCTTTGATTCACAACCTACTCTTTTCATGTTAACAGTGCGGTGAAGGACCACCTGAGATGATCATTACATCTCTGATTCATATATAAACTTCAAACATCAGCTATGGAATTAGAGAAGGCAGAAGTGTGGCATCAGAAGAAGCTTATACAGTCATGCCTTCTTTCATGGTCTTAATCCCTCTGTGCGCATCTGTCATGATTAATTACATCACTTCACACAAAACCATGTGTTTATGTAATAAGGTGGTAATGCCTACTGATGAATCTGCAGTGGCGGTGTGGCTCACTGCCTTGGACATTCGAGTTTCACCAAAAGAATCCAGCAATAGAAATCAACTTTACCTACTTCAGAAATGCTAACCAGATTTATATCGTTAGAATTCAAAGAAAGTGTTCCTGTCAAAGTCTCATATGGAACGACTCGTTCAGTTGAAGTTAACTAACTAAATAAATCACTAATAAGCCAAGTAATTAATAAGTAACTAACTATATTATAAAATAAATAAATTACTTAATAACTTAATTGTTAGCTTGCTCAACTCAAAACCTAATTACTAAATAACTAAATAAGTAACTGCATTACTTGATCAATTACAAGTTTATCTCCTCCCTTATTACTCTCCTTAGTTAATAGGTGAACAAAAAACTTATTAACTAACTGAATGTATATTTAAAACAATAACTAACTAACGACTTTACTCATCGACTCCCTATCTAAGGAAATAACTGACTACTTACTGTACTTATTATATCCCCTGATTTGCATGGTTTAGTTGAGAAGCTTCCGTTGTCTTCCTGTGCAACATCTTCAGCGCATAATTCAATTTGGAGTGAGCCTTCAAATATCTGCACGAGTTTATTAGTCATCTCATCTGGTCACCTTGGATGTCAGTGATTGTTCTTGTTGCATTGGCTTTCATTGCTCTTTTTACCTGAAATGTAACCTTCTTTTATGTGATTTCCTACTTATGGATTAGTGAATCATATCTATGTGTTTGTGCATGTGTCTGTTGACAGCTGATTCACGTGAATATGCGGATTCCTAAAGTTCTCTGGTGTCTTTGGTATTTCCTCTATCCCAATCGAATAGGTGTCCACGGTTGTCTTTATACAGTGATATCAGGGAGTGGATATCGTATCTTTTGACAGCCAAGTCATGTTCATGAATGTGAAGAATTAGAAGAGGGCGTCAATTTTATCACAGTTGTTGCAATTGATCTTCTAAATTATGTTGGTTTCGTCTTCATTTCGTTGTTGAGGGGAAAATAACTACCAACCAATACAAGTGGAATGGTGAGTGAGAAAATACACAGGAACAACCGCTGACGTTCAAGATTACCAGATGGGATGACTAATAATCTCCAGGGAAATTCTGAAAGCTGAATTCAAATTGAAGCATGCGGTGAAGTTGTTATACACTAAGACAACGGAAGCTTTTCAAATAAACCATCCAGCTCAGAGGACGCCACTTGACGTAAATCAACGATTTGAGCTACAAATATTCGCCATTATATTTCAATAACCCACTTAATAACTAATCTAGCCATTTAATTAATAAGTAATTTAGAAGAGTCAATTTGTAGCGAATTGATTCAGTTTAAGTTCGATCACGAGCTTACATTCTGAAGGACGACGCCGCCTGGGGTTCTGGTAAGAAGTCGCTACCAATAAATGGCTCTACAATGTCATACGTGATGAGAAATACTCACAGGTGATATTGGCTTGTTATCGCTGTAAAACAAGAAATTGGTAGAATTTGGAATTCATGGACTGTCAATTGAGTCGGATTCAAGTAGCTGAATGGTCTACGAGATTATCTTCTAACTGGGAGGTCTGATGTTTGCACTATGGTAGGTGTATGCTGCCACGGAGACCCACACTAGGACAAAGCAGCTTTCCAGTACTCCTTGTCGGCCTTCAGTGGTTATCTAACTCGTGTCAGTTCCAGATCAAAATTGTATTAAATAATTCATTGATTTCACGCACTTATTCCCCTTTATGAATTTGAATAAACCATGAACATTGGCTGGTGCAGAATAAGACGATACCATCACCTAACTCTTTGGCTTATTACCAGCGCCGTACAGGTAAAACAAATTCTTGAGTTGATGTACAGAATGCCTTTCAATTATTTTCAAATGTTACATACAAAATGATAGTTGACAGGAGATTACAACTATAATAAGCACTCCCAAGAAATTGTATTTATATGACTCATGCTAAAAAAGACTTAGTTTGAACAAATTAGAAGTTTGTTAAAAATGGCGAAGGAGTTAACTAATAAAGACAAGGGGTGAGTAAGACGATGAGTAACTAACAAATTGATTAGCACTTTTGTTGATCCAACTCAAATCACAGAAACAAGAAACAAGTAGAATAACGGTTTATCAAAGGAAGAGAAGAGTTTACAGTCAATAATTATTCAACTGAATCAAGAAGAGAATGAAGGCATCCAGTTGTCAGAGCAAACAAGGAAGGACTGATAGCTGTTCCTTTCTGAACACAGAAATTGGGTTTCAAGTGTTTTACAGTGATTGCTTTAGCAAACATGAGGAGAAGTGCACTGTATTGTCTACAAATAATTCGAAGGATTTCATAACGTCGACCTCATGGTGTGTGTATCGACAAGATATCTGGGAATGTCAGTATTGTAGACATTTGTTCCCTTGAGATGTGGGCTTTTTGGTACATGTTGAGAGGATCAGAGATGCACTCTCCTTTCTATTCTCCACATGGATTGATTATTTGCCTAACTAACTAGTTTCGAACAGTTTCCGGTATTATTTCACCTGTAACACACTGATTATCTGAGTTCCATACTTGCTTGTGTAATGTTTGAATCTATCCTTTCAAACTTTACACCATGTCACGTTATATTGTCATCATTTTCCCACTAGCCTTGTTTATCCTATTCACCTTATGTCAATGTCGGTGAGCAGTGAATGGTTTATTGGTTCGAATTAGTTTGCATATTGGTGGGAGACAAGCAGGCTGTCATCTTCATTTGCCTAGCAAGAACTAGAGCTTTACAAAGTCAGTGGTTTCGATGCACTGATATCAATCAGCACTACATTGCCATCAGCCTGATATTAAGTCTGATAAAATACAATGCAGATAAGTTTAAAATCAGGCAATATGTTTTGAATTTCAATAAGGAGTGTCATCTATCAGTTTTCAAACGGCGTCACTTCTAAGATTATAGACAGAAGTTGTTTTTGAATTTTCGGTGAGATAAGCTTCTGTGGAGTCAGTGTCAGTGAAATTGTTAACAACAAATACAGATTGTGAATTCTCAGGCGTCAGTGGAAGTTGTTTATTCTCTTTTACATATTTGTTTACGGTTAATGTCTTTGTTTGATAGATTTGTGTTTACACCACTCTGAGTGGAAATAATGTTTATGAGTGACAATTAAGCTTCATTGGGGCTGTAAGAATGATACCCGGTTAAGATCTTGTGGACATTGGCCGTCTTAGATCCGCAGTATACTTCGTGGTGGTTGGTAATTCCCCAGAGTTATTAGTCACAGAATTCATCACTGAACATTGGATGCTGACCCTCACTCTTTAAGTCAACATCATTAGCTGGAGGCTAGCCGTCAAGCACCCAAACCATTTATCACACCATCGTGTTACATTCGTTCGTTCATGCACGATCCCTAGCTAGGTAGGTAGGACAATTCGGTCCCGAAATATACTTCGTGATTTGGACAGTCGATTTGGTGTTTTTGTTTGTCTTTCATCTACGGGGAATGAATACTATAGAAGTTCTGGGTAATAGATCTTGCGTTAGTGTACGTCGTACTATCCGTGAACGTCAACAGCCTCCTTTAAATTTGACCACAATGGCAAAATACAATGTGTTACATTTCTGGTTCATTTGTATTTCCGCAGGCTTTTCAGTAGATTAAAGAGGATCTAGAGCTCTGTTTAGGGAAGTTTATTATTCAGCCGTCCCCCTTCCTTCTTGCATCCTCTCAGTGAAGTCATAACCTCACCGCCTCATTCCACTATTTTCCTGAATAACTGACAGCTAGTTAGCTCTGTGTATTTCATAGAATACGTCAACTGGAAGTTGAACCTCAGACCGTATGCATATTTGGCAAGCATTCTACCATTGGACGACTACTAATGCGACATATTTTAATTGCCATTCATCAATCTTAACAACCTTTTCTCCAGTCTTCTAGTTATTGTGTGTTTCCGTTGGATAAACTGTCGAAAATATGTCTGTGAAATGTGTGAATAACTACAATTTTAAAGCCTGCAGGGAGTGAAAGAACGGTATAGTGTAGTTTTTGGTGATTCAAGTCTTTTTGCTGTTATATTCTGCATTCCTAATAAAACAACTTCACTCAATAAATATTTCAGATGAAGAAACTTTACTTGTAAGTTTGTCTTTAGAATTCAATGTTCTGTAGAAAATATGTCAAATAGGTTTTATCGAATCTCTTCTAAGTGTCCTTTAACTGTTAAACACAGTCATTCTACATTCGCGGACCCTAATTCACATTGTCAATATTTCAAAGCTGAAGATACTGATGGAAGTGAGAATGATTTGCTGCCTGGACGAATATTTTCGATATAATCTCGTTCAGCGATTTGGGTAATATAATTGTAAAGTTCTCATTCCTCCTAGTGGACAACATCTTCAGGTTCACCTTGTTGCTGCTCTATTTTGACTGAACTAGAATGCACGTATATCTTAGTACTTCTTCGCGTTTATATTTGTGTCCTAACGTTGTGATTACTCGACATCCACAACGTAATTAAAAAGGCACTTGCGAAGGAATACGACAGTGTATTATTGCAGCAATCAAAATTCAAAAATCGAGCGAGTACAAAAAGTATCAATTGTTAAGATGCAAGATTTAGAGTAATAAACAAATCGAAGTACAATTACACAATGAAAGTATATTGCGATGATGAGTAATAAAACGGGTCACTACAATAGCCCCTCCGTAGAATGCAGGTAAATGAAGTTTACATGTATTCGGAATGATATTGTAAATTACAAGAACAAAAAAAATATGAAAACCGAATTGAGGCTTTTAAGTTTTCTGAGGTTCGATTATAACTGTATATATTCGAAAATGTTAACAACTTTGAAACGAACTAAAATGTTTAGAAAGTTGTGCAAAATGTAACAATAAAACCAGAAAAATTATTATTAGAATAATAATGAGGTTGTTATTGTAAAGAGTTACATATTAGATTTATATCTTAACATACAGTTAATAGTATAGTAATAAGGAAGTATGGAAATGACTTGGGTAAACATTCAGTTACCTCTATTTCCATGAAAGCTTGTTGTACAAGTGGAGTTGTACAAGAAGAGATGGCTGTGTCAGAGAAGAATGCAGCATTAGCTGCTGCTGCTGATACGGTTGAAAGTGAACGTCCGTCAGCATGTTGTTGTTGTTGCTGGCTGTTGTTACTCGGCGTTGAGGAGTAACTTGAATTGATGTTTGCTGCGGTTGGAGAGTAGAAGTTGGTTGATTGATAGCCATTCCAACAAGAGCAGTTGGCACAAGCTGTGGTAAACCAGTGGTTTGAATCAAATGACCGTTAGGAACAACAGTCATGACTTTTAATGGAGCTCCTGGTGCCAGAGTGATAAACTGGGGAGTAGCATAGGAGCATGCAGCTACCGTACAAGGTTGACCACTGACAGAGACGTCAGTTGCCATCATTGTTGGTTGTTGCTGATGTTGTTGGATATAAGTTTGCTGTTGAGCTGGTTGTAACTGATGAGCTTGTGCTTGAATCTGTTGTTGTTGAGGTGATTGGGTAAACTGTTGTAATTGAACAGCTGTAGGACCGGCTTGAGTAAATGGAGTTGCAGACCATTGTAAGAGTGTTTGCACACCTGTAGACAATGCTGAAGCTTGAGGACAGAGAACTGGAATTGAGGTGTTGCATAACAGCCAGCTGCTTGAGTATCAGGGTGAACAGGGATAGCAGTCGCTGTGCCGCCAGGTCCGGAGATACATTTAGCAGAAATATCAGTAATTATATATCCAAATGTTATGAAGTTATAAAAAATAATGCGATGGCAAAGATGATTTATTCCACTGTGTATACTTCGAAATAATGTAGTCCATCAATCAGCAAAGTCGGGCTCGCCAATTTGTTGCTGCGATATTTTGACTGAACTAGAATGCACGTATATCTTAGTACTTCTTCGCGTTTATATTTGTGTCCTAACGTTGTGATTACTCGACATCCACAACGTAATTAAAAAGGCACTTGCGAAGGAATACGACAGTGTATTATTGCAGCAATCAAAATTCAAAAATCGAGCGAGTACAAAAAGTATCAATTGTTAAGATGCAAGATTTAGAGTAATAAACAAATCGAAGTACAATTACACAATGAAAGTATATTGCGATGATGAGTAATAAAACGGGTCACTACAACCTCCTTCTCACTGCAGTTAGTACTGAACATGTTATCCGGAAGGGTGGTGAGAACTTCGTTACATATTCACCCACCTTAAGGCCTACAAATTCAGCAAAACGCCCAGGATATTTTCTGCTATGTTAAATCGTACCAGCCACCACTGCTACCCTGGAAGAGACCCACCAAAATGACCTTGAAGCATCCAATCACATCATTCGTCATAAATGCTATGCTTTCATTGAGTTAGTGGAGTGCACTTTATCTGGATTCCTAGTTTTGTTTAGATATAGGATTATCTGCTGCGCTTAACTGAGGAACTTCATTAGATTACCAAAGGAGAACTGAGACTATCTATCTTTGTGGGATAAGGTTTATTTTTTAGTGTTTTTCTGTGCACTGCAGTGTCTTCAGCGAGTGGATTGAATTTCCGAGGTGGCATCAGTATCTCCACACTTGACCTTCCCTCTTTCCTGTACCTAATAAACTAGAGATTTATTAAACTGATGTGAAATATAACTGGAAATCTCTGAAAGTGGTGTTGAAGGAGACCTGTGAAGTCACTTTAGGACGGAAGAAGAGACAACACAAAGAATGACTCACTACGGACACCTGGAAGCTCTTAGAAGAGAGGAGAATTATTGAAACAGACGATGAAGCAGTGCAAAGATGGACGACCAGTGAAGATGTGTCCTAGGAGAAGCCAAATACAATCCTACGGCCCAATGGGAACTGAAGCAAAACAGGCCGCAATTAATAGGGAACTTAGATCACTACATCAAATGACCACTTGTCTATCCGGGAAGAGATCAACACGTGTGAAAACAATGGAAGGCTCTGAAGGCAACCTAATTACCAGAGTAGAAAAGCAGAGGAAGGAATGGGCTGACCAATTCAAGGGAATCTTGAACTGGTTGCCACCTGCGGCACATCCAGAAATGCCACGACCTCTCATAGAACTGCCCGTGAAAACCAATCCTCCGACAAAATCAGAGGTTTTGAATGCCATATAGATACTGAATGACTGTAAGGAGGTAGAACTTGACGTAATTTGTCCAGAAGCACTGAAGACAGGTCCAGAGACAACAGCAGACTTCCTGATGTGATAATTGAGGAAAATGTTTAAGTGAGAGGAGGTATCTGCCGATTGGAAGAAGAGCTAACTCGTTAGCCTTCGAAAAAGGCGCGACTGAAGCCTTCCCAGTACCTCGAGCACATACATGCACCTGACCACTTCAACCAAAATAATAAGTGGCGTTGTCCTGCAGAGACTGGAAGGTGCTCTGGATGCAAAAGTCCTACCGGGACATCCTAGATTCTGGAAAAGTGAATCAGATCGCACTACTATGTATCATTATCGAACAGAGCGTGGAGCGGCAAGCAAATCTCTACTACAACTACATAGACTTTTAAAAGGCCGTCGAAATAGTTGACCACAAAGTGATTTGGAAACCACTCAAACACTACGGATTACCTCAAACCTTTATCAGTCTATTTCAACATCTATATGGTGATTCCACATGTCAAGTGATTCACAGTGAAAACTAAAGGAAGTCTATGAAGTGAAGACAGTAGTAATACAAGGCTGTCTAATATCGTCTACGATATTCCTCACTGCGGTGGAATGCATCATGTGACAGATCGTCGGATGAGAGAAATCAGGGACGCATAGGGTCATCATGAAACTCTAACAGATCTGGACTTCATGAAAGATTACTAATGTCTATTGTCATACAAACTCGAAGGTCAGTTTGTGAGAATCAACATGTTGATGGGGATGGCAAACAGCGAAAATATGACTTAAAGTGAACGTAGAGAAGACAGAGGTGATGAAGATTCCAAATTAACAACCACAGGCATCAGTCGTTTCCACTTAATGTAGGAATTCTACTCTTTCACATTCCTGGTTGAGTGGCATCGTCTCAATCACAGGTGGTACGATTGAGGTCATCGATTCGAGGATCAAAAAGGCAATATACACCTTCACTACTCAGAAATCAATGGGCGAGCTTGTTCCACGCAGCATAAACAACAGCATTAGGATTTTTGCCACCGATTTCAAGTCAGCTGTTTTCTATCGTTCTTAGACTTGGTAGGCATTACCGAAATCACTTCAGTGGCCTGATGTAGTCCTTTATCAACTTTTGCTTTCGTTGCATGCTGAAGATCAGATTATCGACCGGAAATGACTAGCAGTGAGGAACTCTGGCAGATAGTAAGCTAGCCAACAAATGATTGCTTAGGAAGTATAGAGAGGGAAGTGGAGATGGTTGGACAATTTCTGAAGACAACGCTGAGTGACATATACGTGCGAAGGAGAATTCGAATGGGGAATTATGAACTGGTTGTGTGTCTCAGGTTGGCATGGTGGAGATTGTGTTAGGAAAAGACGAGAGCTGGTTAGCAATTTTGTAGCCAGTTAAGGAATACTGCATAAAATGTTAGGATGGCTCAGAAAACTAGGCAGCACTATGTGTACAATCTAGACACCTAAGGAGTGAAACTGTCAACCGTCGTTCATATCACCTCCATCTAAGGTGAGTGGTTTCGATCTATTGATATCATTCAACAGTATGTATTATCATGCGAGAATTAAATCGCATACGATAATATGTTTGTTATTTATCCACATGATTTTTTAAAATCAAGCGATGGTTTGAATTTCAATAAGGAGTGTTATCTGTCACTCTACAAACGGCGTCAGTACTAAGAATATAAATAGAAGTTGTTTTGAATTTTCGGTGAGATAATCTTATGTGGAGTCAGTGTCAGTGTTTCTGTCTACGACAAATATAGATTCTGAATTCTTAGGCGTCAATGGAAGTTGTTTATTCTCGTTTGCACATTTGTTTACGACAGACATCCTTGTTTGATCGATTTATGTTTATACCACGCTGAGTGGAAATGGTGATTATCGGCGAGAATAGCTGCAGTTGGCTGTGAGAACGATACCTACTTAAACTCGGGTGGACACTAATCACTAATATTCACAACCTATACCTTTAAAGTTTAGTGTAAGACAAGACACTACTTTCAATAATAATCAGGTCTCTGGTTCACTTGTATTGCTGCAGCTATGGCCACTGGTGACTCGAAGCCAGAGGTCTGCGTACAGATTACTTTTATTCAGTTATTCCTTCTTTAATTGTCTGCGTGACTTTGTTTTGGATTAACAACACAGAAATCAGCATAAAATACTTCTACTGCTTACTTTATATCACCCAAGTGTGTGGTAATTTTCTTGAACTTTTCCAAAATGATGTGGAAACGGTACCACGCGTACAGATGGAACGTGCAGACAATATCAAAGCACTACTCATCAGAATTATCTGTGGAATAGAATTATAAATTTTGCAAAGTATACACACTTTACTGAGTCAGCTTTCCTTCTGTTATAGGGCGTGTAGGCGAAGGTAATTTCTCAGAACTATTGGCCACAGCATTCATCACTGAACATTGCATGCTTACCCCCACTGTTTAACTCAGCTTGATTATCTGAAGGCTTCCAGTGAAGCGTCCGCGCCATTTGGTATGCCCTGGTGTCACGTTCGTTCGTTTATGCACGCCCCTAGCTAATTAAGCAATCATCTCGCTCTCCGATTCGGTCTCGAAATATAACTCGTTATTTGGACGGTCAATTCTGGTATTTTGCTTTGCCTTTGGTCTACGCGGAACAAATACTATAGAAGTTGTGGATATTAGATCTTGCGTTAGTATACTTCGTACTATCCGTGAACATCAATAATTTCAGCCTCTAAAGTCGAATGTGTTACCGTAACAATAGTAACCCCAACCAGGTTGGAAAGATTCGAGAAATTGTTTGGAAATAATAAGACATGTGGTAAACATTTGTTTAGTTCTGAACAATCGATTGGTACATCGTTTGCTAAATGTGTGAAATGGACACATAACTATTGTTTAATCGACTTCTTTGAGAAAAAACAGATTAATTTGGCGTCCGGATGAAAATGTCGTCGTGATGTTCCTACCATCATCTTTTGAGTGGTTTCTTTTGTCTACTTGCTGCGCTTATCTTCCTGTCGTATTGTTTGAAACTTACAGAAACATATCGTCCTTGCTCATAGACTCTACCACAACCGGTGAGCAGCTTCTCCTAGTGGACACAACGCAGCAGTGAACTGCATCTGCGGATTATATTGCTTATTTACAGAAGTGGACTGTAACTACATTTCCGAGTAACCATTGCCTTCTACAACACATCTGTATATCTATAATATACCGTCTCCATATTTTTTCTTGACTTGGATTCTTATTCTGACTTTTCGTACACTTCCCGAGCTTTTAGAGGTCAATGGTGTTGACTTTCACGGACAGTACAGTGTGTATTAATGCAAGATCTAATACCCACAACTTCTACAGTACTCGTTCCGCGTAGTCCAAAGACAAAGAAAAACACCAAAGCGATTGTTCAAATCACGAAATATATTTCGGGGAGAATTGTAATTCTGGGTTGACTGTTTAACTAACTAGGGATCATGCACGAATTAACGAATGCAACACGAGAGCGCGTCAAATGGCATGTATGCTTGACCTCTAGCCTTCAGCTAATCAAGCTGACTGAGACAGTGAGGTTCAGCATCAAATATTCAGTGATAAATCCCGTGGCTAATAATTCTTGGGAGTTATCTACCACTACAGGCTAACTGTATAGTCCCCTGCACATCTGTTGACACAGTGGATAATAACGTAGTGTGTTCTGTTACTGCGAATCGTCAGCACTTTTGTCTGGCAATAAAGTTGTTGCGGTAGTTGTACTACATTATGTGTCTAGCTGCATAACCCTATGGATATGGTCTTTTCCTCATGGGGCATTACGACATCTGAAAGTCAGAAGCACATTGTCTTCAGTAGATTTCTATTTTACTTTGTATCTGAATGTGAACAGAGGGTCAGCTGTGTTGTGTTTAAGAGATAGATAAGTCCAGACGCTTTGTAATCTAAGTACTTTTTTGGGGATGTGGGAGTATTCACTTCCTTTGGCGAAAACATAATATTTTTCTCAAGGAAATTACTTTCACTTAGTAATTTAGAGATACTTCATATTGAAGTATGTGCTGAGGGTATTGCCTAGTAGGGCAACGAAAGCCTCGGAAATTAACTATCCGGCTCAGAGAACACAACCACATCAAAAAGAGATAACCTTTCGTTACTCACTGAGGTAGTAGTTTGAGAAGACTCCTCTACGACTGTAATAGATAGTTCTACGGTCTGACTGCTGCACCAGTTTCATCCGTTATATATCATCCTTTCTATATGTCGATGTTTGATAATATTTGCTGCTTACAAGTTTATCACTATGGCAAGGGTGGACTGCATATTAACGACAATATAATTCAAAGTAATATGTTCCTTGTAAATGTGTAACTCGATATAAGAAATGACCCTGTACTGACCCATTTTATAATTCATCATCGTATTATACTTTCACTATGTAATTGGACTTTATTTGTTTATCACTTAAGAGATTGTATGATAACAATTGATACATTCTACTCGCTCAACTTTTGAATTTTGACTACTGCGAGAACACATGTTCGTACTCCTTCTCAAGTGCCTTTTCATTTAGGTTGTGGATGTTGAGCAATCACAACATTAGGAAACAATAATAAACGCGAAAAAGTACTAAGATACACGTGTACGCTAGTTTGGTAAAATAGAGCGACACAGCAACCCCAACCTCCGAAACTATGTAGCTCACAACTTTCGCGAAAGGCAATGTTCAGTCCCATATACCACCAAATAGCGAGGAATATATTTAATAATGATTTAAGGCATAATACAAAGCCAGTGACATCGTGGAAATCACTTCCTTCAGCAACGGACCCCGTGAATTCACCAAAATAAATTGTTATCGATAAAAGGGGGTAAAGTGATGCACATATAGATATTTCTGCTAATACAAAATTTAACGAGTTTAGAGTGGTAGGAAGCATTGAAAACCCATTAATTTTGTGCGCGGTTACATCAGTCAATATTATTTACCTAGAAAGAAGGATACTGCATCAGGTCATTGACGTTAAAAAGGCTAAGTACTACAAGCACATGATTCCTAGATATGAGTGCAGGTTTCCAATGCATCTTCTTTTTCTCCCACATATTTGTTGAGCTATTGGCTCCCACCTGTTGGTTTGTTCCCAGAGTTTCTTGTTACCAATTCTTTCTGGCCTCTTGATCTTCACTATGCAGTCAGCAAAGCAGGCGGCTGTTAACAAAAGTCTGTAACTTGTTGGAAGTGCTTTTCGTGGCACACAGTGCAAGTTTCTGGTCCGTATAGAAGAACTGACTGACTTCTGCTTTGTGTTGAAAATGCGAATCTTGTCATTCATGCTGAAGCGGAGGGTAATAGATTTGCGAACGGCTTTCAGTTTGATGAAGGCATATTTCGCCTCTGCGATTCTGGTTGGCTGGCTTTGAAATCTTCACCCGTCCCAACTGCATGTGGTTGAAACTGTGCTTCCAGGAGAAGTGAAGGACTTAACCTCTGTCAAATGGCTCCAGCTCAAGGTGATTGGCGCTGGTTGTTATTGCTCTTGGTTGTTTAGATGGTCAACTTCATCACCTCCGTCTTCTCTGTGTTCAGCTGTAGTCCTGTCATCACCGCCAGCTTCTTCAACCAGTCTGTTGGTTTTCTTCAGCAAGTTTTCGAGCTCGTGTGACATTAAGCATAATTCATCAGTGCGCGAAATCCAGATCTTCTAGAGTCCTCTTATCAGTCAGACCAAGGTATTCGAGTCCTCTCACTCCCGATGACAGTCTGACGCCTAATCCAGTCCGCCACAATTAAGACTATCGTCGTTGATATTAGTGGGCAGCCTTGTCTTACTCCTGTATTCACTTCGAACACCTCGTTGAGTTTTTCGTTGTGGACCACCTGGCGTTCTCATACATGCAGCTGTTGAATGAAGTTGATAAAGATTTGGGCTCTGCATGCCTTAGTGTTGAAGTAGTTCCCAAATTACTTCTCGGTCGACGCTGTCTGTCGAAGGCCTTTCCGAAGTCGACGAAGGAAGTTGAGATAAAGGTTCGGATGACGTTCAATGCTTTGTTAGACGATGATTCATAGAGCTTCGATTCGGTCAGCACATGATTTGTCTCTCCTGAATCCATCTTTCCCCAACGGGATGGAGTTCTGCACCCAGTACATCTTTGATTCTCTCTCCAGGCTGACATGATTTTGCATTTTACTTGTCGTGGACATGGGCGTGATTCCACGCCAGTTCTTGCAGAGTGAGGCGTAAGTTGTGATTATTTGTTGGATTTACAAAGTAGCCCTTCTTTCAGTTGGTAGGCACCTTTCCTTCCTTCCTAAACTTTTGTAATAATGGCTCCAGCATATCTGTCGCAGTCTCTTGGTTAGCTTCCAGCGCTTTTTGGTGAGTCCTATCGTGTCTTGATGCCTTTCTGGACTTCTGTAGCTTGATCTCATTCAAGGTTTCTGCCTTCACTGGAGGATTGGTTTCCACTGGTAGTTCTGTGCGTTTATTGGTGGTTGCGGTATTTTTGGGAGGGTAGCAGGTGATTGTCAATTCAAAAGTCTTTTTGTCTTGCCCCTTCTTTTTTCCTAGAACAGCTGCACACGTTTCCTTGAACATCACCTTCAGAGAGCTCCAATGTTCTCCCACGCGCGCTTCCTCAGTGATGCCCATAATGTCTCCAAATTCTCCGTGATTTGGTCTGTAGTGAAAGTATCTTTTGTAGTTTGTCCTTCAGTTTCTTGATTGGGGACAGTCTCCATTTGTTATTAAGGGTGTAGTGTACATTGTACCTTTGAACTTTTGTTTGAATGAACGCAACCTGACCTTTAACCTCACTTCCACTTTGTATTCCTGATCCTCCTGTACGGTTTCGGTTTCGCTCTCTCGCTGTACTTTCACCTAGTACACTCTTCGAGCTGACCCCCGTCTCACCTCCAGATAAGTGTGTACTTTTTATTCCTTATCAAATTCCATATCTCTTTGTGTAAATACAATTCCGGTCCAGTTACACTTGCCATTTCGAGTTTTTTAACTTTGATTCCGTTCGTAGTACTTGCACGTTAGGCAAAGTACTATTAAGGCCAAAAACGGTGAAGAAGTTGTGTAAGAGTGCTTATTGTTAGGTCGAAGTAATCCCAAGTCCAACTCTTGCAAGGGTTTCAGCTTCATCGTGAAGATTCCTTTAGCTAGATGGTGGTCTGAGCCCACAACTGCTTCCCCTGTCGACTCTGGCTGCATCTCCACTTATTTGAGTAGCATTAAGATGACATCTTTCTAGTTTGCGGTGTTTCAGTCAGGTGAAAACCATGTTGCCTTTTGTGTATCCTTGTGCTTGTACGCGCTGCTTCCAATCACCAAGCCATTAATTGCACAGACGTCTGCGAGTAATTCTCCGTTCTTATCCATTTTTCCGAGCGAGAGCCTCTCAACCGCCAACTGAAAGCTTCGTTAATGGCTACCGAGAATACTAAGTGGACTGAGTCCCTTCCCCTAGTGCTACTTAGCATCCGTTCCACGCTCAAAGCAGACTTACAGTGCACCTCTGCAGAGTTGGTGTTTGGTACCACCCTTCGTCTACCGGGTGAAATCATCTCACCTGAAAGTGGTGAACCAAGTGCTACGGATGTACATTGTTATGCTCAGAACCTCAAGCGCCTTATGCAACGCCTGCAACTAACTCCCACACGCACACAAAACAAGAGAGTGCAAGTAGATGCTAGACTCGATGACTGTACCCACGTTTTTGTGCGTTGCGACGTCGTTCGTAGGCCGTTACAACCTCTTTATGATGGACCATTCAAGGTCGTTAGTAGGAAAGAAAAATTTTTTGTTATTGATCGACTTGGCCGTCATGACACTGTAAGTATCGACAGACTTAAAGCGGCCTACATTGAAGAATCTGTACCCCTCACGCCTACACAACCAGCAACTACGCCCGCACCCCCACCCTAGCCAAGTTTGATTGTCCAAAATCCTACTAAACCTAGCAGTTCTCCGGATGAGACAAGTAAAGCACCGGTTATACGCTCTGGTCGGCGTGTACACTGGCCTAAACGATACTGTGAATTTGTTAACTAAACGCTTTTAATTACAAGAGTAACTCATACCTTCATGTCTTTTCTCACGTTACATTCATTTTTCATGATATTTACTCTTTTGGGTTTCGTTTGTGGGCAGTAGCCACTTTTTCATTCACTAATCCTGTTAGATTTCTTTCTCGTTACAGTGTTCTAACATTTTATTTTTGGCGTTACACTCGAACCGCTAGCTAGACCAGTCCATTCCATTGTCGTATGGTGACTCCCAACACTCGTGGAATTACAAACCAAACGAACAAAAATATGGACCAGATAAAAAAAATAATAAAATAAATAAAAAAATATAATAAAATGTAAAAACAAAAACTTTCACTGTATAGTTAAACGGACCGCTAAATATTTTTGCATATAAATACGTCACTTCTATGCTGTACATTTTAATCCGCTCAATCTATTTTCACAGATCTTACTATTTTTACTCGAGTTATTCCATGACGAAACTTATTTATTTTGTGACCCATACTTGTAATTACTTTGCATCAATTTAATTATACAGCTCGCTACATTTTTTTTAACAAATGGCGATTGTACCTATTCATAACTATTGGTTATACACACACTTCTCTGTACCTTGCATAAGTTTTCACAGCGCTAACAATTTCCCTTGTTTTATTTCAATTTGGCGTACCACTCCCATGTTACACTAGTTCCTTCGCATTTATTCCTCTTAAGTTTTTGTTAACACCCTATGCTGATTTTTAAATCTTAACCTCTTCTTCTATTCTTTTCTGTTGCTTTTACTTTATTCCTCCTAATACGCTGGTATATTGATTGCCTTTGGTGTTACTACTAGTTTTGGTTGATGAGGAAGGATGGAGCATTAGTCTAACAGGAAACTTAGACATAATGAGTCACCTTCCCGTTATAACAACCTGGGGTAACGGAGGTAAGCCATCAGACCTCCACATAACCCAGCCCGTAATAGTATGTCGTAAAAAAACTAAATAAATAAAAATATAAAAAAAGATAAGTGAAAATAGACGATGTTAAAAAAAAATTGAAAAAAAAACGCACCAAGGCACCAGCGTTATTCCTTCTTATATTCCATCTTACTCCATTGATCATGTACATAGTGCTCATAAATTGCCTTAATTTTTTCCTTCATTCTTTCCTTTCTCAACATATATATTTTTTAAAAAAAGAAAAACAACTATTTTATTACTATCTTCACATTTCCTTGCTCATTCACTGTTATTGTACGCCACCTTGTTACTTTTATATATCGAAGCTTGCTGTTATCCCACCAACCTTCTAAGGGGGGATAACCTGTAGTGTACATTGTACCTTTGAACTTTTGTTTGAATGAACGCAACCTGACCTTTAACCTCACTTCCACTTTGTATTCCTGATCCTCCTGTACGGTTTCGGTTTCGCTCTCTCGCTGTACTTTCACCTAGTACACTCTTCGAGCTGACCCCCGTCTCACCTCCAGATAAGTGTGTACTTTTTATTCCTTATCAAATTCCATATCTCTTTGTGTAAATACAATTCCGGTCCAGTTACACTTGCCATTTCGAGTTTTTTAACTTTGATTCCGTTCGTAGTACTTGCACGTTAGGCAAAGTACTATTAAGGCCAAAAACGGTGAAGAAGTTGTGTAAGAGTGCTTATTGTTAGGTCGAAGTAATCCCAAGTCCAACTCTTGCAAGGGTTTCAGCTTCATCGTGAAGATTCCTTTAGCTAGATGGTGGTCTGAGCCCACAACTGCTTCCCCTGTCGACTCTGGCTGCATCTCCACTTATTTGAGTAGCATTAAGATGACATCTTTCTAGTTTGCGGTGTTTCAGTCAGGTGAAAACCATGTTGCCTTTTGTGTATCCTTGTGCTTGTACGCGCTGCTTCCAATCACCAAGCCATTAATTGCACAGACGTCTGCGAGTAATTCTCCGTTCTTATCCATTTTTCCGAGCGAGAGCCTCTCAACCGCCAACTGAAAGCTTCGTTAATGGCTACCGAGAATACTAAGTGGACTGAGTCCCTTCCCCTAGTGCTACTTAGCATCCGTTCCACGCTCAAAGCAGACTTACAGTGCACCTCTGCAGAGTTGGTGTTTGGTACCACCCTTCGTCTACCGGGTGAAATCATCTCACCTGAAAGTGGTGAACCAAGTGCTACGGATGTACATTGTTATGCTCAGAACCTCAAGCGCCTTATGCAACGCCTGCAACTAACTCCCACACGCACACAAAACAAGAGAGTGCAAGTAGATGCTAGACTCGATGACTGTACCCACGTTTTTGTGCGTTGCGACGTCGTTCGTAGGCCGTTACAACCTCTTTATGATGGACCATTCAAGGTCGTTAGTAGGAAAGAAAAATTTTTTGTTATTGATCGACTTGGCCGTCATGACACTGTAAGTATCGACAGACTTAAAGCGGCCTACATTGAAGAATCTGTACCCCTCACGCCTACACAACCAGCAACTACGCCCGCACCCCCACCCTAGCCAAGTTTGATTGTCCAAAATCCTACTAAACCTAGCAGTTCTCCGGATGAGACAAGTAAAGCACCGGTTATACGCTCTGGTCGGCGTGTACACTGGCCTAAACGATACTGTGAATTTGTTAACTAAACGCTTTTAATTACAAGAGTAACTCATACCTTCATGTCTTTTCTCACGTTACATTCATTTTTCATGATATTTACTCTTTTGGGTTTCGTTTGTGGGCAGTAGCCACTTTTTCATTCACTAATCCTGTTAGATTTCTTTCTCGTTACAGTGTTCTAACATTTTATTTTTGGCGTTACACTCGAACCGCTAGCTAGACCAGTCCATTCCATTGTCGTATGGTGACTCCCAACACTCGTGGAATTACAAACCAAACGAACAAAAATATGGACCAGATAAAAAAAATAATAAAATAAATAAAAAAATATAATAAAATGTAAAAACAAAAACTTTCACTGTATAGTTAAACGGACCGCTAAATATTTTTGCATATAAATACGTCACTTCTATGCTGTACATTTTAATCCGCTCAATCTATTTTCACAGATCTTACTATTTTTACTCGAGTTATTCCATGACGAAACTTATTTATTTTGTGACCCATACTTGTAATTACTTTGCATCAATTTAATTATACAGCTCGCTACATTTTTTTTAACAAATGGCGATTGTACCTATTCATAACTATTGGTTATACACACACTTCTCTGTACCTTGCATAAGTTTTCACAGCGCTAACAATTTCCCTTGTTTTATTTCAATTTGGCGTACCACTCCCATGTTACACTAGTTCCTTCGCATTTATTCCTCTTAAGTTTTTGTTAACACCCTATGCTGATTTTTAAATCTTAACCTCTTCTTCTATTCTTTTCTGTTGCTTTTACTTTATTCCTCCTAATACGCTGGTATATTGATTGCCTTTGGTGTTACTACTAGTTTTGGTTGATGAGGAAGGATGGAGCATTAGTCTAACAGGAAACTTAGACATAATGAGTCACCTTCCCGTTATAACAACCTGGGGTAACGGAGGTAAGCCATCAGACCTCCACATAACCCAGCCCGTAATAGTATGTCGTAAAAAAACTAAATAAATAAAAATATAAAAAAAGATAAGTGAAAATAGACGATGTTAAAAAAAAATTGAAAAAAAAACGCACCAAGGCACCAGCGTTATTCCTTCTTATATTCCATCTTACTCCATTGATCATGTACATAGTGCTCATAAATTGCCTTAATTTTTTCCTTCATTCTTTCCTTTCTCAACATATATATTTTTAAAAAAAAGAAAAACAACTATTTTATTACTATCTTCACATTTCCTTGCTCATTCACTGTTATTGTACGCCACCTTGTTACTTTTATATATCGAAGCTTGCTGTTATCCCACCAACCTTCTAAGGGGGGATAACCTGTAGTGTACATTGTACCTTTGAACTTTTGTTTGAATGAACGCAACCTGACCTTTAACCTCACTTCCACTTTGTATTCCTGATCCTCCTGTACGGTTTCGGTTTCGCTCTCTCGCTGTACTTTCACCTAGTACACTCTTCGAGCTGACCCCCGTCTCACCTCCAGATAAGTGTGTACTTTTTATTCCTTATCAAATTCCATATCTCTTTGTGTAAATACAATTCCGGTCCAGTTACACTTGCCATTTCGAGTTTTTTAACTTTGATTCCGTTCGTAGTACTTGCACGTTAGGCAAAGTACTATTAAGGCCAAAAACGGTGAAGAAGTTGTGTAAGAGTGCTTATTGTTAGGTCGAAGTAACCCCAAGTCCAACTCTTACAAGTGGTGAGCCCGAGTTTTCGCCGTTTGCCTACTTAGTAGCCTAAAGTGTAAATAGTCCTTTTTCATATTGGCAATTTGTTTGTCGCACAGAGTTTTAAAAATTTTACTTGCCTTGTTTTTACTGATATTTTTTGTTATCATATTTGTTGTTATCATTCTATATATATATATCGTCTTGTTCGCGGGATGGCCGTAACCACTAGTCCCACTCAGATGAAAGACTCCTCTACCGAAGGGTCATCAAAATTAGATGTGGTGGCCTACATAGCTAAGCTTTATGAAGAGATAGACAAGTTAAAACAGGAGATGAGACCTAGGGGTCGTTCACATAGCCGCACCAGCTCGACTCGTGGCAGATCTTCTTCACGAGCTGGCAGCAGACGTCGTAGGCCTCAAAGTTCCCAACCTGGAGTGTGCTGGTATCACCGGCGTTATGGTGATAAGGCCCAAAAGTGCACTCGCCCGTGCACCTTTGATGGCCAGCAATCGGGAAACCAGTAAGCCAGCACGTATTGGTGACTAACGTCGCTGGCGAACCACTCCCATGTCGCCTCTTCTATGTTACCGACCGCACCACTGGGACACGCTTCCTGGTTGACACTGGGGCGGAAGTTAGCGTGATTCCACCAACATCTGAAGAGCGCAAGCGGCCACTTTCCTTACAGCTTCGCGCCGCAAATGGTTCGCCAATCACAACGTACGGCAAAAGGTTCCTGGATCTTAACATAGGCCTACGTAGGTCATTTCGCTGGGTTTTCCTTGTAGCAGATGTAACTACCGGTATTATTGGCATGGATCTCATGCAACACTATCAGCTACTGGTTGATACTGGCAAACACAAACTGATCGATTCAGCTACAAACCTTTCGATCTCCGGTGTTGTGACACACACACCTGCATTAAGCCCAGTATATTCAACCCCTGCCTCTAACGGCCCTTACGCTGAAGTTCTTCAGTCCTTTGCCAATCTGTTCAAACCGGTTTCTAAACTTCCTTGTGTGACTTCTACTGTCACTCATCATATCGTGACCACTGGTCCACCGGTATTTGCAAAGCCACGGCGATTGTCCCCAGAAAAACTACAAGCCGTGAAGGCTGAATTCGAACATATGTTAGATATGGGGATAATCCGCCCTTCCAGCAGCCCGTGGTCTTCCCCTTTACATGTGGTGCCAAAGAATAACGGGATAGATTGGAGGCCTTGTGGTGATTACCGCAGGCTTAACGCACAGACCATGCCAGATCGCTACCCCGTACCACATATACATGACCTTACGTCGTCTCTAAAGGGTGCCACGGTATTCAGTAAACTGGACTTAACCAGAGCCTATCATCAGATTCCAGTTCACCCAGATGATATTCCTAAAACGGCAGTGATCACCCCTTTTGGTCTTTTCGAATTTCTTCGAATACCGTTTGGTCTCCGCAACGCCGCACAAACATTCCAGCGATTTATTCACGATGTTTTGCGCGGATTAGATTGCGCATATGCTTACCTCGACGATATTCTCGTGGCTAGCCCAGACGAAGCTAGCCACCGTACGCATTTACAGATGGTTTTCGAGCGGTTAACAACCCATGGTTTGACACTTAACATGTCCAAATGTCTGATTGGCGTCCATTCATTGACCTTCCTGGGACATGTCATTAATGAACAGGGAATTCGCCCGCTACCTGAGAAGGTGCAGGCAATACGCGACTTCCCGGAACCTACGTCAATAAAATCTTTGCGCACATTTCTCGGCATGGTGAGCTATTACCGACTGGCACTCACAAACCCCCTAAAGAGCAAGAGCAAAACGTTCAGCATGACACCAGAGGCTCGAGAAGCCTTCCAGAATATTAAGTCGGCAATTGCAGACGCCACCATGCTGGTCCACCTAGACGTCCATCTTCCGCTTAGCATCTCAGATGATGCATCTAACACAGCCATTGGAGCTGTTCTACAGCAACTGGTACATACTTCATGGATACCAGTCGCCTTTTTCTCTCGGAAGTTGTCCGCCGCTGAAGCGAGGTATAGCACCTTTGGCAGAGAACTCCTCGCCATATACGCGGCTATCAAACATTTTCGCCACTTTGTTGAAGGTCGGAAATTCACAGTATTTACCGATCACAAGCCACTGACGTATGCCCTCCACACTACTACAGATAGATATTCCCCACGCGAATTGCGTCACTTGGACTACATCTCACAATTCACTTCGGATATTCGACATATTTCGGGGGTTGACAATGCTGTGGCGTTCGCCTTGTCTAGGATATATACCATGTCGGCGCCACCAACCATTGACCTGAAACAAATGGCGCAACGTCAGCTTACAGAGTTAGATCTCGATAAGCTCTCGTTAAATACCTCCTTGCATATCAAGCGTATACCGCTTGTTAATAGCGAGGGTACCATCCTCTGCGATCTGTCCACCGGTACCCCGAGACTTATCGTTCCACCTTCATTGCGCCGTACGGTATTCGATAGCCTCCACAACCTTTCCCACCCAGGTATCCGGGCAACGGACAAACTAGTGTCAGCTAGATTTGTCTGGCCTGGTATCAGTCGCAACGTGCGTGTCTGGGCACGTGCCTGTGTGCCGTGTCAACGAGCTAAAGTCCACAAACACAACATCACTCCAGTGGGTTCCTTCTCCACACCCGATGCTCGCTTTAGCCACGTACATCTAGATGTAGTGGGTCCTCTACCACCATCAAATGGCCACTGTTACTTGTTGACATGCGTCGACCGGTTCACTCGTTGGCCAGAAGCTATTCCCATCGCTGACACGACCGCGGAAACCACTTGTCGAGTGTTCATGGAACGCTGGGTAGCTCAATTCAGATGCCCATCTTCGGTGACTACAGACCGTGGACAGCAGTTTGAATCAACCCACTTTAAGAAGCTCTTAGAGCTACTGGGGTGCAAACGCATCCGAACAACCACGTACCATCCAGCAGCAAATGGACTTGTAGAGCGTTTTCACCGCCAACTGAAAGCTTCGTTAATGGCTACCGAGAATACTAAGTGGACTGAGTCCCTTCCCCTAGTGCTACTTAGCATCCGTTCCACGCTCAAAGCAGACTTACAGTGCACCTCTGCAGAGTTGGTGTTTGGTACCACCCTTCGTCTACCGGGTGAAATCATCTCACCTGAAAGTGGTGAACCAAGTGCTACGGATGTACATTGTTATGCTCAGAACCTCAAGCGCCTTATGCAACGCCTGCAACTAACTCCCACACGCACACAAAACAAGAGAGTGCAAGTAGATGCTAGACTCGATGACTGTACCCACGTTTTTGTGCGTTGCGACGTCGTTCGTAGGCCGTTACAACCTCTTTATGATGGACCATTCAAGGTCGTTAGTAGGAAAGAAAAATTTTTTGTTATTGATCGACTTGGCCGTCATGACACTGTAAGTATCGACAGACTTAAAGCGGCCTACATTGAAGAATCTGTACCCCTCACGCCTACACAACCAGCAACTACGCCCGCACCCCCACCCTAGCCAAGTTTGATTGTCCAAAATCCTACTAAACCTAGCAGTTCTCCGGATGAGACAAGTAAAGCACCGGTTATACGCTCTGGTCGGCGTGTACACTGGCCTAAACGATACTGTGAATTTGTTAACTAAACGCTTTTAATTACAAGAGTAACTCATACCTTCATGTCTTTTCTCACGTTACATTCATTTTTCATGATATTTACTCTTTTGGGTTTCGTTTGTGGGCAGTAGCCACTTTTTCATTCACTAATCCTGTTAGATTTCTTTCTCGTTACAGTGTTCTAACATTTTATTTTTGGCGTTACACTCGAACCGCTAGCTAGACCAGTCCATTCCATTGTCGTATGGTGACTCCCAACACTCGTGGAATTACAAACCAAACGAACAAAAATATGGACCAGATAAAAAAAATAATAAAATAAATAAAAAAATATAATAAAATGTAAAAACAAAAACTTTCACTGTATAGTTAAACGGACCGCTAAATATTTTTGCATATAAATACGTCACTTCTATGCTGTACATTTTAATCCGCTCAATCTATTTTCACAGATCTTACTATTTTTACTCGAGTTATTCCATGACGAAACTTATTTATTTTGTGACCCATACTTGTAATTACTTTGCATCAATTTAATTATACAGCTCGCTACATTTTTTTAACAAATGGCGATTGTACCTATTCATAACTATTGGTTATACACACACTTCTCTGTACCTTGCATAAGTTTTCACAGCGCTAACAATTTCCCTTGTTTTATTTCAATTTGGCGTACCACTCCCGTGTTACACTAGTTCCTTCGCATTTATTCCTCTTAAGTTTTTGTTAACACCCTATGCTGATTTTTAAATCTTAACCTCTTCTTCTATTCTTTTCTGTTGCTTTTACTTTATTCCTCCTAATACGCTGGTATATTGATTGCCTTTGGTGTTACTACTAGTTTTGGTTGATGAGGAAGGATGGAGCATTAGTCTAACAGGAAACTTAGACATAATGAGTCACCTTCCCGTTATAACAACCTGGGGTAACGGAGGTAAGCCATCAGACCTCCACATAACCCAGCCCGTAATAGTATGTCGTAAAAAAACTAAATAAATAAAAATATAAAAAAAGATAAGTGAAAATAGACGATGTTAAAAAAAAAATTGAAAAAAATCGCACCAAGGCACCAGCGTTATTCCTTCTTATATTCCATCTTACTCCATTGATCATGTACATAGTGCTCATAAATTGCCTTAATTTTTTCCTTCATTCTTTCCTTTCTCAACATATATATTTTTTAAAAAAAGAAAAACAACTATTTTATTACTATCTTCACATTTCCTTGCTCATTCACTGTTATTGTACGCCACCTTGTTACTTTTATATATCGAAGCTTGCTGTTATCCCACCAACCTTCTAAGGGGGGATAACCTGTAGTGTACATTGTACCTTTGAACTTTTGTTTGAATGAACGCAACCTGACCTTTAACCCCACTTCCACTTTGTATTCCTGATCCTCCTGTACGGTTTCGGTTTCGCTCTCTCGCTGTACTTTCACCTAGTACACTCTTCGAGCTGACCCCCGTCTCACCTCCAGATAAGTGTGTACTTTTTATTCCTTATCAAATTCCATATCTCTTTGTGTAAATACAATTCCGGTCCAGTTACACTTGCCATTTCGAGTTTTTTAACTTTGATTCCGTTCGTAGTACTTGCACGTTAGGCAAAGTACTATTAAGGCCAAAAACGGTGAAGAAGTTGTGTAAGAGTGCTTATTGTTAGGTCGAAGTAACCCCAAGTCCAACTCTTACAAGTGGTGAGCCCGAGTTTTCGCCGTTTGCCTACTTAGTAGCCTAAAGTGTAAATAGTCCTTTTTCATATTGGCAATTTGTTTGTCGCACAGAGTTTTAAAAATTTTACTTGCCTTGTTTTTACTGATATTTTTTGTTATCATATTTGTTGTTATCATTCTTATATATATATCGTCTTGTTCGCGGGATGGCCGTAACCACTAGTCCCACTCAGATGAAAGACTCCTCTACCGAAGGGTCATCAAAATTAGATGTGGTGGCCTACATAGCTAAGCTTTATGAAGAGATAGACAAGTTAAAACAGGAGATGACACCTAGGGGTCGTTCACATAGCCGCACCAGCTCGACTCGTGGCAGATCTTCTTCACGAGCTGGCAGCAGACGTCGTAGGCCTCAAAGTTCCCAACCTGGAGTGTGCTGGTATCACCGGCGTTATGGTGATAAGGCCCAAAAGTGCACTCGCCCGTGCACCTTTGATGGCCAGCAATCGGGAAACCAGTAAGCCAGCACGTATTGGTGACTAACGTCGCTGGCGAACCACTTCCATGTCGCCTCTTCTATGTTACCGACCGTACCACTGGGACACGCTTCCTGGTTGACACTGGGGCGGAAGTTAGCGTGATTCCACCAACATCTGAAGAGCGCAAGCGGCCACTTTCCTTACAGCTTCGCGCCGCAAATGGTTCGCCAATCACAACGTACGGCAAAAGGTTCCTGGATCTTAACATAGGCCTACGTAGGTCATTTCGCTGGGTTTTCCTTGTAGCAGATGTAACTACCGGTATTATCGGCATGGATCTCATGCAACACTATCAGCTACTGGTTGATACTGGCAAACACAAACTGATCGATTCAGCTACAAACCTTTCGATCTCCGGTGTTGTGACACACACACCTGCATTAAGCCCAGTATATTCAACCCCTGCCTCTAACGGCCCTTACGCTGAAGTTCTTCAGTCCTTTGCCAATCTGTTCAAACCGGTTTCTAAACTTCCTTGTGTGACTTCTACTGTCACTCATCATATCGTGACCACTGGTCCACTGGTATTTGCAAAGCCACGGCGATTGTCCCCAGAAAAACTACAAGCCGTGAAGGCTGAATTCGAACATATGTTAGATATGGGGATAATCCGCCCTTCCAGCAGCCCGTGGTCTTCCCCTTTACATGTGGTGCCAAAGAATAACGGGATAGATTGGAGGCCTTGTGGTGATTACCGCAGGCTTAACGCACAGACCATGCCAGATCGCTACCCCGTACCACATATACATGACCTTACGTCGTCTCTAAAGGGTGCCACGGTATTCAGTAAGCTGGACTTAACCAGAGCCTATCATCAGATTCCAGTTCACCCAGATGATATTCCTAAAACGGCAGTGATCACCCCTTTTGGTCTTTTCGAATTTCTTCGAATACCGTTTGGTCTCCGCAACGCCGCACAAACATTCCAGCGATTTATTCACGATGTTTTGCGCGGATTAGATTGCGCATATGCTTACCTCGACGATATTCTCGTGGCTAGCCCAGACGAAGCTAGCCACCGTACGCATTTACAGATGGTTTTCGAGCGGTTAACAACCCATGGTTTGACACTTAACATGTCCAAATGTCTGATTGGCGTCCATTCATTGACCTTCCTGGGACATGTCATTAATGAACAGGGAATTCGCCCGCTACCTGAGAAGGTGCAGGCAATACGCGACTTCCCGGAACCTACGTCAATAAAATCTTTGCGCACATTTCTCGGCATGGTGAGCTATTACCGACGGTTTGTTCCTCAATGTGCACATATTTTACTGGCACTCACAAACCCCCTAAAGAGCAAGAGCAAAACGTTCAGCATGACACCAGAGGCTCGAGAAGCCTTCCAGAATATTAAGTCGGCAATTGCAGACGCCACCATGCTGGTCCACCTAGACGTCCATCTTCCGCTTAGCATCTCAGATGATGCATCTAACACAGCCATTGGAGCTGTTCTACAGCAACTGGTACATACTTCATGGATACCAGTCGCCTTTTTCTCTCGGAAGTTGTCCGCCGCTGAAGCGAGGTATAGCACCTTTGGCAGAGAACTCCTCGCCATATACGCGGCTATCAAACATTTTCGCCACTTTGTTGAAGGTCGGAAATTCACAGTATTTACCGATCACAAGCCCCTGACGTATGCCCTCCACACTACTACAGATAGATATTCCCCACGCGAATTGCGTCACTTGGACTACATCTCACAATTCACTTCGGATATTCGACATATTTCGGGGGTTGACAATGCTGTGGCGTTCGCCTTGTCTAGGATATATACCATGTCGGCGCCACCAACCATTGACCTGAAACAAATGGCGCAACGTCAGCTTACAGAGTTAGATCTCGATAAGCTCTCGTTAAATACCTCCTTGCATATCAAGCGTATACCGCTTGTTAATAGCGAGGGTACCATCCTCTGCGATCTGTCCACCGGTACCCCGAGACCTATCGTTCCACCTTCATTGCGCCGTACGGTATTCGATAGCCTCCACAACCTTTCCCACCCAGGTATCCGGGCAACGGACAAACTAGTGTCAGCTAGATTTGTCTGGCCTGGTATCAGTCGCAACGTGCGTGTCTGGGCACGTGCCTGTGTGCCGTGTCAACGAGCTAAAGTCCACAAACACAACATCACTCCAGTGGGTTCCTTCTCCACACCCGATGCTCGCTTTAGCCACGTACATCTAGATGTAGTGGGTCCTCTACCACCATCAAATGGCCACTGTTACTTGTTGACATGCGTCGACCGGTTCACTCGTTGGCCAGAAGCTATTCCCATCGCTGACACGACCGCGGAAACCACTTGTCGAGTGTTCATGGAACGCTGGGTAGCTCAATTCAGATGCCCATCTTCGGTGACTACAGACCGTGGACAGCAGTTTGAATCAACCCACTTTAAGAAGCTCTTAGAGCTACTGGGGTGCAAACGCATCCGAACAACCACGTACCATCCAGCAGCAAATGGACTTGTAGAGCGTTTTCACCGCCAACTGAAAGCTTCGTTAATGGCTACCGAGAATACTAAGTGGACTGAGTCCCTTCCCCTAGTGCTACTTAGCATCCGTTCCACGCTCAAAGCAGACTTACAGTGCACCTCTGCAGAGTTGGTGTTTGGTACCACCCTTCGTCTACCGGGTGAAATCATCTCACCTGAAAGTGGTGAACCAAGTGCTACGGATGTACATTGTTATGCTCAGAACCTCAAGCGCCTTATGCAACGCCTGCAACTAACTCCCACACGCACACAAAACAAGAGAGTGCAAGTAGATGCTAGACTCGATGACTGTACCCACGTTTTTGTGCGTTGCGACGCCGTTCGTAGACCGTTACAACCTCCTTATGATGGACCATTCAAGGTCGTTAGTAGGAAAGAAAAATTTTTTGTTATTGATCGACTTGGCCGTCATGACACTGTAAGTATCGACAGACTTAAAGCGGCCTACATTGAAGAATCTGTACCCCTCACGCCTACACAACCAGCAACTACGCCCGCACCCCCACCCTAGCCAAGTTTGATTGTCCAAAATCCTACTAAACCTAGCAGTTCTCCGGATGAGACAAGTAAAGCACCGGTTATACGCTCTGGTCGGCGTGTACACTGGCCTAAACGATACTGTGAATTTGTTAACTAAACGCTTTTAATTACAAGAGTAACTCATACCTTCATGTCTTTTCTCACGTTACATTCATTTTTCATGATATTTACTCTTTTGGGTTTCGTTTGTGGGCAGTAGCCACTTTTTCATTTACTAATCCTGTTAGATTTCTTTCTCGTTACAGTGTTCTAACATTTTATTTTTGGCGTTGCACTCGAACCGCTAGCTAGACCAGTCCATTCCATTGTCGTATGGTGACTCCCAACACTCGTGGAATTACAAACCAAACGAACAAAAATATGGACCAGATAAAAAAAAATAATAAAATAAATAAAAAAATATAATAAAATGTAAAAACAAAAACTTTCACTGTATAGTTAAACGGACCGTTAAATATTTTTGCATATAAATACGTCACTTCTATGCTGTACATTTTAATCCGCTCAATCTATTTTCACAGATCTTACTATTTTTACTCGAGTTATTCCATGACGAAACTTATTTATTTTGTGACCCATACTTGTAATTACTTTGCATCAATTTAATTATACAGCTCGCTACATTTTTTTAACAAATGGCGATTGTACCTATTCATAACTATTGGTTATACACACACTTCTCTGTACCTTGCATAAGTTTTCACAGCGCTAACAATTTCCCTTGTTTTATTTCAATTTGGCGTACCACTCCCATGTTACACTAGTTCCTTCGCATTTATTCCTCTTAAGTTTTTGTTAACACCCTATGCTGATTTTTAAATCTTAACCTCTTCTTCTATTCTTTTCTGTTGCTTTTACTTTATTCCTCCTAATACGCTGGTATATTGATTGCCTTTGGTGTTACTACTAGTTTTGGTTGATGAGGAAGGATGGAGCATTAGTCTAACAGGAAACTTAGACATAATGAGTCACCTTCCCGTTATAACAACCTGGGGTAACGGAGGTAAGCCATCAGACCTCCACATAACCCAGCCCGTAATAGTATGTCGTAAAAAAACTAAATAAATAAAAATATAAAAAAAGATAAGTGAAAATAGACGATGTTAAAAAAAAATTGAAAAAAAACGCACCAAGGCACCAGCGTTATTCCTTCTTATATTCCATCTTACTCCATTGATCATGTACATAGTGCTCATAAATTGCCTTAATTTTTTCCTTCATTCTTTCCTTTCTCAACATATATATTTTTTAAAAAAAGAAAAACAACTATTTTATTACTATCTTCACATTTCCTTGCTCATTCACTGTTATTGTACGCCACCTTGTTACTTTTATATATCGAAGCTTGCTGTTATCCCACCAACCTTCTAAGGGGGGATAACCTGTAGTGTACATTGTACCTTTGAACTTTTGTTTGAATGAACGCAACCTGACCTTTAACCTCACTTCCACTTTGTATTCCTGATCCTCCTGTACGGTTTCGGTTTCGCTCTCTCGCTGTACTTTCACCTAGTACACTCTTCGAGCTGACCCCCGTCTCACCTCCAGATAAGTGTGTACTTTTTATTCCTTATCAAATTCCATATCTCTTTGTGTAAATACAATTCCGGTCCAGTTACACTTGCCATTTCGAGTTTTTTAACTTTGATTCCGTTCGTAGTACTTGCACGTTAGGCAAAGTACTATTAAGGCCAAAAACGGTGAAGAAGTTGTGTAAGAGTGCTTATTGTTAGGTCGAAGTAATCCCAAGTCCAACTCTTGCAAGGGTTTCAGCTTCATCTTGAAGATTCCTTTAGCTAGATGGTGGTCTGAGCCCACAACTGCTTCCCCTGTCGACTCTGGCTGCATCTCCACTTATTTGAGTAGCATTAAGATGACATCTTTCTAGTTTGCGGTGTTTCAGTCAGGTGAAAACCATGTTGCCTTATGTGTATCCTTGTGCTTGTACACGCTGCTTCCAATCACCAAGCCATTAAATGCACAGACGTCTGCGAGTAATTCTCCGTTCTTATCCATTTTTCCGAGCGAGAGCCTCTCAACCCATACTGAGTTCTCTTCCTGTATTATCTGCCATCAGTTTTGCATTTATATCACCTATAAGGATTTTGATGTCACCGTTTGGGATGTTGTCCATTACTTTTTTGTATTTTTCTATAAAAATCTTCCTTCTTCTCTTATCCCGCTTTGTTTGTAGCTGGCATGTTTGTTGGATGAAATTGTTTCCCGATGCCTTAGGGCTTTCGCTGCCACTGGTGACAACAAGACACAGACTTACTGCCTCAGTGTGTTCGTGGTTGTCGTCTGGATGACTAGACCGGTGCAGATTACTGGCTCTCCAGTTGACAGTTTTAAAAATCCACATCCATTCCATCTGCTCTCGTAGATACCCAGCATTTCTAAACCATGTCTTCTCATTTCTTCGGCTAACTGGGCAGCCTTCCCAGTCTGGCACACTGTACGGACTTTCCGCGTCCGTGTTCTTATTCTTGCCTTCATTGAGAAAGGACACAGGCTGGCTGGCTTCCTGAAGGCTTTCAACAGCCCGTGTCATTTCGCCTCTCCTATTCCAGGGAAGAATAAGAATGCTTTTCATATTTTTTGTGTGTTAAATTTTCTGTAGCAATTTGACTGGTTCCCTGGGGTGTAGTCATTATTTTTTTGATTTACAGCTTGATTCCACACCGTACAAGTGTGGAATTTTCAGCATGGATATCGGTAGTCTAAATTCAGGCTGACCATAGATATCGGGTGTGCGCCGGCAGGGGATCGAACCCCGGACCATGTGCATGGTCGGCGAGAGTCCTAACCACTGTGCCACCCGCGCCCAACCCTCCCTTTTTATCAGTCATTTCGATTGGCTGGAAAACTAGGAAGGTGATAAACTAAACGAGGTTTTTGTGGATTATATATGCTTATTTGTGAACCCTGAGCTGTGGTGACCTTGTAGTACTGGTTAATCTTCACTGGAGAAATGAAAAATTTGAGAAATGCCGCTCTGTCTCCTGATATTCTGTAGTTAGTCACTGCATAGAGTATTCTGAGTTGCTAGGATTATCCTTTTGATAGTGGCTCCAGCCTCTGGATCTGCGAGTTCACACTCTTCGAATTCAGCAAGTGTACAGTTTGTGATCCGGACATTTAACGATCATCTCTATGACAAGCGGTGAATTTTATGCAGACAAGATCCGGCTAAATCTCAAAAATCTCAGTGCCAGCACAGTGACAGCGTGGTTTTCCTTTGGCTTTGGTTGGTATCACGTGCGTAACTGGGACGATGGAGATTCTAAGTTAATCGAGAAGATATCTAGCTAAAGCCTGGTGTGATGGAGTGAAATTACTGGAGAACTGATTGTGCTCTGTGATCATTCAAGAGTCTGAATTGGACTAAACTCGTATTTACTTTGGAGTTTATCAGTCACTGACTCTCAGTGGAGATGCCCTAAGTGTAACCGTAGATGTTGTTCCCATCGTTCAGCAACCACATTCTGGTATCAACAAACGTAGGCGACTGTGAGCTGCAAATCATTTTAAAAGACTTTCATTAGTCGTTTATATTCACAGCTGAAGATATCAGTCCGTCTGAGTTCATTATTCTCTTTCATGTTAAGCCTTACTGCAGTGCTGCTGAGGACTGGAGCGTGTGGTGACACAGGTGCGATAGTGCGGGTTTAGCAGCAAATTTATAATACACTATTGGTCAAAATCCTGTGGACCAGTGTTTTGAAGTAGGAAATACACTTTCAACGACCCATCTCAAAAATTATTACCTACTTCGAGGTTGTCCCCATACCTCACAATACAGAAATCATATGTAACATTGGTACCAGGACTCAGATGGAATAGGTAATGTAGTCAGCAAGTTCATCCACTACAGAGAATAATACTGCTGCGAATGCCAGTGGTAACTCGACAGTGGCAGTTTTTTTTCTTGTTCGACAAACGTGTTCGTATTCGTTGAATCCAACTTACGCGACTCAGTTTTTATACTATCCTTAAATTTGTTGCTCGACAAAACATTGCACTAACTTGTCTGGCCATATTGGTAATGGGCAGAGAGAATACACTATGAGGGAGATAATGAATGATTAAAAATAGTCAGCGTCATTCAGAAAGGGAAAAACCAACTGATAGAATAAATATTGGCTTCTTTATCAGTTTTATACTCCTTTTTACATTTATCTATTCTTGTCGTTTTTTCAGCATTTAATTATGGGTATGACTGGTAAAAAAGAAGACTGAAGTTGGGTTTAAATTGACAATACCCACCTTATACTATGCTGTGATAGCTGCAGTGTTTGGGCCCTAGTACAAAAGCTGCGGTGTCTGATATAACACTTTCCAAAATAGTCAAGCGCCTCGTTCGAAGTTTGTCGTTTTTTTCCGCGTGGTTTTCGTTTTTATTATTCTCTCTAGTACTCCCACTTTTCAGGATATATCCTTAGTGTCACCGATTACTCATACAAATAGAAATATTTGTGTTATATCTGAACTTACCTTTATAGTCACAGGATATTATCCTTGCTACTTTTACTGTTTCAGATTACTGATTAAGGTATTACCACATCGAGCATCTGACTCTCAGTGCCCATATTACTCCTGTCTTTTGTTTTGACATAAAATCAAACAACCTAAGTCTCATATACTTGCAGTCCGACAGTTCTGTATTGAATTTATACAAAATGCCAGTTAAGCTATCGAAGCGTCGTGCTTCATTATCGGCTGAAAACTTCAGCAAAAGACATAAATCTAGCAAGCCTAAACAGCATGGCACTACACTTTCCCCTGATCTGACACAGGTGCTAAATATGTCAAAATCGGATATCATTACCTCTTCACCTTCTTGCGTTATAAATGATTTTATCAGGGATATTTGCAATAGTACAGGTTGTGAGCCAAGCATTTTGGACTCTTACCAAGTCACACTAGCTGTTAATAAAAAGCCTGACACTGGCTCCTCTGATGTGGTTGAATCTACACCCTCCATTTGCCATACTCAGGATTGTCAGTCAGAAGGTCCGAACACACATGTGGCCTCACTATCATCGATACATACTAATATCAAATCTTTTGACTGTGTCAAAAGAAATGTTAACTCCCCCAAATGCTTAGTAACCTTAGACGTTGACCTTGATAATCATTGCAATACACAGGCAGATTTACTGTCATCTAGTTCCATTCAATTGGATGCTTTTGAGCAGGCTACACATATGCCGGCACAGAGGGCAGAATGCAGCACCACCGCTACTGTTAACGATAAAGCCCCCCATCGCAAGAATTTCCATCGGTCATCAGTAACCCATGGACACCAACCTAATGCCAAATTTGAAAAAACAAATTGCTCTTTGCCTACGCAAAACACATCCAACCAATCCAATAGCCTGGATAGCACAAACATCCTTCCGTTAGTCCATGATCTCTTACCCCTTAGGTATCTGATAAAGCCTGCTGACTATCCTGACTATGATACGCTACAGTCTTGTGAGAGAATTATAGACCATATTTCCACGGAAGTGATCAAACGGGTTCAGTGCATGTATAATGCAATTGTTTTCAATGTGCCCGACAGTACGAACATTAAAACACTGAAAAACGCACTTCTAAAGGCATGCGAAATACCAGATTCCCATTGTACCTGCAAACGACTGCGTAAATCTTCAGCTAATACATCTTGTCCAATAATGTTCGAGTTTAATAGCATTGTGGATGCTAGTCGCTTTGTAAATAACCAGCATCTCTTTAGGAAAGCAAGTAGCTTTAAAAATGTACGTATTATTCACGACAGGACACCAATCCAGCGTCGTGCCAAACAAAGTATCCCAGCAGATGAAATAAATAACCAAAAGGATACAACCGGCCCCACTGATGTCAATACAAAACACCACCTAAACCTTAAAAGAAGTCCTCCACCTAGTGACCCTAAAATGAAGCTTGATATGGTTACCAATACTAAATCTAGTATTTCTCCAGTTGTTAAACAACCTAAAAAGCACTCAATTGCTGCAAAAGATATCAATAAAAATCTCACTCGCCATGCTAGAACTATCGAAAACCCTTGTAATATCTTCACATCTAGCTCTAAGATTCCGAATAAAAATGTAAGGAACAAAACTCTTATGCCTGGCATACACTCCGTCAAGCCTGATTCAGCGTCTCCTACTACTCATACGCTTAAATCTCCCAAAAGGACGTCTCTGGTATCAAATAGAACTGACACTAGTCAACCTATCTCATTCTCTTTTCCTCACCATTTTAATACAACCAGTTGCAGCTACCCAACTTCTACTATAAGGTTGCGTAATACCAAATATAACTATGCCCATATTCCTGGTGCACAGCCACATGGACTCAATCGCCTAAACTTTCAGCATAGCCTGCTTGGGGATCCACCCAGTAAATGCTACTTCCCCAGAAACACACTCCCCCGACACCAAAACAGTCTTTACAACTTTCCAACTAATCAATCCCCTCACCATTTTTTCTCTTTTCCGCACCCGGCAGTAATGCCACCAATCAACCTGATGTCAAACAGTCTGTTTCCTTACTCTCAAATGTGCCCTCTTCAGACACCCAGGATACCCCAGTTTCCGTATGCCCATCTCCATGCGATCGTGAACTGAGTGATCTACCATGGAAACCATCTTCTTTTTCACAGAACCTTAACGAAAACGATGAAGGCTTTATGGACCGAACACTCGATGTACCGGTCAGACTGTCATCTAATTTTCATTTAACCTCAGCTGAATCACATCATCATCTCCTTCACTTTTCCTCAGCCCTTACCACTGATCAAAGATCATTTACTCTTTTCCTTATAAACGCTCGTTCTATCTGCAATAAAATTCCATACCTTCACTCATTACTTTCACTTTGTATGCCTTCTGTACTGTTAGTTACCGAGACCTGGTTACCATCTGACTTCAATGACAGACTGTTAGAATCACCAGGATACACACACTTTAGACATGGCAGAGAAGAAGGACGTGGTGGTGGTTGTCTTATCTTTGTTAGCAACAAATTCCACGCTGTAGAAGTTGATGATTTGGGTTGCTCACTTACAGACGCAGTATGGGTTACACTCAACACTAACTTCAATACAAGACTTTTATTGGGATGTATATACCGCCCGCCCAATTCTGATATTAATACAACGAACCATTTGTGTGAAATTTTCGAACACGTCTCCTCCCTAAACTTTGACTATAAAATAATAGCTGGCGACTTTAACATGCCTGGTATCCAGTGGAATAGGCTAAATGTTCCTAAATACACTGATCGTTTTATAAATTCGGTTGAATTCTATGGATGGACACAAAATGTGAATCACCCCACACGTAAATCCAACATCTTGGATCTAATCTTCACACACAACATCCTTCCCGTCAGCACTCGAGTTGGGCCTTTATTCCCTGGTAGCGACCACAACACGGTCATTTCCACCTTTAACCTAGCAGCAAATGGGTCAGGCAAAGACCGTCGTCGGACAGTAAAAGTCAGGGACTTTTCAAAGGCTAAGTGGGAAACAACGCAATCTTTTATTCGTTGCCAAGACTGGAATACCTTTTTCTCCTCGGTAGACATTGATACTGTCCTTGACAGTTTCTACTCCAACATTTCAGTTTGCTTCAATGAATCTATCCCTTGGTATACATCCAAAGGCAACCGTGTAAATCAACTATATATACCGATTGCTACCAGGAATAAGCTAAGAAGACTCCGTAAAACCTATAATAAATCTATGGACTTCTCCTCGCTCATTAGCATCCTAAAGGTATATGATAAAATCAGATCAGATAATGCCAGTAAAATTTACAATGAAGAACTTGTCGCCCTTAAAAGTAGTTGCAAAATTAGCTCTCTATGTAAACTCTTCCAAAAAAGACTGCAACAAAAACAAGGCAACATTCCTTACATTCTTCATAATAATGTTGCTGTTAAGGATGATGCAGGCATAGCTGAACTCTTTAACAAGCACTTTTCTGACTCATACACGCACGATATTTCCGCATGCATCGAATTTGACTCTGTAACAGAAAAAACACTGTCGAATATATGCTTGACTGTTGATGTTATAAAAAGTGCAATCAGTTCATTGAAATTCTCCAATACTCCTGGACCTGACTCTATTCCCTCATCCTTCCTTAAAAATGGTGGCTCTGATCTCCCTCTCCTTTTGCTTAAGATATTCTCAACGTCCCTTGTGAATGGAGTTTATCCTTCTAAATGGAAGCAGACATATATTATTCCTAGATTTAAATCCGGCTCAAAATATGATGTAAAGAATTACAGGCCGATCAATATAACGTCTGTCTTGTCAAGGATACTTGAGAAGATAATCAGTTGCAAAATCACTGACTTCCTATTGACAGAAAACCTCATAACACCTTCTCAGCATGGCTTTATAAAGTCCAGGTCATGTATGACTTGCCACTTAGAACTATTCGATTTTATAACTGGACTTACAGACCAAAAATTCGTTGTGCTCATTATGTATATTGATCTTAAGAAGGCCTTCGATAAAGTATGTCATAATTTACTCCTGCAAAAACTTAAGGCTTACGGTATATCTGGCAATCTCTTACAGTGGTGCAATTCATTTTTGTGTGGTAGGTCCCAGTCTGTTAAGATTAACGACACTTTTTCCAGTACCACTCCTATATCAAGTGGCGTGATTCAAGGTAGTGTACTAGGACCTCTCTTCTTTCTAATATACCTAAATGACGTCTGTGATGTTATAAAGCACGGCAGACCTTTCTTATATGCCGACGACTTGAAGATAGTCTACCACAGTACCACCCAAGAAGTGACAAATCTGTCTCATAAAATCCAATCGGATATTGATAATATTGAGACATGGTGTAAGTCGTGGATGATGCAGATCAACGTGGAGAAGTGTGGACTGTTATGCCCAGCTCGCTTACGTACCACACCACACATAACTATGTGCAACAAGCCTATCACTATCTTTCCTTCTGTACTTGACCTCGGGCTTCGTTACTCCGCTGACTTTAAATTCTCTCTCTATGTCACCAACCAAGTTTCTAAAGCCAGAAGATTACTTGGATTTATATTTCATAACTTTCAAACACAAGAATCTAAAATGTTACTTTATAAAACACACATACGGCCCCTCCTTGAGTACTGTCCATTTATCCTAGACAGCACCTCTGTTAAGGACAAACTAAAGATTGAAAGTGTTCAAAGGAGATTTACAAGTAGAATCCTAGGAACAAGTCTGAAAGTTCCCTACAACTATCGTTGCACAACTCTTAAGATCGAACCCCTTTGGTACAGGCGCCACCGACTTAACCTCATTCTCCTTTTTAAAATAATCAAAGGAATAGTACACTTTCCCAATAATAACCTTAACTTTACTTCTTCGACGTATGAACTACGCAGCAACGGGTCTTCTCTTAGTCATATTCTTTGTCGCACGAAATTACGTTCCAACTTCTTTACAGTCAAATATAGGCAAACATGGAACTTCTTGCCAAGTGAAATTAAAAATAGCACCACATTACAACGATTCACCTATCTAGTAAATAAATATTTCTCTGAAAACAGTCTTGAAACAGTTTGCCACATACTGAAAATTCGTGATATTGTTTCTTTCCCCTTTGAATTACGTACCTAAACAGCTTTGTTCACCGAAAGCATTAACAGAAACGGTCAGTATTATCGGACACATTTAAAATAATCAACGTTGCACTAATGCTGTTCTCAGTTCTTTCTTTTTTAGTTGATTCAATTGTTTGTCTAGCAAGCACCATCACAAAATATTCACAATCCTTTCATACAAACCTGGAGTGGAATACTCAGCCTGATATACCACGAAAGCTGCACTGAATCTACATGAACTACCCTCACACCTTATGTCATACCTTTTCAGTGATTCAACTCCATTTAATCCCAGCTGCTGACTGTCAAATTAATCAAATATTATGGTGAATATCCCTGGCAAAACTGTATTTTGGGCAGTTCAGTGTTGTGGAAGTTCTACCTCAAGGTTGAGTGGTAAACAACCTGGATATAGCTGGGACTAAAATCTCCTCTGGTGACTAGCTAGTGTTGTGAGTAAATACCACCTACGTCTACGCAAATTCCAGCCCTATGCCGGATTGCCTAAAAAATCAGCTTAACTTCACTGTGAGTTTTAAATATTAGCGAATTTTTATTTTACGGTTCTGTTATTATAATCCTTCATTCTTCTGAACCATCTATTATAATTAACTACTGCCTCTTTTTATGCATATATATTCATAACTGTGTACCTTTATGTATTTTTCTCTTCTCATACCATTTCATATTGCCCCTTCGTTTCATATGTTTATAACTAAAATCTAGAAAGTAGACTGCAAATCTCTGATTTCCTTACTTTTTTATTGTATATATATGTTTTTAAAATGCTGTTAGGGACGATGCATACAAAGTGGCTGACTGAAAGTAGTCGTTCATACCATGAGTTTCGTTGAGTAAGCTGGTGAAGGCGAAAACTGTCTAAATGACACTTAGCAATAAAAAAATTCTTCTAAAAACAAGAGGAGCATTTCGCCAGGGCCTAGCAGATTAAAAGGTGGGAGGGTGGTGACCGCTATTCAGCGGATATGATGGTGGGGACTTAAGAGAACCACCCTTATCTGTGGGAATGCGCTCTATCGCTAAGGTTCCTGAGTGTGAATGACTTCAAAAAAAAATAATAATAATAATAAAATAATAGCTGCCTGTATAACAAAGCTTGTGTATAAACTCTTTGAAAACAACCTCATGGTACGATTTCTCTACTTCAGGAGGACATCTAACTGTATAAATCAGAACATCAGCATAAATAAGTATCATCACTCTTTTTGTTTTTCTTCACTTCTATATATTTTATGTAATTTGGCGTTTGGATTTAGCTTCTCCACTTTCTATTCCCATTATCCTATATAGATCTAAAAATCATTATTCGTTTTGCCCTTGTTTTCTAAAAAATTTGTTATTCTATATTTTTTTTTGTTGTTGCTTACTACCACAAACTTGAACTAACTGTTAGTATGTAACACTATAAAACTCAATGACTCTAAATTATTAGTAACAAAGTAGGGGAATAAACCCTGCGTTTATCGCATATTGTTTGCTTAAATTATTATTATTTGCTGGCTGCCTCTGCACCTCTCTTTCTGTTTTCTTCTTCCTTCTCGAAGGTATTGCATTGATGCACTGCAAATGAACAGTAATGCTGCTTTCTACGTTTTTATTACTTGAGCGTTATTCAGAATGTTGTTGGCAGACACAACGAACAACGGAAGAAATTCCATTCTGAGTACTGTTTGTCATCGCAAAGTTGGTCCCTTGTATCTGTTATTACCAAAATAATGCTGTACTTACCCTCTACTGTGGAGTTGTTTTTTTTAAAATATTTGAACCCTTATTAATTGACAAAATGACAATGATCACTAGGCCTGTATCCTGTATGTCGTACTCTAGCACATGTTAATCACCTCTCTTCTTACCTTCCATTAACGCAACATTTCGTAATTCCCGCATGAATTTAACTGACTATAAGTATATTATAGACTATAAATTAGACTTGAACCAGTATATTGTAATCTATTCTAACAAAGTTTCTAGAGGTTTTTTTTCCATTTTTCCAATTTTTGATGTCAAAAAACGGTGTTCCATTTCAAATTGTACTTGTTGAATATGATCATGCCTCTGCAAACGGTATGTTAATCATGTAAATGTTTAATTTATGTGAAATATATATATATATAATTGCTGCTTGCAATGTCCTATTGTTTATTCCACAATTAGACTCA